>VDFB02086081.1:282885760-283145579 GCA_007258455.2 Sequoia sempervirens | reverse complement strand
GAAAATGCTGCAAGACTAATTCTAGATCCAACCTAGGCATATCAGCATATGACCATGCAAAATTAATCTTACTCTCTGAAAAGAATTTGTGGAATTCAGGTTTCTCTTCTTTTGTCAAGGATGTTGCAAAGAGGAAAATTTTGGGATCTTATGTTATATCTATATTGACTTCCATGGTGTCCTCTATGAGCATTTCTGATTTTTCCTGAGTCATGAGGAGAAATTATAGTCCTCCATCTTTGGGTGCCTCATAAAGGTTTTCACCTATAGATACGTCCTTTATTTTTAATTTTTAATCGTCAGAAGGTTCCTTTCGGTTTTCACCTAAATATGTGTCATTTTTTTATTTTATTTTTTATTTTTTGACTAAAGGACCGAAGAGTTTCCCTGAAGTAAGCTGGACAATCTAGGTAAATAACAAATTCAGCCTTGTGATCTCCACTTGGTATGCCCTCACACAGTCCCATGAATTCTGCAATGGCCTCATCATTATGAAATATGTCCATAACTAGTGGGCCTTGTTGATCCCAATCAATTAATTGTGGTTATACTAAGGAAATACCATCATCAATATTGGTGAATAGTGGGGAGGATGTAGAAAGCATGCAGACAGATTTAGAGAGGTTAAAGATAAAATTGTCATCATCCAACTCCCAGTTAAATTCTATCTAATATTCTCCTTTGCTTGATTCATACTCATTGTCAAAATAAGGGACAAATGGACTGGCATTGGGGTCGGTAGTGTCATGTGGCGAGTTGAACGAATCCAAATGAAGTTCATTACTATCTAATGGTTGGATGGGTATGTTGGGGTTATGGCCAATGGGATTAGAAGATGATTCAGACTTATCATTATTTCTTGGGAAAAAGAGTCTATCTGAGTCTTCTCATTTCCTTGGGATCTTAGGATTGTCATTATCCTGTGCTAGATCAATCTTAAACATTTTCCAAAAAAATTCTTCAAATGTAGGTTCTCCAAGTTCAAGGAACAATTCATCAAGGGAACAGTCACTTAGGGATCTTTGGGAGCCAAATTCCCATTCATGGGAGTCAGTTTCAGTAAAGGATCCCTCAATAGTCTCAACACGTTTTGAAGCATTCATGCTCTCACTCGAAAGTACATAGGTACATCGATCATCATTTTCAAGTAGACCATATCCTAATCCAAGATGTTTGGGTCTTTTAGAAGGCATTATTGCTTTGATCATTCCAGTTTTATTTCTACCAAGGCCACTAGTTCCATCATAGCCTTTGTCATATATCTAAACTGGTAATGGGGATTGATCTTCAACCTAGTCCTTATAAATCCATGTTGAGAGGTCTTCAATGTCTTCTCTTCTCATTTCTCCCCATTTTATAAAAATGTGTGTTGGAGGAACTTTGAATATTTCCTTAGGTTCCATTCTAAAACAAGGTTGACCATATGCCTTAGGAGACTTGGGTATTTTGCTGATACAATAGGCCATGTTTAGTTTATACTCTCCACATCCTTGGTCTTGGATCTTGACATTGGACTCAGCCTTAGGAACAAAGGAGGATGGTGTGGTGAAAGTGGAAGGAGTGGATGTGGATGATTTGGAAAGTGTGGATGGGTCAATGAATTTAGAAGAAGAGGAACTAGGAGCCTCTCGGTTGATGGGTACTTGATGTTTTGAAATACCCCTTAGATTGGTGCAATACTGAAAGGGATCGGGGTCTTCATATATGGTGATTTCTATGTCATCAAAGGGAAACTTCAAGAATTGGTGGTAGGTGGATGGAATGGCTTTGAGGGCGTGAATCCAAGGTCAGCCAATCAAGATGTTATAGGGTAATTCAAGATCCAAGACTTGGAAAGTTGTGTCTACAATGACTAGCCCAACTCTAATAGGAAGAGTGATAACACCTTGAGAGGAACGTTCTTCATCATCATATGCCTTTATAACAATGCTCTTTGTAGTGTCTATGCAAGCATCAAAAAAGCCTAGAGCCTCACCCAGTTTTAAGGAGCATATATTTTGTCCTACTCTGCCATCTACAAAAAATGGTCTGACCTTGTGTTTATGGATAAAGACTTCAATGTGTAATGCATCGTTATGATTGGACTTTGGTGATGAATAATCTTGGTTTGAAAATGTTACATGATGGGGTGTAGTGAGGTATCCCACCATGGCTTCAAACTGGTTGACATCAATGTCTTGAGGGACAAAGGACTCTTGGAAGGTTTTTTCAATTATAGCCTTATGCGCAGGAGAGATGCGTAGCAACTCAAGTATAGAAATTTGGTCAAGTGTTTTTCCTAGTTGGTCAATGAGGTTGAAATTTCCCTTAGGTTGCAATTGCTTGGTGGATGGACATGATTGTGATTGCTTAGCAGATGGACTGGGTATCATAATTTTTGGCTGCCTAGGGGGAGGAGGACAAGCTATGGTGACTTTTCCACCATAGGTAGTGACATTGCATTCAGGTGCTCTTTTGATAGTGATGGTATTGAAATATCCATCAACAACCCATAAGTGATTAATAATAGGTCCACCAGAATAGTGAAAGGCAGTGTGGGTATAGTCGGGACAATTATTATTTGTCTTAGGACCTGACGTGGAGGGATTATTCAAACCATAGTCCTACAGTGGGTTTTTTTGAATAGTATGGTCTACGTTTGATGCAAATTATGGTCCACCCAATTCGATTGTGTGATTTTCAATGAGGTCTTGAACCAAATTTCTTAGTTTTTGACAAGAGGATGTTTTATGTCCTTTAGCACGATGGTAATCACATAAAGAATTTTCGTCCCTTCATGATGGTTTAAACTATCTTGGGTCATATGGCTTGGGGTCCTATAATGTAATGACACCATTTTGAAAGATCTTTTTAAGGACATCTTCAATTGGTTCCCCCAACGAAGTGTATGTATGTCTCTTCGAGAATTGTCTTGTTTGTCATGGCTTCCCTTGGTTTTGATTGTTTTGATTGTTATAAATATTTTGAATGGCATTAACAATAGGTGTTGGTATAGTCATTTGTGTATTTTTTGGTGAAGCTCCTTTAAGAGTAAGTATAGGACCCATTGTGTTTACTGCCTTGGCATCAACAACACCATCATTGGTAATATGTTTATTCTTGACCTAGTATTTATTCCTGTCTGCGGGTAGGCTTGTGTTTGTGTGCTTAGGGCCATATTTTAGTTCTCCTTTAGCAATAAGAGCCTTCTCAAGCTAGACACCCTTTTTGACTAAGTCTGTGAAGGTTGTGCAACAGTGGACTTGCAAGCCATATTTCAATGGTCCTAGGAGGGTTTGAACAAACATGTCAACTTTTTCTTTATCAGGTATGTCAATATGGCAATGACTTTCTAGACTTCCCCATCTCTGAAATAATGGAATGAAAGTCTCCCCATCTTCTCCTTGTGTAAGTGTGCATAAGTTGGTAATGGAGAAATTTGTGTTGATGTTATAAGCATAATTTTCCATGAATCTATCTGCAAGTTCATCCCATGATTTTATTCCTTTCTGTAAAGTTGAAAACCATTCAAGTGCGGGGCTTGCAAGAATATTAGGGAAGAGTCTCATCAATTAAGTATGTTCATGGGAAATATCCACACAATTGGTTGTGAATTATTGAATGTGTTCAATAGGGTTTGTCTTTCCTTTGTATTTAGTGAAGTTTAGTGCCACATATCCATGAGAGAATGGTGGCATGTGTCTCCCTCCTACAATGATTCAACAACTAGGCCTTTATAGCCATGATTCAAAGATTGGAAATCTAACCTGAATATTCATTTCAATCATCATGAAGGTGCATTTAACTTGTCAACCCAGGGATGTGAACTTGAAATGGGCCAGCACAGTATGTGCACTAGGAACCCAAAGTGGCCATTTTCATTCTATAGTTAAGAAAGACACAATGCTAAAAGTAAATTGCTTAGAAAGGAATAACATAAATGCTAACTATCAATCAACAATTACACCAAGCTAAAATACATGACAGAAATAAAAATCTGAGCAAACAAACAAGACACTACTATGTCTGCTTTGGCTACAGGAATAGTCACATAATGGAATTCTAGTGACTGTAGGAACAGTCAATGCCAGATTCTTAATTAATTACTAAACATCAAGTAATACTAAGCTAATACTAAACTAAAGGATGGATTACTCACCAAGTGGGCCCCCTTGGATAAGTATCCTCTAAAACTAATGAGAACTCAGATGCTTAAACTCAAAACTTTATTTCATTGATTGTAAATCATGAGTACAAAAGAGTAATATATATGTATTGCTGAAAAATCAAGAATGCAAGTACAATATCAAATCACGCAACCTCTAGAGAAGGAGCATCGGATCTTTATTTATAATTTCAACTAAACAAGGTAGTCAAATCCACAAACTAGGAGGATTCCATTTAGGGAAAATAGAAAAAGTGGGGCGGCGATTATGCATGCATGGAATCCAGTCAGACATGCATGTCCAACAACAGATTTAGTGTTGTAGTAACACACACATTTTCTCAACATCAATAATGACCACTACAAGGTGGTTACATTTGGTTTGCATGAGGAATCTCCTACCGTTGAACTCCTTTGACCTTTGAATGATTCCCTTGCTGGATGCTATGGTGCATGCATGCTCAGCTGGTGGTGTCTTCCTCAATTTAGCATCCTCAAATTAAATCTGCATGGTAATGTTAGTATGCACAATAATTGCATATCTGTAACCACCTTAAGGAACATTCATTAACCACATGCAAAATTAATATAGATAGTCCATTTAACATGCCATTTATCATTAAAGGTTTGCAGAAATAAGATTAAGCCCAATGTCTATAGTTTGAGGAAAATATCATAAAAGTATCAACACTTAATGTCAAATTCCATGATAACTTCAACAACTAGATCACAGATTCTACCCAAAAATGAGACCATAAACTAGACTCATCACTCCCCCCAACCTAAGGTCTTGTTGGTCGTCTAACAGGGGAAGGGCTATTCTTTTGCTTGGTCAATGCTCTGGAATTTTCAACTGACAAATGTCCCACATTAGAGTGTGTTGTTTGTGAATCTCCCAATAGAATCCTCCCAATTTGTCCAATCTACTCCATCTTTGTTTCTTTGTAGCAATATCATATTGGTAGAACCTGAAGTTTGGTACAAGCCACATTAGGATGGGTGGTTGAAAAGTTAGGGGAAGTGAGAATCAACCCTTTGTCCTACTAGTGTGAATATATCTATCAATCCTTTTAAGATCTACTTCATAGTTCTAGATGGAATGAGGCTTAGCCTGCTTGAGATCATCAATTAAGCTATTCCATCTTTGTGAGAGGTATCTCTTCATGGTTTCCTCTTTTTTATTTTTCCTTTGCCTCATATTCACTATAAACTGCTTCTATCCAAGACATAATCCTATTACCATAGCTAGGTCTGAAAAGCATTCTGTGCCATTCCCTAAAAAATATCCCTTGGATTCCTTGATTTAGCCCTAATGGACAGAGGGATGTTGGACTCTAATTGCTTGTAAGTCCCATATTGTTGTCTTGAACTAATCTCATTTTGTACCCAAGACATAAATTCCCTTAATTGGACATCCCCAACATACAACAATAGATTCCAATCATGGCCTTGAGTTACAGCATAATTATGCAAATAAAACTCACACAAGAAATTCTTCATTTTAGGGGAAGCAATTCAATAAGCATTGAAAAATTCAATAGGGGTCTCAATAGAAAGGTTCAAACCTGAGACAATTCTTGTCAGTCTAAAAGAGAGATATTTCTCCTTCAAATGTAGAGCATAGACCCTTGGAGGGGTCCTACATTCCAAAATTTGTGGTACCAAGGCTGCTATATCATCCACCTTCTTCAAGGTGGCAATTTTTGCATCTTTGTCTTCAATTTCCTCATCTCTCTTTTGAATTTCCTTCTTCAATCTACATTTTTCCTCCTTCCATTCCTCTTCTCTTATTTTCATCTCTTTCCATAAATGCATGGCAACCTTGTGCATTGAAAAATTAGGGGGGTTATGTATTTCTACCAACATCTTCTCTGACACTAATGCTAACTGTAGGGATTTAGGTTGTCCCATCAAATCTGGCTGTAGTGGTATTGATTGTTCTGCCAATTCAGGTTGTCATTGTAGGGACTCCTATTGTTCTATCTTTTTTTGAAGGATCTCTTACTGCAGGACCTCTTGCTGTAGGAAGTCCTGATTTTCCTCATACTCCTAATTTTTGACTTGTGCAATATTGGCAAGATCAACCAATGTTATGTTTGTTGTTGCCTTAAATATATCCTCTTCCTCAACATTCTCTTGCCCCATTGGAGCTTCTATGTCTCCCTATGATACCTCTCTATACTTAGGGATTTCCTACAGAGGCATACCAAAGGCTAGCCCAGCTAATCTTTCTTTCATATGAAGGCTCTCATGTTTTTCTTTGGCTGCAAGATGAATAGTGTTAGCCTTTCTCTTCTTAGAGCTTGACACCTCTTTTTCTGTTGGCTACCTTTTTTCCTTTCCTTTTCTTATTTCTACTTCCCTCTTCTGTGCCCTAGTTTTCATTAGAATTCCAAGTGGAACATCATCATCACAGTTAGGGGAAGAACTTTCTTTATCTAAGAACTTTGTCCTAGAAGAGCTAATTTCTATAGTTTCTTCTATTGCATGAGGGTTTACACTCAAGATTGCACCAGAGTTGGAAGCACCAAGAGTGGCTTCAGAAGTGATCAATCTCCTACTAGACCTATGGGGTTGAGGTAAAACCCTTGGTTGCAAATGCTCATGTCTAATTTGATCAATTTTATGAATTCTCCCCATGTCATTCCAGATACATCATGTAGAGATTTCTCAACTAGCAATTTAATTAGACAATGGTGGGAAATAGAATTGTCCCTAACTTTTTGGGTCTTGGCCACCATGATTGAGAGAAGGTTCTATAACATGTTTGGAACATTCATCCTCCTTCCATGCCTCATATGATTCAAAATCTTGAAGTGCAAAGAATGAAAATTTGACTGACGACCTTCATAGGTGATGTATTTTATGATATAAACAACTATCTTCTTCCATGGATCAAGCATAGACATTCTCTTAGCACCCTATTTATCTATGCTCAATGGAGGGTTGTTCGACTCTGTAAATTTGACCCTAGCTAATTTGGCATCTTTGGAAGTAGGGTAATTTTCACCATCAATAGGTAATCCTGTAACCTCTTCAATTCTTTCTTCAGTTGCTATGACCTCTAGTCCTTTTACTGTGGCCTTTCCTTCAAACAATGTCTGGGAAAACTCTAGTGCAATTTCTTCATCGAAATCATCTAGCTTGAGGAAGTAGTCAATCGATCCATAGTTTCTAAATTCAGCCAGGTAGGGTGCATCCTGCAGTAATACATCGCGCATCGTATGTTCATTCCAAATTAACCCACCTCCCATTGTTTGCAATCAAACAAAAACTCTATGGTTTCCTTCCTGCACTTTCATCTGAAAATCAAATTCACCTTCCTGCAACACTTGCTAACTTTCCAATGCCAATGTCAACTGGATTTTCCCTTTTCTAACTTGTCTTTTGTTTGCAACGCAACTTCAGATATGACAGGATCAATAATTGCAAGCGAGGAGTAATAAAGGAAATCTATAATGAGGAGAAATGGTGATAGTAGTTGGTGTCACTTCACACATGTTAGCTATCCATTCACTCAGATTTCAAATCGGCTCAATTTAAATTTTGCTGATATAGACCAGCATGGACTGACATGTGGGAAAAATATTCACATCTTTTTCCTTCCCCCTCAACCTAAATTTGGGCATGCGTCCACACATGCAGAATGATGATTTCACAGGGTAGGGAATATTGGCATGCTATGGTGAATGTCCATACTAACATACAACAATTAAATGAATAAACTTAAAGACAATTAAGATATAGAAATTAATGCACACATACCTGAATGTATGGAGGATTTGTTGCAAAGATCATGGAGAAAGTACCACTCACTTTTTTAGGGAATAAGCTAAGAAATTAATGAAGATGAGGTGGAATGAGGTGGAGCGAAGGGATGGAAGAGAGAGAGAGAGAGGTGGAAATGGATGGGTGGATGGGCAGATGGGTGAAGAAATGGACTCCCACAGAAGTGGAAGTCTTTATTATGACAAGTACATACCTTAATTATCCAGGAGGGAAACTAGGTCCACTTCCTTTGGCTATAGAAAGCTCAGATGTTGCATGCTAAGTGAATTGTTGTAGGAACTCTTCCTTGGAAGTTGGCTTGTGATATAATCTAAGGCGGTGACCATTGACAAGAAACTTAAGTCTGACTGGGTCAATAGTAATGAGTTGTACAACACCATTAGGGAATACTTCAGCAACCTCATATGGTCCTAGCCACCTTGTCTACAATTTTCATGCATTGTCTTGATATCGTGAATCATAGAGTAGGTCCCAATCTCCTAGTTGGAATTTATTTTTCGTGATGAATTTTTCATGCCACTTGATTCTGTACTACCTTTATGTGATGCAGGGCTGCTATTCTCATCTCATCCAAAGCATTTAGTTGCATGATTCTCTCTTTCTGTGCCTCTGAAATATCCATCCCCAAATATACTGTAGTCCTAAGAGTCTTATGGTCAAATTCAATGGGCATCATGGTTGTCTTTCCATACAACAAATCAAATGGAGTGAAGCCTGTAGTTTTTTTCCACGTAGTTCTGCAGGCCCAAACAACTTCTGGTAATCTATTTACCTAATCCTTTCTATGGATAGCTACTTTCTTGGTCAAAATAGCTTCAATTTCTCTATTGGTCACCTCAACTTGGCCATTAGCCTAGGGGTGATAATGAGTATACTTTTTGTGCCTTATGTTGTACTCATTAACTAGTGTTGTAACAAGGGTTGATGTGAATTGAGCCCCTTGATAAGTCACTATCTCTCTTGGAACTCCATATCTTGTGAAAATCTCCTCATAAATTTTTTTTGCAACCTTGTTATCTCTTGCATGCTTCATGGCCTTAACTTCTACCCACTTTGTTACATAATCAGTGCATACCAAAATATAAGACTTACCATTTGATGGATGATCAATGGGTCCTACAAAATCCAATCCCCACTTGTCAAAGGGAGTGATTACTACCTAAGGATAAAGTGGCATCTCATCGGATTTGGTTGGCTTGCCCATTCTTTGGCATCTGTCACATTTTCTTGTATACCTTCTTGCATCCTTGTGGAGTGTTGGCCAGTAATAGCCTGTGTTCAAAATATTCATTGCTATCCTCTTGGATGCAAAAATGTCCTCCACATGGTTCATTGTGGCATGCATGCAAAATATCACGTCTCATCTTCTCTCACACATCTCCTCATGACATGGTTTGGTCTAGTATAAAACAAACATCCACCAATCCAAGAGAAAGGAAAATATTTTTCAATGAGTTCCCTTCTCTCTTTTGGGGAGAAGTGAGGTGTAACTATACCTGTGACTAGGTAGTTGGCTATGTCTAAATACCATGGTGTTTTTACACTGATAGAGAATAAATTCTCATCAGGAAAAGAGTCATTTATGGCTTGATTATCTTCTGATGTAGTTAGTCTTGAAAGACAATATGCAACAACATTGGCCTTCCTTGGCTTATCCACAATGGTTATATCAAACTCCTGCATCAATAATAACCATCTTGGCAATCTACATGTGATCAAAGGTTTACTCATGAGATACCTAATGGTTGCATGATCAATGTGCACAAAGATTTGGTAACCTATTATGTAATGCCTAAATTTTTTCAGGGAATAAATCACTGCCATCATTTTCTTTTCTATCACTGTATAATTGAATTCAACTTCTTGCAAATTTTTGTTGACAAAATAAATGGTATTTTCAATAGAACCTTCTTTCTATCCTAAGACTACTCCTATGGCATAATCTGATGCATTAGTATGGATGTGGAAATGAAGCTCCCAATTAGTTCCTTCGAGTACAAGAGCATGATTCAAAGCTACCTTTAAGTCAGAAAATGCCTTGTCACAAGCTTCAGTCCACTGAAATTCAACATGTTTAGCGAGAAGAGTATACAATGGTGCTGCTACCTTGCTGAAATCCTTGATGAAATACCTATAATATCCTGCATGGCCCAAGAAACTCCTAACATCCTTTTGTTTTGCAGGTGTGGGAAGATTTGTGATAACCTCAATCTTTGCAGGATCTACTTGAATTCCCTTGTGGGAGATGTAGTGGCCAAGAACTACACCTTCCTACATCATCATGAAGCACTTTTCACTATTTAAGGAAAAAATTTGGTCTTCACATCTCTGTAGGACTCTCCTGATATTTTCCAATTCTTGATTAAAATCAGCACCATAAGTGGTAAAATCATCCATATAAATTTCCATGCAATCATGAGAAATATCTAAAAATATGCTAATGACTACCCTCTGAAAGGTTGCAGGTGCATTGCATAAGCCAAATGGGAGTACCAAGTAGGCATAGGTCCCCCATGGATAGGTAAATGTGGTCTTATCTGTGTCCTTTGGTGCAATTTGGATCTAGTTGTAGCCATTGAATCCATCTAGAAAATAAAAGTATTGCTTTCTTGCAAGTGTGTCCAAAAATTGATCAATGAAAGGTAAGGGAAAATGGTCCTTCTTGGTGGCAGCATTAAGTTCCCTATAATCAACATGAACTCGCTATTTCCCTCCTTTCTTGGGTGCAATCACTAATGGAGACACCCATTGGCTATCTAAAATGGGGTAGATAAATCCTGCATCTAACAATTTCTGCAATTCCTCTTTTACAATTTCTCTTAGTGTAGGGTTAATCCTTCTTTGTGGCTGCCTCACTGGGGTGCAATCATCTCTAATATAAATTATGTGTATACAAAGTTTAGGATCCAATCCCTTCATATCATGATAATCCCATGCAAATGCATGTTGATGGGTCCCTAATAAGTTTTCCAATAACAATTGTTTTTCTTCACTAAGTTTTTTGTTAGCATTTAGATACTTTCCTTCTGACACCTACACTTGTGTAGTTAACTCTATCATAGCTGCTTCATTAACACATGGTACCTTTAATTCATATGGAAACAATTTATGGGAAATACCTGTTGTTATAGGAATTATGTTTGCAGAAATAGTGGTTGTAGGAAGAGCAGGTAGAAGTGTCTTGACTGGAGTAGTAGAATGAGAAGATGATGCTTCCTCCACTTCATAATGGTTCTAAATGATGTTAGCCAATACTTCATCTTTGTCTTGAAGCTGCATGAAAGAGATTCTTCCTAACATCATAAGCTATGCCATAGAATTAACTTCCTCAGCCTCTTCACCAACATGTGGCCATACAGAATTATCCTCATCATGAGATGGTTGAGCAGGAGGATAAAGAACAAACTTTTTAGTGCTCTTCCCATCTGAAATGGTCATGTCACATGACCGAAATACAATATATGCATCTGCAATTGCTAACCATGGCCTTCCAAAAATAATGGGATACCCGCCTAGTGTAGCCTTAGGAGAAAGAATCATGAAGTCTGTTGAGTACTCCCAAGAGTATAAAACTACCACAAGATCCTCCACTATACCATTAGACTTAATAGTAGAACTATCAACAAGCTACAGGATAGTAGGAGTAGATCCCATTCTTGAAATGTTTAGTTGCTGCAGGATGTCATTGGTCATTATATTTATTGCTGCCCCTAAATCAATCAGAGCATTCTTAATTTGGATCACGTTTATAACAACTGCTACCACATGACTACTTGGGCCATTGTACTTGGGGATATTCACTTTTCCAAGCATGATGCGAGCAAACTGTCCCACCACATGAACTCTAGTTGGGTCTTTCTTTTTCCTACCTAGCTTCTTGAGGCATGCTTCCTTGATTGCCTTGCTATAGATGTGAACATCCTTTATGGCCTAGAATAGAGGGATTTAGACACATATATGCTTCAGCTGATCCAAGATATCAAAATTTGTATCCTCATTTTCTTCCTTCTTGGAAATTTCCAATCTTTGAGGAAATAGTGATTCTTGTTCAGTCTACTTGAGTTAGACTAGTTCAATATTTTTAGGTGCACTTGGTTGAATGGGATCATTTAGAGGTTCCTCCTCTTCCACATGAAGTTCAGTGATAATGGGCTTTGAACGGGTTGGAAAAGTAGTTCCTTAATGCAATTGGATGTCACTTACACTCATAACATATGCATGGAATTGATTTGAATCAGTAGAGTATGTAGGTTGCTACTGTGGTTTGTTATTTGGATTGGGTGTGGGTTGAGCTGGTAGCTGAGTAGGTTTAGGTGCATTTGATCTTAAATTAGTAGGTGGAGGCATTATAGTAGGATGTTGGGGTTGAGAAGGTGGCTGCATGTAACTAGTTGTCTGGGTAGGCAATTTCTGTCCTCCCCTCCATTGATTTGTTTGCTACCAATTTCATGGAGGTGGATTCCAATGCCCTTGAAATTGCTACCAATTCCCCTAAGGTTTCTGCCACAGGGGTGGAGAGTTTTGATGATTAGGCCAAGCATTTGGAGGGTTACTCCAAGGCTATGGTGGATATCCTCCATAACTAGATGGATATGGGGGCTGCCATTGGTTGCTAGATGAATAGGAATTGAAATATGGCCCAACATAAGAGAGTGGATCTAGTGGCATACCTTGTCTTGGAGCCCAAGGCCTCCTTTGTGCAACATAGTAGACCTGGTCTTCTTCAATCTAGATTGGCTTGAACTCAGGTGCAATATGGTTTCCTTCAATATTGGCCACCTTCTTGCATCTGTAGTCCTTCTTTTGTCTACAATGGGGGCAATACTCTGCCAACATTGCCTCTGCCTCCTCTTGCTTCTTCTTGGCCTGAAGTGTATCTAGCTAGGTAGCTAGATTGTTTGTAATGTCTTGCTTGAAGTCTTCCAGCAAATGAGTAATCTCCATTCTTGAAACTCCATTGGTAGTTGACTTACCCATGGAAGATTGGTAAGCTCTCCCTTTCTATGAAGCTTCCCTAGAGTAGTTCTAACATATTCTCTTGATATCTTCCTAGGAAACTTGGGAGATATCTCCTCCTCCCATCAGGTCCAAGGCATCAATGCATCTATCATTGATTCCTCTCAGGAAAAAAAAACTTTTTGGAGTATTCATTGAGTGTATGGTGTGGATATTTTTGTAGGAAAAACAAAAACCTTTCAATATAATCCTTTAGGCTCTCATATTCCTTTTGCTGCATCTTGAAAATGTCACCTCCTCTCATGTCACTGCCCCTGCAATATTCCTTGTATTTCTCTAGGAATTTTGTCTTCATGTCTTCCCAAGTTTCTAAAGTATCTCTGCCTAGGCTCATGAACGATCTTATTGCAACTTCTTTCAAAGTGGTAGGAAATAGCTTAAGCCTATGGGCATCGGTGGTATAGTCAAAACTTCTACAAAGTATATCAAACTTGAATGAGAAGGTATCAGGGTCTTCTGTAACAAGTCCATAAAACTTGGGGAGTGTTGAAGTAGGGATGTTTTTGATGTTTTTCAACTTCATTCTGATGGGCAATGGGGAGAGGAAAAGCTGGTTGGTTAGTTCTATTCCTATTTGCATCACCCATGCCTGCTTGATGTAGTTCCAAAGCAAAGGGGTTCTCAAGCTGATTTTGGTATTCAAAGGAGACTTCAAAGCTAGTTAGATTAGGAAATGCATCAGCAAAGGGGTGTGGATCTTCTTCTTTTTCTTCTTCTCTTGGAAAGTTCTGATATTCAACTAGCTAGAATGGATTAAGATTGTTAGGAAGGAATCTCCCATAAGCATCCCTTCTCCTTCCTCTATGCATGCGGTATCAACTCACTATCAACCAACTCACACAAAGAATTGGTAAAGAATAAGGGGGGTTGTCATTACTTCCTAAATGAGGGTATACTAAGAACAACTTCCAAAAACACTACAACAAGAAAAACTACCAATGACTCCAAAGAACTCCCTAGTTTGACACCATCCCCGGTAACGGCGCCAAAAAATGTCTGCCTCCTATAATGATTCAACAACTAGGCCTTTACAACTATGATCCAGAGATTGGACATATAACCTGAATATCCATTTCAATCATCATGAAGGTGCATTTAACTTTTCAACCCAGGGACATGAACTTGAAATGGGTCAGCACAGTGTGTGCACTAGGACCCCAAAGTAGCCATTTTCATTATACAGCTAAGAAAGACACAATGGTGAAAATAAATTGCTTAGGAAGGAATAACATAAATGCTAACCATCAATCAACAATTACACCAAGCTAAAATACATGACATAAGTGAAAATAGGAGAAAATAAACAAGACACTACTCTTTCTGCTTTGCTTGGAGGAAAAATCATAGAATATAATTCTAGTGGTTGCAGGTACAATCAGTGCCAAATTATTAATTAATTACTAAACATCAAGTAATACTAAACTAATACTAAACTAAAGGATGGATTACTCACCAAGTGGGCCCCCTTGGATAAGTATCCTCTAAAACTAATGAGTACTCAAATGCTCGAACTTAGAACTTTATTTCATTCATTATAAATCATGAGTACACAAGAGTAATATATATGTATTGTTGAAAACTCAAGAATGCAAGTACAATATCAAATCGTGAAACCTCTAGAGAAGGAGCATCAAATATTTATTTATACTGTCAACTAAACAAGGCATTCAACTCCATGAACTAGGAGGATGCAATTTAGGGAAAACAGAGAAAGTGGGGTGATAGTTATGCATGCATGGAATCTAGTCAGACATGCATGTGCAATTTCAGATTTAGTGTTGTAGTAATGTGCATGTTTGCTCAACATCAATAATGACCACTACAAGGTGGTTACATTTGGTTTGCATGAGGAATCTCCTGCCATCAACCTCCTTTGACCTTTGAACGATTCCCTTGCTGGACGTTATGGTGCATGCCCAATTGGCAGTGTCTTCCTCAATTTAGCATCCTTAAATTAAATCTACATGGCAATGTTAGTATGCATAATAATTACATATCTGTAACCACCTTAAGGAACATTCATTAACCACATGCAAAATTAATATAGACAGTCCATTAAACATGCCATTTATCATTAAAGGTTTGCAAAAATAAGATTAAGCCCAATTTCTATAGTTTGAGGAAAATATCATAAAAGTATCAACACTTAATGTCAAAGTCCATGATAACTTCAAAAATTAGATCACAAATTCTACCCAAAAATGAGACCATAAAATAGACTCATCAACATGTATAGACTTGTGTCAAAAGGATATGGGCATAATTCATATGACATGTGTGGCCTTTTATGGGACATTTGCATAGTCTCTATTCATTTTTGCAAGTATACCACTTGTGCTTACAAGGCATCAATTATAGGATTTCTTGTTGCATCACACATGGAAGTGATAGGTATCCCATGAGTCCCCATTTGTTGGGATGAGGTGTTCTGATTTTGTTGTGGAATTCGTTGTTATGAGATGTATGAAGTGTTTTGATTGGAATTGTTGGATGCTATGGATTTTTTGTTGATATTTTTTTTTCATTGATGTCAACACTATTAGCATTTGGTGTATCAAAGGTTGTATATGTCAAGGATATTGAGAAAATTGTAAAAGAAAGTGTTCCAGGTTCCTAGTGGAACTGTGCAGGTCATGAAGGCATCTTGTTATGTACGTTGAAGTTAAATTGCTATGGATTAAAGGGTTTTCTACTAAGTGTATCTAGATCATCTACTAGAAGTTTCAAAGGTTCACCTATAGATTTGATCATGTTGTGGTCTGACAGTGTTTTTGTGTCTATGTCAGTGTTTCTGAGTAAAGTTTGTGTGATCTAGAAATCTCAGTTGATGCGGATGTTTATTTGTTGTTTCTTGGCACTCTTGGATGTTTCTAGATCATACTCTATCTTTGTGGTACATCCACATTGATCCATGTGCTCGTGGTCAGAATTTTTTCTTGCGTATGTTCAGTTTTTCTTGTTCTTGGCCGGCATGTTGGTGGTAGCGAGTTGTGGATCTTTGAGGAGGAAGTAATTGAAGTATTTTTTGTGTTGGAGTTGTTAATTTGGTTCTCCACTATGCTATGGCTAACCTTGGTGGATTTGCATTAAAAATTTTATTTGTAAATTTGGGCTGACATTGCAAATATGTTTTATTTTCCTTGCCGACTAAGTTGTTGATGAAATCTCATGATGTGGATACATAAGTGTGATTGTTTCATCGGTGTAGTGTGTGGAAAAGGTGCTTCATGTGCTAGGTGTGCTCTTATGTGTGTATGTGTGAATATCATTCAATTGCAGAGTAGAGTGTGAAGAAGATCGAGTGAAGTGTGAAGAGTGAAAAGAGAAGGAGTTTTCTATGCTTAATAGGAACTATAATCAGGGTTATGTAGAAGCTAATTTTTTATTTCATACCCTCTAGATTTTAATCCTATTATGTATTGTTGGGAAGTGAGCCCCTTCTGTAATTGAGCAGTGAGCTCAAGGTAGTGTGCCTGAATGCATGTGCATTCCCCTTTATTGATTTCATTATAATTTTAACAGGGTATAATCTAGTGGACTAACATCCACCGTGGTTTTTCCCCTAACAGGGTTTCCATGTAAAAAATCTTGGTGTTCTTTGTCTCTTTGATGTGTCAATTGTTTATGGTTAATTTCTTATTCATTAGATCTTAAGTAAAGTTTGAAAATTTTATCATTCTGTGACAACTGATTCACCCCCCCTCCTCTCATTTGTCTATCCTTGTTTTTCCAACAATTGGTATCAGAACAGGTTCCTCTGGAGAAGTCTAAAAGCTTAAGGTGATCTGAAATGGTAACATTCAAGAAGGACAGTCCAATATTTGATGGAACTAACTACTCACTATGGAAAGTCTTGATGCAATGTCACCTAAGGTTTATTGGTGAAGCCTACTGGAATATTACAAAAGATCCATATGTTATTCCTCAGAATGGTCCCTCCACTGCTGATGAGATCAAAGCTGCTGAAAACAATATCAGGGCTATTGAAGCTTTGGTGAGTGCTCTGAAAGATTCAGAGATGGAAAATGTGGTAGGACTATAAACATCTCATGAGATTTGGATGAAGAAGGAAACTTTGTATGAAGGAGATGCATAGGTGAAAATGGCTAAGTTACAGAGTTTAAAAGGCAAGTATGAGAATTTGAAGATGGGTGAAGATGAAAATATCACTTCTTTTATGCAAAGAGTAAATGAAATAGTGATGGGTATTACATGTGCTGGTGGTTCTCTGGATGAGGATGAAATTGTAGCTAAGATACATAGATCCTTTCCTCCTTCCTACAAAGTGAAGGATCATGCTATTGAAGAGCTTAGATCAATAACAAAGATGTCAAGAGACACGCTAGTTGGTAAGCTTGCTGCTTTTGAATTAAGTGAATTTGGTGAATCTGTTCCAAAGACTGAATCAATATTCAGGGATACTATATCCAAAAGTAACAAGCAAAGATATGGTCTGAGAGAATGTTCCAGAAAGATATCCATGTATGATGAAGAACTGAAGCAGCTTGAAGATAAAGAAAGAGAAGTAGAAGAATTGGAAGCACTGATTGTAAAGAAAGAAGGTAGAGGAAAAGGTAAGTATGGAGTGTTACCTATTAAATGTTTTTCTTGTAGTAAAATAGGTCATTTTGCATCAAGATGTCATGAAAGAGTTCCTAGAACTAAGCCTAACAAGTCTAGATTCCAAAAGAAATGTTACCTTGTTGAAGGAGTAACTGATGATGAGTCTGATAAAGATAATGGAAATGAAGATGAACAGGTTTTCATTACTACCATTGAAAATAGTCATGTGGCTACTGAATCTACTAAAGATGAGAAATCTCTTGCAGCCCGAGTTGAAGAAAAGGATGAGTGGGTTATTGATAGTGGATGCTCACATCACATGACTAGTGATAAAAACAAATTTGTAAGTCTAGAGAAGTATGATGGTGGTGTTGTAAGATTTGGAGACAACAATGCTGGTGTGATTCGTGGCAAAGGTTCTATTTGTCTTGGTGGTAAGGATAACACTGATGATGTTCTCTATTTTGAAGGATTGAAGCACAATATTTTGAGTGTTGGACAAATGGTGGGAAAAGGCTATGATCTATAATTCAAAGATGGAAGATGCAAGATACGTGGAAGTTTCAGCAATATGATTGCTATAGGAAAACATACAAAAGGTAATATTTTTCACTTGAATACTGCTAGTGGGAGTTGTTTAATTACTCAGGTAGATGAAAGATGGTTGTGGAATAGGACATTGTGTCATTTAAATTTTGATAAAATTGTTAAAGTAAGTTCCACTCAAGCAATAAGAGATCTACCTAAGTTAGTGAAGCCTGCTAACACAATTTGTAAGGAGTGTCAAATGGGTAAACAAACTAGAATCTCCTTCTGAAGAAAACAGTTTCATTTAAATGATTTGTTGGAGCTGCTACATACTAACCTTTGTGGTCCCTCTAGAGTCATAAGTATTCATGGAGAAAGGTACTTTATGTTGATTATTGATGATTACTCTAGAATGATATGGGTTTCCTTCTTAAGAGAAAAATGTGAAGCATTGGAAAAGTTCAAAAGTTTCAAGGCTATGGTAGAGAATGAGAAAGGTCTGAAAATAAAGTGTCTGAGATCTGACAGAGGTGGTGAGTTAACCTCCAGTGAGTTCAAATCTTTTTGTGAAGAACATGGAATCAGAAGATAGTTATCTACTCCTCGAACCCCTCAACAGAATGGAATTGTAGAAAGAAAAAATAGAACAATTTTGGATATTGCTAGAACAATGATGATAGAAGGAAATGTACCCCAGACCTATTGGAGTGAAGTTGTAAGAATTGTTGTGTACACTTTAATCCAAGTAAATGTTAATGGCTTTTCTGGTAAGACCCATTTCGAGCTATGTTTTGGTTACAAGCCTACTGTTAAATATTTCAAGATCTTTGGAAGAAAATGTTATATCAAGAGAGATGATGATATAGGAAAGTTTGATGCAAGAAGCGATGAAGGAATCTTTTTTAGGTTACTCTAATAAAAGAAAGGCCTATCGATGCTATAACATAAGACTGAGAAAGATGGTTGAAAGTGCAAATGTTAGAGTTGATGATGATTCTGCTAAATCGTCTAGATATTGTGGATATGATTTAGATGAAGACAAGCAAAGGGAAAAATGTTCAGACACCAAATCTACTTCAGATTATTCCATATGTTCAGGCAAAGCAACCTCAATTCATTTCGATAAATCAAGTCAGGAAGCACAGACAAGTGCAAGTGCAAAAGGAAGATCAAAATAATTAGAAGTTCAAGAAAATTCCCAAACTCCAAGGTATGTAAAGCTAAATCATTCTAAAAACCAAATTATAGGAAATAAGAATAAAGGAGTGCAAACTAGAAGGAAGATTGCAAAAGAGCACTGCCTGATTTCCAAGATTGAACCTAAAAATGTCACTGAAGCCTGCTAAGACAAACACTGGATGGAAGCTATGAAGGATGAGCTGACACAAATTGAAAAGAGTGACATGTGGATACTGGTTCCCAGACCTAAAGAAAAAAATGCGATTGGTACTAAATGGGTGTTTCAAAACAAGTTGAATGAACAAGGTGAAGTAGTTCAGAATAAAGCAAGACTGGTATGTAAAGGGTATTCCTAGATGGAAGGTGTTGATTTTGAAGAAACTTTTTCCCCTATTTCCAGAATTGAAGCTATTAGATTATTTCTTACTTATGCTGCATACAAGGACTATAAAGTCTATCAGATGGATGTGAAGTCAAAATTTCTTAATGGAGAACTAGAAGAAGTATACATTGAACAACTAGATGGATTTCAACTAACTCACAAGGAAGATATGGTCTGTCACCTAAAGAAAGCTCTATATGGACTTAAGCAAGCCCCCAGAGCCTGGTATGCTAGATTGGACAAATACTTACTAAAGCTTGGATTCACTAAAGGTATTGTTGATAACAACTTATATTTCAAATTGGATCATGATAAAGAGTTAATTATAGAAGTCTTTGTTGATGACATCATTTTTGAAGGAGATGACAATCTATGTATGAAGTTTGTTGATGAGATGAAGGATGAATTTGAGATGAGTATGATTGGAGAGATGAAGTTCTTTCTAGGATTACTAGTGACCCAGTTAGACAAGGGAATTTTCATATCTTAGTCCAAATATGTGAGAGAGCTACTGAATAAATTTGGGATGGAAGATTCAAAGCCTGTTGGTACTCCCATGGTGACCAGATGTAAGCTAACAAAAAATGATGGTTCTCCTAAGGCAAATCAAACTAGATACAGGTCAACGATTGGTGGATTGCTTTATTTAACCCAAACTAGACCAGATATTATGAATGTTGTATGTATGGTTGCTATATTTTAGGCTGATCCAAAAAAATCACATGTGACTGTTGTCAAGAGAATCTTCAGATATATGAAAAGAATAGTTGACTTTGGACTTTGGTATCCAAAGGATGATGATCTCACTTTGAGTGCATATACTAATGCGGATTGGGCTGGAGATGTAGTTGACATGAAAAGTACTAGTGCTAGTGCTTTCTTCCTAGGGAAGAAGCTGGTATCCTAGTTGAGCAAGAAGCAGAATTCTATTTCTCTATCTATTGCTGAAGCAAAATATATTGCTACTACAAACAATTGTACTCAAGTAATATGGATGAAACAAATGTTGAAAGATATTAGGGTGGCATATGAAGAGCCTATTGCCATATACTATGACAATTCAAGTGTAATAAATATTTCAAAGAATCTGGTACTTCACTCTAAGACTAAATATATATCAATCAAGTTTCACTTCTTAAGGGAGAAAGTGAATGAGAAAGAAGTCATATTGGAGTATGTGCCTACCAAAGAGTAGATTATAGACATCTTTACTAAATCATTGTTGAAGGATACTTTTGAGTATCTCAGAGGAATGCTAGGGGTAATCACCCTTCCTGATAAGAACTAAGATATGCATTTACTTGCATCAATTCGTGAGCTACATTGCTATATTTTGATCCAGATTGATGTCTTCGTGGCTACTACTCAGGGGGCATAGTCAAATGTGTAGATATGTGGTTCAGAGCATGTATGGTTACCTTTTCCATTGATGTCAAAGGGGGAGAAGTGCAATGTGAAAAATCCTTTTAAGGGTCGAAGATCAATTGAGGAGAAGAGTCAGAACTAAAGGGAAAGCAAGTGTGTTGGGTTGATGGTATTTTTCACATCATCTGTTTCCATCAATTCCAAAGGGGGAGATTGTTGGATGTTGTGGATGTGTTGTTGATATGTGGTTGTCATTTATTTCAACACCATTAGCATTTGGTGTATCAAAGGTTGTATATGTCAAGGATATTGAGAAAATTGTAAAAGAAAGTGTTCTAGGTTCCCAGTGGAACTATGCAGGTCATGAAGGCATCTTGTTTTGTACGTTGAAGTTTAGTTGCTATGGATTAAAGGGTTTTCTGCTGAGTGTATCTAGATCATCTACCAAAAGTTTTAGAGGTCCGCATATAGATTTGATCATGCTGTGGTCTGACAGTGTTTATGTGGTCTCTATTAGTGTTCTGGAGTAAATTTTGTGTGATCTAGAAATCTCAGTTGTTGTGGATGTTTCTATGTTGTTTATTGATGCTCTTGGATGTTTTTAGATCATGCTCTATCTTTGTGGTACGTCCAAATTGATCCGTGTGCTTGTGGTCAAAAAATTTCTTGCATATGTTTTGTTTTTCTTGTTCTTGGCTGACATGTTGGTGGTAGCGAGTTGTGGATCTTCGAGGAGGAAGTAATTGAAGTATTTTTGTGTTGGAGTTGTTAATTTGGGTCTCCACTATGTTATGGCTGACCTTGGTCGATTTGCATTAAAAAAATTATTTGTAAATTTGGGCTGACATTGCAAATATGTTTTATTTTCCTAGCCGACTAAGTTGTTGATGAAATCTCATGATGCAAATATATAAGTGTGATTGTTTCATCAGTGTAGTGTGTGGAAAATTTGATTCGTGTGTTGGGTGTGCTCTTATGTGTGTATGTGTGAATATCATTCAATTGTAGAGAAGATTGTGAAGAAGATCGAGTGAAGTGTGAAGAGTGAAAAGAGGAGTTTTCTGTGCTTAATTGGAATTGTAATCATGCTTGTGCAAAAGCTAATTTTTCAGTTCATACCCTCTGAATTTTAATCCTATTCTATATTGTTGGGTAGTGTGCCCCTTCTATAATTGAGCAGTGAGCTCTAGACAGTGTGCTTGAATGTATGTGCATTCCCCTTCATTGATTTCATTATACTTTTAACAGGGTATAATCTAGTGGACTAACATCCACTGTGGTTTTTCCCCTAACAAGGTTTCCACATAAAAAATCTTGGTGTTCTCTGTCTCTCTGATGTGTTAATTGTTTATGGTTAATTTCTTATTCATTAGATCTTAAGTAAATTTTGAAAATTTTATCATTTTGTGACAATTGATTCATCCCCCCCTCTTAGTTGTCTATCCTTGTTTTTCCAACAAGAATGTTATTAGTATTGCAAGTTTTGATTAGGGATGTGTTGATGAGTGTGAATGTGTGATGCATAGGTAGGAATGTGCCCTCTAGCCGTATTAGTCGATATTTGTGGGATGTGTTGAACTTTAATATTTTGGTGTCCAAATGAAGTCATATGTTGTGTATTCTAATTGCCTTGTCCCAATTCATGAATTTCTCTATGGGGGATGTTGGTGTTTTTCCCTTGGGAAGTATTGGTATTAAGTTGTGATGAGGTGTTGACATTTGGTTGTGGTGCTCGAATGAAAATATGTCGTTGACTTCCTCCAAAGGGATTGGATGAGGATCCAATGAAAGGATTTGATGATGATTCTCCCATGGCACTAGATGAAGCTCCAAATAGAGGGTTTGAAGAGCTTTCCCCTATTATTAAGGATCTAAAGGTAGCTCCAATTGACTCTAATGATGTTGTTGACATTGATTGTGACATAACTTGTGACATAGTTGGTGTCCCTCCAATGGATGTTGCATTGATCGAGTTGGAGGTATTTTGATTAGATGTTCCATTAGAGGTAGCATTGATAGTGCTTGTGGCGATTTGTGAGGTGGCACCCATGTTATTGTTGGCATTGTTTTGAGGTTGACTAGTGCTAGAAGCATTGTTTGTGTTTTTGTTGGTGTCATGATTGGGAGTGGTTGCCCTTAAAGTATTAATGTCAAATCCTTGTGGTAATTTTTCCCCTTGATGTAATTGTATGGCTAAATATTTGTGTCTATCATGTAAGAACAAATCTTCCACAAAAGAGGCCACTTTAGGATTTTGAGCCACAACTTCTATGTCTTCCTTAAATATGTTTCTATGTTCATATCTACGTATGAATTGTTCAAAGGGGTTTTGTGAGGAAGATGGCATGTTTATGTCATTGAATGAATTGATAAAGGATGTGTCTTGGTTCATGTTTTGATCCATGTCATTGGAAAAGATGTAAGTGTTGGTGCCTTGTCCAAAATTATCCATTTGTCTTGTTTTTCTTTGAAGCCTAGTCTCAACCATATAAGGAGTTGCTCAAATTAGGAAGATGATGAAAAATGACAACTAGATGATGACACTATGTTTTTGGGATTTTTGAATAAGGGATGCAAATGCAAATATGTTTTTGGGTTTTTGACAATAAGGAATGCAATATGACAAACTATGTTTTTGGGTTTTTGACGATAAGGGATGCAATATGACAAACTATGTTTTTGGGTTTTTGACAATAAGGGATGCAATATGACAAACTATGTTTTTGGGTTTTTTGACAATAAGAGATGCAATATGCCAAAGTTGTCTAAAGGAAATTCTAAAGGAAAATAAGGACTTTTTTTAGAAATAAGGTATGCAAAATGAGGACTAAGGTGACTTGAATGTTCTAAGATATGCAAATGCAAAGGTCTAAGTGATTTGAAAAAGGTTACTCAACCACCCTAAGATTGATCTATGTCTCAATTTGGGTCATCAAAGGAATTACTAATGTGACTAAAGGACAAGATGAAAATATGACAAGGTGAGGTTTCCTAACTAGACTTTTGAGTTGGAAAGTCTCACAAAAAGGAAAAAGACTAAAAGAAATTAAGTTGACTAAGTCCAATGACCACCTACTCTTGAAGGAAATGATTTTGCAAATTATGGTAAGGTTTCCTAATCCAAAATCTACAAATGAAATAGGCACCTAAGAACTGGTTTATGACTGAAAATGAAGATGATGGACCCTAAAGGATGCAACTAAAATTTTGCAAAGTTAAACCTATAGGTAAATACAAGCCAAAGATGCTAATGGTGGAAGATTTGAACATTTTTCTTTCTGGTTTTTGACAGAGGCTGCTGGAAAAAGATGTTTTGTGTTAGATTGGACAAATTTGGTCTTAGGTTTTAAACTACAATAGTGTTTTAGTTTTTTTCTAGGTGAATGCATTGTTCAGGTTTTGAATGTGTTGCAGTTTGGCATATGTGTCACAGTTTCAGCGAATGCATCTCAATAGATAGCAAATGCGACTTAGTAAAGAAATTGTGGAATTTTGTTAAGAAAATGCGATGCAGTATAGGAAAATGCATCACCAGGAATAGTAAATGTGGCTTATCAGAGTGAATGCATTACAAAATGTGGCAAATGCAACGCTGAATAGCGAATGCGTTGTAGTAGAATAAGTCTAGTTTGTTTGCAATTTTTGGAGAAAATTTGGAATTGTTTCAAGTTGAATGATTGTTTCAAGGTCTGTGAAAGGTGTTTGTTTGTTTGTTTAATGTCTCAGAAAACACTTGGAAAACAAAATATTTTGTTTGATCATGCACAAAGAAGACAAGTACAATCCTAGGTTAGGCAAGGACTATATTTGCTAGATTCCAAGTGGGTTTCCCCAACCACACTTATTCTTAGTGGATGAATCCAAAATCTTAGCCACACGGGATCCCCCTTATAGTGCACTCACTTCTCAAGTCAACCAAGCTTCCAACCCCCATAAATCTCCCATGGTAGGTTGATCACCTCTACTAAGAACTACGAGAATGTGGATGCCTTCACAATAATCATTGCTACACTAGCAAATAGATGGGATTTTGGCAACTACACAAAAAAAATTAGTTTGGGACCCCCATTCGAGTGGGCACACATGGGGCAAGATTAGCTTCGATAAGGAGGAACTCCAACCTAAAGAGGTTACACTCAATAGGGTTTTGGGGTGTGATACATCCACACTCATAATCCTAAACTTTCCATTAGGATTCAAATTTATATACCGGTCGAGGGTAGCTCAACCAAAGAGATCCATTGCCAGTTTGAGTCACCTTGGGTTGAGTACTTTTTCCCACCAAGGAAGGCCCAATTCCTAGAGTCAATAATTATTTCTCTTGCCCCCAGGATCACACAAGTGCACAAGGGGGAGAGGATACTTTTATTATTGAATTAGGGTGACACATAAAATAGATGGGTCTAGTTTTTTTATCACTAGTTTGCACAAGGTGAGAGCATAAACACCTACCACCTTCAAGCACAATCAAGCAAAGCTTTTTAAACCCCCTAATTAAATCTAAGTGAGACAAGAAAATGTTCTTTTTAAAGCACCAATGGAAGTGTTTACTAATCTAAAACAAACACAAGAGCTTTAAAAATAACATGCTTGGACATTGAAACCTACAAAACCACTTGTTAGTAGTCTAAAAAGATGTCTTGGACCCATGAAAAATTCAAAGCCACATGCTTCCATAGCAGATTAGTAACCTAGAAAAAACTCTAAACTACTAGTTTGAAATGAAAATCTAGAAAATTATGGAAAATACTCAAAAAAAAATTTACCAAATGAATGCCTCACAATAGAGCGAATGCGACTTTCTACACAACAAATGTGACTCATGATCGTAGATAGGAATTTTTAGTTAGATGTGGATTTCTACACGGCATATGCATTGTGGCCTGCAGATGCATCATTCAGGATGGCCAATTCGTGAAATTCTAGACTCTCTTTAGGGGTAGACCTAGTAGTTCTTCAGGAAATACATCAAAAAATTCTCTTAATACTGGGTACTTCTCCATATTTGAAATTCTTGATTCATCAATCTCTCTGTCTTCTATCTCTTGTGGACTTTCGTTATTAGGATCATGTAACTCTTCAATCTTCACTGCAAAGAGTTTGCATCCTTTCTTTTTGGCTCTTAATAGTTGCATTGCTGAGATTTGTCTTACCTTAATCTCTCTAGGTATTCCTTGCAAATTCACTTGATTACCATAGTCATCTAGACATTTAACTGTCTTGGCTTGACAATCAACTATGGCCCTATGTCTCCACAACCAATTCATTCCTAGGATGACATCATATTACCCTAGTGGTGTGACATATAGGTTAACTTCAGTGGTGAAACTAGGTAGTTCTAAGCTAACCTCAAAAATACATTGGTCCACCTTTGCTCTTGTATTGTTTGCATACTCAACATTCCATGACGTAGCCATGCACCCAACCTTTCTAGAAAATTTATTTGCTACTCTAGGAGAAATAAAAAAAATTGTTGCACCAGTATCAATAATGACAGAGATAAGTAAGCCAAATAATTTACCTACAATTTTGATTGGCGTTATTTGATAGTCTGCTTTCCTATCATCAACCGTGACATGGATTCTTTGTTGCAACATAGCTTTTTGAGAAGGCGGAGAATTTCTAGTAGCTTTATTTGGACATTCCCTCACATAGTGATCTCCTTTGCACATAAAAAAATCCCATAGGTGGTCCTTTTCTCTAAGATACCTCTCTGGATTTGTTGTTTCCCTCACTAGCCCTGCTAGTGTTCCCACTGTTGAAGTTGCTTCTCTTTTGATCCTTCCAGAAATATTTCTCATTAAAACAAGATCTCTTTCCTTTAGGTTTGGCATCGTCTCAAACAGGTTCTTCTTTCCTAGAAGTTGACTTGGGAAGTTCGTTGAAATCTTCTGCAAACGTTGGTTGCCACAACTCTTCTACACAACCAAAATCTCTCTAATTTTGAGGAGCTAAAGCAAGGGACTATGTTGGTCCACGATTACTGGGAGAAGTTTACTCGACTTCTTCGATATGTTCCAATCTATCATAAAGATGAACGATTCTGAATTAGGAACTTCATACTGGGACTCAACAATAAAATCGGAGGCAAGGTAGAAATGCACGGTCCAACTACCATGGACCTTGTTTATGAAAAAGCTATTAAACAAGAGGAGAAGCTCAAACCAGATTCCCATCATTAGGAGAGGAAGGAACAAAAGAAGGAAAACAATGTGAAAACCAAGGGAATGTCAAAATAAAGCTACTGGGAGTTTTGTGCCTTCTCAAAAAGCTATGTTCCAACAAAGAATCCATGTCGCGATTGATGATAGGCAAGGAGACTATTAGATAATGCCAATTGAAACTGCAGGTAAATTTTTTGGCTTACCTATCTCTTCCTTATTGATATTGGTGCAATAGAAAATTTATTTTCTCCTAGAGTAGCAAATAAATTGTCTAGAAATTTTGGGCACATGGCTACATCATGGAATGTTGAGTATGCAAATAGTACAAGAGCAAAGGTGGACCAATGTCTTTTTGAGGCCAGCTTAGAATGACCTAGTTTCACCACTAACGTTAACCTATATATCACACCACTAGGGTCATATGATTTTATCCTAGGAATGAATTGGTTATGGAGACATAGGGCCATAGTTGATTGTCAAGCCAAGACAGTTAAATATCTAGATGACAATGGTAATCAAGTGAATTTGCAAGGATTTCCTAGAGAGATTAAGGTAAGACAAATCTCAACAATGCAACTATTGAGAGCCAAAAAGAGAGGATGCAAACTCTTTGCAATGAAGATTGAAGAGTTAGATGATCCTGATAACGAAAGTCCATAGGAGATAGAAGACAAAGAGATTGATGAATCAAGAATTTCAAATATGGAGAAGTACCTAGTATTAAGGGAATTTGTTGATGTATTTCCTGAAGAACTACTAGGTCTACCCCCAAAGAGAGTCTTTGATTTTCTGTTGACATAATCCCTGGATCGAAGCATGTATCCAAGGTACCTTATAGAATGACCACTACAAAACTTGTAGAACTCAAGGCATAGTTGGATGAGTTGATGTCAAAAGGACTGGTAAGACCAAGTGTTTCACCTTGTGGAGCACCTGTAAGAATGCATCTCTATAGATAGTGTTGACAATGATTTTACTCATAGTAAACAACTCGTATAGAATCTCCACAAACAAGATCATGAAAAGCCTACCTTTCTTGAAAGATATGAAACACAGACAACCTAAGAAATAATTTTGCATTCATAGAAGAAAGATTGACTTTCGTTTAATCCCAAGTCTCTATAAATTAGGTCATGATTGCACTAAACATAGCTCTCGAGTAATGATGTGATAATTTTGCTATTCATTTCAAAGGGGCATACGATTATTTCTAGTTTTATCAAGGATTACTAACATTTCACATAAAACTTCAACTTTATCATCAAATGACATCATGAAATCAAAATATTCATCATAATATTTCATGAATAAAACAAATTATTTGCTATCACTTAAGTAGATTTAGCATTAAGCATTCAACAATTTCATGAAGAATAAAAGATTTTCAACGAGACTATTTTCATTCACTTTTTTTTTAGAACATTTTCAAAAATATTAACATCTAATCTAAAGAAAAACATAAAAATTAAAATTAAAATAAAATTTCTCTTGGTTATTCTCCATGGATGCCCCAAGGAATTAATCAAAATAGAGAAAACTGCTTTATACTTCACCAAATTGCTTCATAGCTATGTATAAAATGATGCAAGCTTTTAAAATGGGGGTTTCATTTATGGACACCGAATAGGTTCTTTATGCAACCTTAAATGGTGAAAAATATAGTCTTGTTCATCCAAACTTACAAAACCAACTACAAAAGATACTTGGATAGGTAGCTATCCATAAAGCTCCGATATCAATTAATGTCTACATGCATACAAAGTTTTACACCTGAATGGTTCAAAAGATAGGAAAAAAGAAAAAAACTTAAAAGAAATTTTTGCTCCTCTGACATCCACAAATTTTGAACTTAAAATAAAAATGTGGGAGGAGATGGCCTTTTATAGAAACAAGGCACCTTAGAAGTTCAACTTAAAAGTATCTCAGAGAAATCAAAAACAACAAATTAAAATATGTCATGTGGCATATGCCAACTGTCATCAAGAACTTTCTAAAATAAGTCAAAGCTTTGACTTCATCCAGAGCAACACTTTTTTCTATAATTCAGCACAAACATTTTATCTTCATCGAGGCTACAAAATTTCCTTTGAAATACTAGAATGAAAAACACCTACCGAGACTGGGACCAGCCTGCAAAATTAACAACAAATAGATTCTATTACACTTCCAGTATCCTGTATCCAATTCTTTTATATTCGCTTATGGCTCTGTTTCTAGATTTCTTCCTTCTTTCTTTGATTGGTACTCTCAGAAATATCTCAATATTTGATGCATGTGTTCCTTTGAAATCCTTCTTATTGCTCTCCAAGTAAGTTTGAGCCTAATATATTCTTTGGTCACTTGAAGTAGGACATCATTTTTTTGTGCCTTTTCTGCTTCATATTTGACTATAACATTTCTACACTATTTTATTTCATCGATAACCTCCCTTGTCAACAATTGAACATGATCTCTGTTTATTCTTTCTATCCATTCTTTGAAAGCTTTAGCTTCCTTCCCATCCTGCCCTAATGTTTGAGGATCAAAGATTTGTCATGATAATACCTCAATAAATTCTTGATTTTATGTTATTAGTCTTTTGCACTCAATGGTGACCTTTTCAAATCCTTCAATACATTGTACTAACATGTCACCTTCCCATTTCAACTGTTTCTTCCACTTTCCTAGCAATGAAATTTTAGATTTTGATATTATATTGTTTTGTATTAACTCTTGGACATCTGTCTGTATAAGAATTTCCATTTTTCTCCTTTCGTCAATGACTTGCCCCTGGCGAAGCTAACATTCATCTTCAAATCTTTTCAATTTCTCTAAACGACGGTATGCTTCCTTGTACATTTTTATGGCATCTGTAATAAATTCATCTCCCTACTTTATCCAATATTCAATCCATTCTTCAAATATATTCATTTTATGATGAACTACAACAATGGCATCTACTTGTTCTTGTGCATTAGCATCGGATGTTGGGGCAGTTCAGCTTACTCTTGACCAAATAAAGTCAATGATTTGATAAAATGCTCCAATGTAGCAACCTATTCTTTCAATTCTCTTTTCTTTTGTTTATATTTTTGTACTCTAGCAATAGTAGCATTCAAATTCACCTTTATTTCTTCTAGTTCTTGCTGCCAAGATGAGTGTCCAAGATTAATGCTTGTGATTTTATATTCCTTAGGTGTTATCTCATGTCTATCTTTGTCATTTGTTGGAGTAGCTATCTAGATGGTTTTGTTACCATTTGCATTCCTTTGTATGACATGCTTTGCTTTTTTTTCTGCACCTAGGTTTAGGAGTATTTACTTCTTGTATGAAATTATTGAGGTTCAGAGGTAATATTTCTACTTCCATGGGAGAAGCTAATTCCCTGATTAACCAATCATGTGTATCATCATCTTGTTGTACCTCTATAACTCTTTCTTGTTTCTGCTTATTACTTGATTAAGGAATTTCATCTCTGTGAATTGCCATATTTTGTGAAATGGAAATTTCTTTATCAACTTCTAACATAGACTGAGGATTAGTAGGATTTTGCACTGCCTCCTTTATTTGGAGACTTATATTTTCTTGCCTATCCAGATTTTCTAATTCTTCTCTTTGAATCTTATCTTCTTCATTTAAAGCTATGCCAAGATTTTCTTCATTTTCAAATCCATCTCCTGCAAACTGTGTAGCTTCTTCTTCTAAAATTTTAGTTTCAATTTCAATTCCAACATGGCCTTTATCTATTTCATCAAAAACCTCTCAATGCTCATTAACATTTTACACATTCTCAAAAGAAAATTGACAATCAAGAGTGTCTTCAATAACTCTCTTATCAACAAGATTTTTCTCGTCATTTCCCCCTGTTTCCATTTCAAGTATGCTAGGATTTCTTGCCTCTGAGGTGAGTGCTCCTTGAATAAATTCTTCTTCTTCAATATTTATGGGATTAGAGCTTGTATCCTACATTTCTTCTATCACTGAGTGTACTATAGGCTTATCTTTGGATTTATTTTCTTTTATCTTTTCCCACATAGCACCCCATCTATCTACTTGTTCCCTAATTCTAGCCTCATCTTCCTCAAAAAATTCCTCTAAATCCACAGGAGTCCTACATAGTTCCTACTTCATACTGGCCATATTAATAGAAGGGGGAGAAGTAAATAATGTTGTATCTCTTTGAGATGCAAATCTAGTTTTTGTACCAACATTCTCTATTACTCATGTTCCTTCATCAACAATTATTCTAGTTCTTGGTCTGGCCATAGAAGAAGATGCACCTTTAGGTCTTATTTTAGACTTATCTTTACCAGTCTCTGCATCTTTATATTTTTTTGATAACTTTGTGAGAACTTCCTTTCTTGTTGTTTTAGGGGTTCTTACTTCAATTCTAACAGCTGGAGTAGCTTTACTAGTCTTTCTTTTCTTCTTGATAGGCTCTCTTCTTTCAAAAGCAGTTTCATCTCTTTGCTTTCTTCTTTTATCTTCTGAGTAGATGGGCTCAATTCCTCTTTCTCTTAGACTTTTACAAAAATCATCAATCCAATGTTGAGTGTACCTTATGACTGGCCTAGTAAAATCATCAATTGATGTCATGTCTTCATCCTCAACACTTGGGTCTAGAATGGGTTCATCATATATCATGTCATTATTATAAAATTGATTTAGCACCTAACCATCATCTTCCACCAGTTGGTTTGGGATAGCATAGAGTTTGAGCATTTGAGCAAACCCTAAAGTCATTATTTCATAATTTTTCCTTCTCACCTTGTGCTTGTCTTCACAATTAAGCCAATAATCAACTAATTGATGTACATGAGAAGGATAACTAGCTATGCTTTTTTCAATATTTCCTTCAACATCATAGTACATACTCTGAAGTGGAAATTCTTCAAAATTGTAAGTTTTTAGTTCCTCTTCGCATAAATCAGCTACCTTGATTGCACTGCACTTATAATTCCCTATTGTAATAGGAAATTTGGAAGTGTACTTCTTGTGAGCATGGCTATAAAGAGCCTAAGATGGTTTTAATTGTCTCACTAATTCCAATAAAAAAAATTTATCTATAGGATACCTGGGCGACATGAATGGGTGTCCATCAAATCCCTCCACTCTAATGTAGGAGTAAGTTGGGAACTATATGTACCAGCCTCCCATAGGCCAAATGGAACTTTGTGCTTCTAGGGATAATCTCTTAGATTAATCACCTTCCATTGTTCTTACCAATTTCATGGAAAACAAATCATTAACTTTTCTGTAATCACCTTTATACCCATGAACAATGATTTGGGGTAAATGTGCATATATCAAATTATTGCCAAATTTTGTGCCCAGAGTACCAATCTCTTTTAATCCTTTTTTATTGGCTCTCATAGCACAAGAGTAAATAACATATGACGACATGCAGAAACATCTAGTTTTGGGGAATGTAGTAATTTTTTCATGTAACCCGTTGCTTATCAATTTTCCCCAATGCAACTCTATAGGGCTTTCTATCATTTGAGATATTATCACAAGCATCCATGGTTTGAATCTCCTTACATCTCTTAAACCAACTACTCTGCTCAACAAAATTATTATGTCTTGTATTTCTTGTTTAAACTCAAACTTTTGAATTACTTTGATCTATGGTGTGATTGGTTGTTGGCACCATTGGGTGCTCACAATTTCTCTGTTGTGTTCTTCAAAAATCTGATATGTCTTGGCCTTTGCTTTCAGGTCAACATTGTACATCCTTGTGTAGGAGCTGAGACCAAATGTACACATTATTCCATTCTGATACAAGTCTGCATAAGTTCCCTACCTTTTGAACAGTCCTTTTGGCTGGATTATAATGGTTTATACATTGCATTACTAATTTTGGAGCTTCCATCACTGGTGGAAACCCTCCTGTAGGAAGTAACCCATTTGATATGTCATTTTTAGTACATTGGGTAGCATTTTCTTGCAACAGTCGTGAACAAATTTCAATTTAAGAAGACCATCCCATGTGGGTAACTGTGACCACCACATTAATGGGCATTGCCTGTGAGTTGTAGTATTTGAATTTATCTTCTACTCTTGCTTTAGAAGTGCTCATTTTTTATATAATGTGCTCTGCAATTTTTCAAAATATTTATCTATGTGTGTAGTTAGGGTTAAATTTAACCAAACATTACATTTCATAAAACTTTCAATTCATTCTTTGATCAAATTTAACAACTTAGAGGAAAATTAATATCCCAATTTCAAAATGAGAAATACCATTATCGAAGATTTCTATCTTGAGAAACTCTTGTCAATAAATCAGTTATTCGGAACATACCTGGTTCTGGTTAAAATGATGATTCTTCATAGTACAACTTCAAAAAACCTTGGATAGCCGCAACTTAGTTTCTTGAAAATTTTACCTCTGCTTACGTGCCAAAGTAGCTTCATGAATTGAATATCTTTAGCAAGTTTGCAATATGACGCAAAGTGGAGTGTTGTAAAAGCAATTGCATGCTTGAGGTGGTGCCAAGTACATAGGTAGTTTTCCACTTTCATTAATTACCTATTATTTCGCATTAATTCCTAGAATAAATGTGTAATCATTACAGATTATGGTTCATCTTACGAACACCTAGATTTTTGCGTTGGCTCGCCATTCGAGAAGAAAGACAACGCAGTGACTATTCATGGCAGTTACATGTCACGCCAAATTTATATAGGGTATATTCTATTAATGATATCAGATTAATGATGATCACCAGAGTTACAACTTCTGATAATGTCTTTGAAAAAATTCACATAAGATCGGGATCTGAGAAATACTTCTCAAGAAAAGAGAAAAAAACAACGGAACCAGAGGAATAAAACTTGGAAACTGAAACTAAAAGATATACTTGATGACATTTCAAAGCAGACTTTTCAGTTTCTGACTTTTACTTTGAAGAAAACAATAAGGCACTAGACTCTGATAAAAGAGAAAATTACTGGGTTTATACAATTCGATTAATAAAATACTAGGCGAAACTAAAGTTATTTAAGATACAAACTCTTTCGCATTACGTAGGACTCAAAAATTCTAGTTTCTAGTAACAGAATAAACAATAAAGACATACTAAAACACCAAAATATCGGGTAGTAAAAAGTACATCATCAAAGAGGCCAAGTGAAACTAAGAAACAACTAACAACTGACCAAGCATCAATTTTTCCAATAGAGAAAAAAGGGAAAAGAAAGAAAAAAAGGGGGTCCACATTTTTCCAAAGGAGCAAAATGGGCCATGTTGTGAGACTACACAACAAATAGCAACCAAAAAAACTAAACAAACAATATAAATTCAATTCCAGAATCAAGGAACAAAGGTGCTACTACCACCATATTGGTGGGAACTATGTCTCAAGCAAACATCAACATAGGGAGCACGAAGAATCCTTACGATGAAATCGATGCCAATACTACAACCAGCCACATCATGAATCTTCATCCACCCATCACCCCATCCACGAATTGGGACCAACATCAAAAGAAATATTTGAATCAAAGCACATGGAACATTATCAAAGAAGAAGAAGAAAGGAAGCATAATGGACAAGTCAAATACACATGGATACCAAAGAATACAAAGAAATATTATCCTTATCAAACTCCATCAGTCAAAGAAACTATGGGGAAAAATAGAAAAGGTAAAAGTATCCATCAAAGATGTCCACAAAAGAAAAAGAAGGCTTCTCAAGTGACGTACAAAGTATATCAAGCAGTTGGTCCTAATTCCATGCACACTTCTATATCTACCCATCTTGCTCATCTTCCCAAGTTTGGAGAGTCAAAGGTTCCAAATTATCAACCAATCCATCTCCTATCCCTAAACACACTCCATCCATGCCTCCACGCATGATATCCAATTATCACATTAACCATGTATTGGCAACAACCCTTCATCATAAGGATTCAGAAGGCACTCTATTGCGATGTGTGCACCAAGACAAAGTTAATTCTAGTATCAATAAAGCATATTAGAAATCTCAAAAGTTGCATTCAAGTGCATGTATCTTAGCAAAGCAACTTCTTCAAGCAGGATATCGATGGAACATTATGATAGGGGAATCTACATAAACACCCCAAGGTAATTCAGCATGAGCTTAAAATCTTTTAGAAAAAACCAAAAAAATCAAAAAATATGAAAATCCAAAAAAATCAGAAAAAAGGATTGAAAACAGTAAAGAAAAAAATCATCCTCTAGTGAAAACCACTTCGGTGGTGCTTTAGATAGGTACCATGATAAAAACATGGAAAATAGGTGTCATGTGTAGAATCGAGCATCTACAAGCACTAGTTTAGGTGGAAGCATCTTATTCCATCCATAATAAATCCAACATTCCATCCATCTCATCCATAATAAATCCATTCATCCATGAACCATTTATCCAATCCATTTGCATATATTTGCATCCATAGTCCAAGTTATCTTGATCTTGACAAAGTTTGGTGTACACTTTACACTTGCTTATGATAGAAATCTTGACATGGGTCATTTTCATTGATCGTATCCTACCCAACATTATTTGAGCCATGAAGCATTATCCAAATGAGCATTCTTTATCTAAACACCTTATCTTATTGCAAGATAATCCATATCCCTCCATCCATACACCTATCCAAGCATCCACCCATGGTATTTCATACATTGCTAGACACTGGGGGCAGATATTTACATCTTGCTTTAGGAATAAATATTGATATATATCTTCCAATTTATGTGGTGATCTGAACATTGGCAAATGTGAAATCAAATTGGTCCACCACTTGTGAGCAAAAAAACAAATCACTAGCCCATGGAATATTTTGATGAGAAGACATTCCTTACCAAGCTTCATCGACATTGAACATCAATCAATATCAGTTGCATCTAATTTTCACTTCAAACATCACATCAAATCATCCAAAATAGCTTTTGTTCCAAACCAAGCTTCATCAATCTTAATCAATCAAATCCAATCAAAAAATCATCATCTTAGGCTATCCTTGTGTTGCTTAACACTATCCTTGCATTGTTGTGTATCCTCAACAATGTTATCATCATCAATCCCTCATCATCTTGGGATATCCATCCTAATCCTTGTGTTGTGTAACACTATCCTTGCATTGTTGTGCATCCTCAACAATGTTATGATCATCAATTCATCGATCCGATCAATCAACCTTAGCTTTGTTTTCAACAAAATCCCAAAATAGATCACTGATATCATCACACACATCCATATCCAAATCGTCAAAATCATGCGAAAAATCCAAAAACATCCAAAATCATATCAAAATCCAAAAACACTCAACAAGTCAGAAAAACATCAAAAACATGGTATTCGAACTACGTCATCTCTGAACTTAAAAGTAGGCAAGGCTAATCTTTGATCATCCCCTGAGACACAAAAACACAAAAACATTCAAAAAACACAAAATCCAAAAACATTCATAAAATCTCAGAAAACACCAAAAACATGGGAAATTTTGAAAATCAAAACATTTGTAAAAATCTCAAAAAAACCCAAAAAACAACCTCAAAACATTTAAAAAAGATAAAAAAAATCCAAATATTTGAAAAAATCCATCTGTCCCATCTCGCTTTCACTCAAAATAAACTTTCACCCATAATAAAATCAATCATCACCCTCACCCTTTGGAAAAATAAACAAAAACAAGCACAACAATCAAAAAAAGAAAATTTCAAATGTAAAATCAAATTCAAAACAACAAACTTTTAAATACAAAATCAAACTCTTGATCATTTCAAACATGTCAATCGACTTTATATCAAAACCCTATCAAACAACTTATCAACCCATCATCATCCTATACAATGTATGTTCTAGGATATATCGTTTCGACAATGGGCATCATTGTTTATATCAATTTGGATACTTATCCTAAACAAAACACATCCCCTTGGCTAGCAGTATGAAGAACATTGACTTGTTTGTGTACTTGATCTTTTCTTTTTGATTTATCTTCTTGCGCTCACTCCAATGACCTCTCGATGATGTCTAATCAAAAAAATTTAGAGAGAAAGGAAAGGGGCATCGATCATTATCTTTTGTCTATTGTGCTTGTTGGACATTTTTTGTAATATAACTTGGCGAATACTTGCTTTGTTAGGTGCATCCTAGCAAAGTTTTTGTATGTCAGGTGTGAACAAGAATACTCCTATTTTTTTGTCGATTTAAAGTCCATCGCACTAGGTGCAATGCCATCCTGGTTCTTTATACCCTAATGCATCGTGCCTACATGTGTTATCAAACATAAGGTAATTGGACCTTTTAAAATCCCAACTCCTCCGTAAGAAAATCATCATCATCATCATCATCATTATCATCATCTCTAATAAAGTTGCCTTGTTGGTTTCTCTTGTCATCGTCTTATTTTCTTCTTACTTCCCTTCGCGCTAACATGGTACCATGACAATTAATCATAAATCATCGCTAATGCATCCATCCTACATCCACAAACCATATGCATATCATATCATATCATATAAGAAACATTGATCATCTCGCACACATTGCATTTTATCATTGCATAATATAGATTGGTTACTCTAAGCATCTCATAAACCATACATTTATCATCCATTTGCATAATCATAAAAGCATCATCATATCATATCATGTGCATCCATATCATCCATTACATATAAACATCATAATCATCTCATTTATATCATAAAAAATGTAACTGTCATGGTACAAATCAAGATCAAGTGTGTGTAATACATCAAAATAAACATGAGGTTACCCATGGCTAATGATTGTCTACATCAAACATTTGAGCTGAACTAATCTTGAACCTCTTTGTCGAGAGATCGACCCTCAAATCAAACCTCTTTGCCCGATCTCTCGAGGGGGCAGTATACCAGTGCAATTCTTTTCACTAGGGCAACAGTGGGGCATCCGAAAAAATCAAAGAATTTTTGAATTTTGATCAAGACAGTTTATTCTTTGAACCAACATAGCAAGTACATTGCTTCAAAGAGGGGAAAAATGTAGACACATAAAATGTACATGCACTCAATCCTGATCTACTAACATTGCTTCATCTTGAATTATCCCTCTATCTAACCATTTAATCAAATAGCCTTATTTGATTAAAGTCATCATAATTCCCCTTTTAATTAAATAAATCCCTTGATTTAATTAAATCATTGTCTCTGTGTAATTAGCTAGGTCATTTCATCTTCCTATCTTTGTTTAATTAAATAATCCATATTATTTGATTAAATATCTAAAGTTCATCTAGTTAAATTAAATAAATCAAACATTTATCTAATTTAATCTAACATCACCCCCTTTGGTTAAATAAATCAAAAATATTTATTTAACTAAGTCTAAATCATTCTCTTCTCATTTTGAGTTATTTAAATCCTAAAATCTAAGTCAAAATGTTCAAATTAACTAACATCATTTAAATGAATCAAATCATGATTAATGCTAATCCTAATCACTCAAATCCTCTAGATTTTGCAACTTGCACATGAAAATCGATTTAATTGATTTATAAATCATCTATTTTCATTAAAAAAAGGCATCCAAGTGGGAATATTCTTCAAATATGAAATCTCCCCCCAAATAGACATGTACATCCAACAAGGCATTCAATGCCTCTTACATGTCCTTGCCTTGAGCCAAGTGGCATTTAAATCTCTTCTTTCATCCCCCCTAAACATGTCACTTCTTCAAATTCAAATTTCAAACTTGCACATTGATCAAAATGTGCTCAACCTTCATCCTCTCACATGTTGACAAGTGGAAACATGTCATTGGTTTATCTTTTATCCCACATTCATCCTATCTTTCAATCTTCAACTCTTTCTTTCCATAAATAGAGAGCTCGTCCTTCATTTTCATCTTCCACAATTTGAGCAAAGTTATTATACTTCAATTTCATCTTAGAGCTTTAGCATTGGCATCAAATCCATCAATTGTAGCTAGGTTATTGCAGGTTTTCTCCATGGAAGGCACTTGAAGCAATCACCAAGTGGATCACAATCACCATTCATCACCAAAGCTTGCTTAGGAGTTGGGAAAGGGCCAATTTCCACATCAAATTGGCACCAAATCCCCCATAGGATCAAGAATTTACATTGCTTTCATAGGATTTAATCTCTTTTATTGATTTCTCATTGTATTGCTTTCATTTTCCTATTTTGAGCATTGATAAATGGATTTTATTTGGAATCTCTATTCTAACTTGCATTTCAATCTTCTAAAATGTTCATTTGTTGTGTTTGTGCAGGTATAGGATCTAGGTTCACACTATTTACAAAAACAACTATTTACTCATGACTGAAAATAATGCTTTAGAAACTGCCCATTCATAAGTAATGGGATATCTTCGCCATTCAAGGAATTTAATCTATAAGTACTATCACCCAAAATTTCAGAAATTTGGTATGGGCATGTCCATGATTTTTTAAACTTTCCATGTTCACTTTTACATTCATGGGGTTTATTCCAATATAGGACCAAATCAGATATTTTAAAAGTCTTTAACTTGGCACATTTATCAAACCATATTTTCACTATAGATTGATGTTTAGCAAAATGATCTATGGCTCGTGTTTGTTTCTCATCTAAATGCATCAATTGCAACAATCAAGCTTCAGTTTGATCATCTAGTCCAATATATTCTTGTGGAAACTGCCAGGTAGGGATTTTTAAATTTATTAGGAGTATAGGATCTACCCCATAAACCAAATGATAAGGAGAATTCCCCAATGCAGCTTTCACTCTAGTACGATCCACCCATAGGGTGAACCTTAACAAAGAATGCCATTCCCTAGGGTTCTTTTCAATCAATTTTTTAATTATATCCAACAAATTTTTATTTGATGATTCAGCTAATCCATTTCCCTGTGGATAATAATTAGACAAAATTTTTAATGTTATGTCATATTCAAATTCCCAATTAGAAAACTTTAATGAAGCAAAGGCAAGGCCATTATCACATACCAATGCATACGACATTCCAAACCTGGTGATAATGTTCTCTTCCAGAAATTTGATGACTACATTAGTAGTGCATTGTTTGCTGGAGCATGCATCTGTCTGTCGGGTACAATAATCTGTAGTGGTCAGTATGAATCTATGTCCAACTGAGGATGGAGGATTAATATTTCCAATAAAGTCTAATTCCCATTGTGAAAAGGGACACATCTCCATCACCGGCTGCAATAGTTGAGCATTGAATCTTCCTTTATCTGATGTTGTCTAGCATGTATGACAATATTTAACATGTTTGTAAGTATCTTTAAAAATCTTGGGCCAATAGTAGCCTGCTCTTAAAATGAGGTGTGCAGTAGCCAAAGGTGCTCCATGAGTTGTTCCAAATCTATCATGTAATTCCTGCAACACTTTATCAACTTATGTTCTATTTAAGCATCTTAAATAGATTCTTTCATGTTTTCTTTTAAATAGAGCTCCTCCTTTAATCATATAACTTTGTGATTTCATCTTGAGGGCTCTTCTTTGATTTCTTTGCATATGATTAGGATAGGTATGGCTGACCAAATAATGCCAAATGTCTGAATACCAGTCTTCTTGGTCCTTTTCATCTAACATGTATTGCTGACTCAAAATTTGGGATCTATTTATGTAATGGATTTGACCAAGGCTTGTCCACAGATCAACTTCATAGGTATGATGTCTAAATCATATTCTTGTAATATAGTAACCCATTTAGATCTCTTTTCTTTCAGCTCACTTTGTGTCAACAACATCTTGACAGTTGAATCTGGGACAATAGCCTTGACAATACTCCTGAGGATATAATGTCTAAAATTGCGTACAATTTTGACCAAAGCGAAGTATTTTTTTTCAACATTTGTATATCTCAACTTCGCTTCCTTGAATAGAGTGCTAAAAAAATCAATTGGTTTTTCTTATTTATTTTTGCCCTTTTGTGTTAATACTGCAACACAAGTATGACTAGAAGTGAATGAGTAAATATAAAAAGGTTTAATATAATCCAGGCTTACCAGTATTGGTGCTTCTACGATTGTAGTCTTTATAGTATCAAAGGTGATCTTAGCTTCATTTATCCACTCTATTTTGGCATCTTTCTTTAACATATCATTGAGTGGCTTCACTATTTTGGAAAATCCTGTAATAAATTTATGAACAAAATTGATCTTACCAAAATATGACTTCAATTCTTTTCTACTTCCTGGGGGCTGTAGTTTGAGTAGTGTGTTCACTCTGTCTGGGTCGATTGAAATACCGTGTTCAGAAATGATATGTCCCAATAATTTTCCTTCAGTCACCCTAAAAATACATTTTTTAGGATTTAGGGAAACTTCGTAAGTTTCACACTTTTGTAATATCGCTTTGAGATCTCAGACATGATCTCTTCTATCTTTAGAAAATACTATAAGGTCATACATGTAAATGATGATGCATTTTCCTATCAATTCTCGAAAGGCATAGTCCATCGCTCTTTGGAATGTAGCCCCAACATTTATCAATCCAAACAACATCCTTTTGTAAGAAAAAGTTCCCCACTTAGTGGTGAAAGCGGTTTTCATCTGATCCTCCTTCACTACCATTACTTGATTATACCCCGGAAATCCGTCTAAAAAGGACATCATTTGTGAACTGTTAACTATTTGTAACACTTCTTCAAGTGAAGGTAGTGGATAATTTTCTTTTTCAGATGCTCTATTGAGATTCCAAAAATCTACACACAATCGGATATCTCCATTCTTTTTCCTAACAAGGACTAAATTTTCCAACCAAGTAGAATGTCTAATTGTAAAAATTATCTTGGCTGACAAAAAATTTTGAACTTCCTTTTGAATTAAAGGCTCTAAAAGTGCATTTATTGGACATTGTTTCTATCGAAAAGGTTTCACATAAGGATTTAATGGTATAGTATGTGTGATGATAGAAGTGCCATATGTCTTCAAATCTTCATAGGTCCTTGCACTTTCCAATAATCTTTAAGTGCCTAAGCAATATTTATTTTCTCTTCTTCAGTACAAACCTTCCCTATAAGTACATTCTTAGGATCTTCTTCAATATTCAAATTATATAATTCAGATAATCCTCCTTCACTTTGAGATAAATCTTTTTTTCTGATTATCTGTTCAATATCGAACAATCGTTCTAACTCAATTATTCCTTTCAAAATGTTAATATCTTTGACTTGAGTCAATTCTTCATCTTGAATTTCACCATCAAGGTGATCTATCTTTTCAATAATTTGTGCCTCAAAAATACCAGAATTAGTAATGAATTCCAGTATGTGCCTGTCATCTTTGAACACTTGTAGGTTAGTAACATTATCAGGAACCGAGGGTCATTGTACCAATTCAATTGTGAATCTTTTCAAATCTGAAGTTTCCAGAGGTTCCAAAGTACTAGCAGCAGTCGCCAGAGCATCAACTCTCTGATTAAATCTTCTTGGGATGTGAGTAATATTAAATGCATTGAACTCTTCGATCAGATCCCACACTTTGTGTCAGTAATTGGATAATCTTTTGTAATGGTGGATATATTGCTTTTGGACTTGTTTAACTACGAGTTCTGAATCATTGAACACCTTGAGAATTTTGACCTTTTTCTTGATTGCCAGGATCAAGCCATGTATAAGAGTTTCATATTCCGCTGTATTTTTAGTACATTGAAATTGCAATCGATATGCAAAAAGAAAATACTTAGCTTGTGGTTTGATTAGCTCCACTCCAATTCCAATTCCTTGTTTCAATTTTGATCCATCAAATTTAAGAATCCAAGCTTGATCGTTTTTAATCAATATTTTACCATTTTTCGATGTCATTGTATAAATATTTTCATTCTGTATATTTTGATATTCATTCTTATGTGCTTTTGGTTTGATCATCACGACATCATCATGCTCTAGACAAAATCGACTCTCAATTTTGCAGATTATCTCTAGACACATTATACAGTTGTTTTTTAATGTGCAACATTGTACAATCGACACCAATCCTGCAATAACAAAATTTTTAGTGAAATTTTACTTTTATCATTCTTTTGAGCTTTTGCAATAATACTATTTTTAAATTTATTATAATGATCATTCTCCTCCTCAGAGGAGTCACAATCTAATTTAATTAAAACATTTGTTCTAGGAATTAACTCATTAGATTTCTCAACATCACAAGTGAAAACTTCTTCAATTTTAACTCTTGAATTGTGCAATTTATAAACTCCTGGTTCTACATCGATATATAGAACTTCATTTTTTTTATTATAATTTGTGATCATGTATTTCATACGAGGTTCTCTTTCAATCCTAATCTGATTAGGCAGTCCTTTACATGGTAACCACATGTGTGAGAAGTCAGTAGACATGTACCCATTTAAAGTTTTAGACCATTCTCTACTCAAAAGAATACCATAGGTATCTGGTATCTCCATGACTTGAATGTCAATGTAATATTGGATCCTTAGGATCAGAAGCCAATTGCAAGTGGATATTAGTCAACTCTCCTAACACATTTACCTCTTTCTTATCAAGTTGAGTGACCTTCTTTAAAGAATTTGCAGGAGTTAAAACTAATGTTTGACATATGGATAACAACATCACATTAGTAGAAGCTCCAGACTCTACTAAGCAATTGTGAAGATTCTTACCAAATATTCTCAAAGTGAGCAAAAATGGTGGGGGCTCTAATTTTCCTTTATAAAAGGCTACTTGTGTGTCAGCTATGGGAACAATGTTCTTGTCTTTTGTTTTAGCTTGACTGTCTTTTATTTGAACGTCCTTGGATTTTCTCTCTTTAGGAAAATCTTCCTGAATATTTAGGAAGGCTTTCTTGATCATAGGAATTTTAAGCAGTTCTCACAAAGAAAAGCTAATCTTTACTTTCTTGATTTATTCTGCTAAGTAATTAGTCAAGTTATTTTAATCAGCAGGATCAATCTTTTCACCTTTTGAAACATTTAATGAATTGTACTGAGAAGTCACCTTAGGTAATCCAAGATTGTTGCTTGATTTGTCATCAGGTGGAGTATTAAGATTATTTGGCGGGATGGACGTTATTAGGGGTCCATTGAATTTACCTCCACTATTAACATTATTCCTCGTGTTGTAATTATGTCCCTTCTGATATTGTTGAAAAGTATGTAATTCATCCATTTCTTCTATAGGCTCATTTTCATCGTGATAAGGAAAAGTATATGTCTCCAAAGTCATAGTTGAATCATCACCTTCATATCTATGAGAATGATTTGTAATAATTGAAGGTAGTTTGAAATGTTCATAACTTTGTAAAATTAAGGTAGAATCATATCCTGCCAAAACTAATTCATTCCTTTAGGAGGTTGAGAATCGCAATGCTCATTATTATGAGTAGCAGCAAGGAAAATATTTGAAGCGATTTTGAATTGTGAACAATCCACTTCAGAATGAGCATTTGTATTATGAATTCTACACCATTTTTTCATTGCAAGGTCAACTAAAATCACTTTTGATGTAAAATTTTCATCAGTTGAATCATGATTATCCAAAGGTGTTGATACTCCCCCATTATTAGGGTGTGTATTCCATGGTCTAAATGGTTTGGGAGTGTTATACACTTGATTTTGAGAATAAAAATTTTGATTTCTTAATTGTGTAACTTCTGTAGTTAATCTTTTGAGTTGAGCTGTGACTTCTTTCATGTCTTCCTTTTCCTCAAAAATTTTGATATTTTGATTCTCTTGAGTTTGTGAGAAAAAAAAATTCCCATTAGGACGTAGCTCTGTAATAGCTGGACTAGGGTGTAGGACTAAAGCTTGACTATTTCTTGGTTGAAAAAGAGTATTTTGAGGAAATGTCCCATTTTGGACCACTACAGGATAAATGTTGGGAGTCATGGGATGAATTTAGGAACTCCATTTGTGTTTGAGGTAGGGTAAATACTTAATCTTTTTCCACCATTTGCAGATGATCCATTTCCAAGATGTTTCATTTCTAAATTCACACTTACGACTTCAGCATAAGCTTTTGGTAAAGTAGTGGGAGGATTAGCTCCTCGCTTCACAAACATAGTAGTCAAAGGATCTACTGCTGTATAATAAACTATGATAGCAAACAAATTATCCACTACATAAGGTGGTTGCAACCTAGAATAATCCTTTTGAAATCTGTCATTAAAAGCAGTTATAGGTTCTCCCTCAAACCTCTTTATTTGAGAAAATTGATGGTATAGCAAGCCAGGATTTGTAGGTGTTCTAAACCTAGCTAAAAATTGAGTTTCCATGTCTTGCCATGACCTGATGGAATTATGAGGAAAATTAATATACCACTGGTAAACTTCATCACTCAAAGTGTATGGGAACAATTGACACACATTGTCTTCATGTTGAATTCTTGCTCGAAAACATTATATTTGAATATACTAATGTGTTCTTCAACATCTTTTTGAAAATAGTACTTAGGACACAACTTGTCAGGATTTTTTGGTAAATCATTATATATGGAAAATTGAATTGGTGATTCCACATTAAAGAATTCCATCACTATAGCCTAGGTTGATGGTGTAACAACGGTTAGAATCTTTGGATTTGCACTTGAACTTACAGACTTTTTAGGTTTGGATGATGTTCGACCACTAAGCTTAACTAAGGTCACCTTAGGATCACTAGACTGAGATCTAGTGGTTCTATGGAAATCCAGTTTAACCTAGCAAAACCAAAAATAACAACAATAAGCCCTCCTTCTAGAACCAGTTCCAATTGACAACGATTTTACTCACAGTAAACAACTCGTATATAATCTCCATAGACAAGACTGTGAAAAGCCTACCTTTCTTGAAAGATATGAAACAAAGACAACCTAAGAAAGAATTTTGTATTCATAGAACAAAGATTGACTTCCGTTTAATCCCAAGTCTTCGTAAATCAGGTCATGATTGCACTAAACATAGCTCTCGGGTAATGATGTGATAATTTTGTTGTTAATTTCAAAGGGGAATACAATTATTTCTAGTTTTATCAAGGATTGCTAACATTTCACATAAAACTTCAATTTTATCATTAAATGACATCATGAAATCAAAAGATTCATCATAATATTTCATGAATAAAACAAATTATTTTCTATCACTTAAGTAGATTTAGCATTAAGCATTCAACAATTTCATGGAAAATAAAATATTTTCAATGAAACTATTTCCATTCACCTTTTTTTTAGAACATTTTCAAAAATATTAACATCTAATCTAAATAAAAACATAAAAAAAGTAAAATAAAATTTATCCTGGTTATTCTCCATGGATGCCCCAAAGAATTAATCAAAACAAAGCAAACCGCTTTATACTTCAACAGATTGCTTCACAACTACGTTAAAAACAATGCAAGCTTTTAAAGAAGGGGTTTCATTTATGGACATCGAATAGGTTCTGTATGCACCCTTAAATGGTGCAACATACAGTCTTGTTCAGCTGAACTTACAAAACCAGCTACAAAAGATACTTAGATAGGTAGCTATCCATAAAGCTCCGATATCAATTAATTTCTACATGCATACAAAGTTTTACACTGGAATGGTTCAAAAGAGAGGAAAAAGGAACAAAACTTAAAATAATTTTTTGCTCCTCCGACATCCACAAATTCTAAACTTAAAATAAAAAAGTGGGAGGAGATGGCCTTTTATAGAAACAAGGCACCTTAGAAGTTCAACTTAAAAGTATCTCAGAGAAATCAAAAACAACAAATTAAAATTCCATGTGGCATATGCCAATTGTCATCAAGAACTTTCTAGAATAAGTCAAAGCTTTGACTTCATCCACAACAACACTTTTTTCCATACTTCAGCATGAACACTTTATCTTTATCGAGGCTACAAACTTTCCTTTGAAATACCAGAATGCAAAACACCTACTGGGACCAAGACCAGCCTGCAAAATTAATGACAAATAGATTCTATTACACTTCCGGTATCCGATATCCAGTTCTTTTGTATTCGCTTATGGCTTTGTTTTCGGATTTCCTCCTTCTTTCTTTGATTGATACTCTTAAAAAGCTCTCAATGTTTGATGCATGTGTTCCTTTGAAATCCTTCTTATTGCCCTCTAGGTAAGTTTGAGCCTAATATATTCTTCAGTCACTTGAAGTAGGACATCATTTTTCTGTGCCTTTTCTACTTCATATTTGACTATAACATTTCTACATTGTATTATTTCATCGATAACCTCCCTTGTCAACAATTGAACAAGATCTTTTTTTATTCTTTCTATCCATTCTTTGAAATCTTTAGCTTCTTTCCCGTCTTGCCCTAATGTTTGAGGATCAAAGCTTTGTCATGACAATACCTCAATAAATTCTTGATTTTCTCTTATCAGTCTTCTACACTCAATGGTGATCTTTTCAAATCCTTCAATACATTGTACTAACATGTCACCTTCCCATTTCAACTATTTCTTCCACTTTCTTGGAAATGAAATTTCAGATTTTGATATTATATTGTTTTGTATTAACTCTTGGACATCTATCTATATGATAATTGCCATATTTCGCCTTTCGTCAATGACTTGCTCCTGGCGAAGTTTACATTCATCTTCAAATATTTTAAATTTCTCTGAATGATGGTATGCTTCCTTGTACATTTTTATTGCATCTATAATAAATTCATCTCCTTTCTTTATCCAATATTCAATCCATTCTTCAAATATATTCATTTTATGATGAACTACAACATGACATCTACTTGTTCTTGTGACATTAGCACCAAATGTTGGGGCAGTTCAGCTTGCTCTTGACCAGATAAAGTCAGTGATTTGATAAAATGCTCCAATGTAGCAACCCGTTCTTTCAATTCTCTTTTCTTTTGTTTATATTTTTGTACTCTGGCAATAGTAGCATTCAAGTTCACTTTTATTTCTTCTAGTTCTTGTTGCCAAGATGAGTGTCCAAGATTAATACTTGTGATTTTATATTCCTTAGGAATTATCTGATGTCCATCTTTGTCATTTGTTGGAGTAGCTATCTAGATGGTTTTGTTACCATCTGCATTCCTTTGTATGAATTCTTTGCTTTTTCTCTGTGCCTAGGTTTAGGAGTATTTACTTCCTGCATGAAATTACTGAGGTTTAGAGGTAATATTTCTACTTCCACGGGAGAAGCTAATTCCCTAATTAACCAATTAGGTGTATCATCATCTTGTTGTACCTCTATAACTCTTTCTTGTTTCTGCTTATTACTTGATTAAATAATTTGATTCTATGACTTGCCATATTTTGTGAAATGGGAATTTCTTTATCAAATTCTAACATAGACTTAGGATTAGTAGGATTTTGCACTGCCTCCTCTATTTGGAGACTTATATTTTCCTGTCTATCCAATTTTTTTGATTCTTCTCTCTGAATCTTATCTTCTTCATTTACAGCTACACCAGGATTTTCTTCATTTTCAGTTCCATCTTTTGTGAACTGTGTAGCTTCTTCTTCTAAAATTTTAGTTTCAATTTCAATTCTAGCATGGCCTTTATCTATTTCATCAAAAACCTACAAAGGCTCATTAACATTTTGCACATTCTCAAAAGAAATTTGAGAATCAAGATTGTCTTTAATAACTCTCTTATCAACATGATTTTTCTCTTCATTTCCCCCTATTTCCATTTCAAGTATGCTAGGATTTCCTGCCTCTAAGGTGAGTGTTCCTTGAATAAATTCTTCTTCTTCAATATTTATGGGATTAGAGCTTGTATCTTGCATTTCTTCTATCACTGAGTGTACTGTAGGCTTATCTTTGGATTTCTTTTCTTTTATCTTTTCCCACATAGCACCCCATCTATCTACTTGTTCCTTAATTATAGTCTCATCTTCCTCAAAAATTTCCTCTAAAGCCATAGGAGTCTTGCCCAGTGCTTGTAACATACTAGCCATATTAATAGAAGGGCGAGAAGTAAATAATGTTGCAACTCTTTGAGATTCAAATCTAGTTTTTGTACAAACATTCTCTATTACTGTTGTTCCTTCATCAACAATTATTCTAGTTCTTGGTATGGCCATAGAAGAAGATGTACCTTTAGGTCTTGTTTTAGACTTGTCTTTACCAGTTTCTGCATATATTTTTTTTATAACTTTGTGGGAATTTTCTATCTTGTTGTTCAGGGGTTCTTTCTTCAATTCTAACACCTGGAGTAGACTTACTAGTCTTTATTTTCTTCTCGATAGGCTCTCCACTTTCAAAAGCAGTTTCATCTCTTTGCTTTCTTCTTTTATCTTCTGAGTAGATGGGTTCAATTCCTCTTTCTCTTAAACTTTTACAAAAATCATCAATCCAATGTTGAGTGTACCTTATGACTGGCCTAGTAAAATCATCAATTGATTTCATGTCTTCATCCTCAACACCTAGGTCTAGAATGGGTTCATCATATATCTTGTCATTATTATAAAACTGATTTAGAACTTGACTATCATCTTCCACCAGTTGGTCTAGGATATCATAGAGTTTGAGCAGTCGAGCAAACCCTAGAGTCATTCTTTCACACTTTTTCCTTTTGACCCTATGCTCTTCTTTACAATTAAGCCAATAATCTTCTAATTGATGTACATGAGCAGAATAACTAGCTATGTTTTTTCCAATATTTCCTTCAACATCATAGTACATTCGATAAAGTGGAAATTCTTCAAAATTGTAAGTTTTCAGTTCCTCCACACATAAATCAGCCACCTTGATTGCACTGTACTTATACTTTCCTATTGTAATAGGAAATTTGAAAGAGGCCTTCTTGTGAGCATGGCTATAAAGAGCCTGAGATGGTTTTAACTGTCTCACTAATTGCAATAAAACAATTTTATCTATAGGATACCTGGGCAGCATGAATGGGTGTCCATCAAATCCTTCCACTCGTATGTAGGAGTAAGTTAGTAAATGTATGTACTAGCCTCCCATAGGCCGAATGACACTTTGTGCTTCCAGGGATAATCTCTTAGATTTATCACCTTCCATTTTTCTTACCAATTTCATGGAAAAAAAATCATTAACTTTTCTGTAATCACCTTTATACCTATGAATAGTGATTTGGGGTAAATGTGCATATATCAAACTATTGCCAATTTTTGTGCCCAGAGTACCAATCTGTTGTAATCCTTGTTTATTGGCTCGCATAGCACGGGAGTAAATAACATATGACGACATGTAGAAACATCTGGTTTTGGGGAATTTAGAATTTTTTCATGTAACCTGTCGCTTATCAATTTTCCCCAATGCAACTCTATAGGGCTTTCTATCGTTTGAGATATTATCATAAACATCTAGGGTTCAAACCTACTTGCATCTCTTAAACCAGCTACTCTACTCAGCAAAGTTATTATGTCTTGCATTTCTTGTTTAAACTCAGACCTCTAAATTACTTTGATCTGTGGTATGATTGGTTGTTGGCACCATTGGGTGCTCACAATTTCTCTGTTGCATTCTTTAGTGCTCTGATATGTCTTGGCCTTTACTTTCAGGTTGACATTGTACATCCTTGTGTAGGAGGGGATACCAAATGTACACATAATTCCATTCTGAGACAAGTCTGCATAAGTTCTTCCTTCCTTTTCAACAATCCTTTTGGCTAGATTATAATGGTTTATACATTGCATTACTAATTTTGGAGCTTCCATCGTTGGTGGAAACCCTCCTGCAGGAAGTAACCCATTTGATACGACATTTTTATTACATTGGGTATCATTTTCTTACAGCACCCATGAATGGATTTTAATGTCAGAAGACCATCCCATGTGGGTATCTATGATCACCACATTAATGGGCACTACCTGTGAGTTGCAGTATTTGAATTCGTCTTCTGCTCTTGCTTCAGAAGTGCTCATTTTTTATATAATGTGCTCTATAATTTTTCAAAATATTTGTCTATGTGTGTGAGTTAGGGTTAAATTTAACCAAACATTACATTTCATAAAAAAATCAATTCATTCTTTGATCAAATTTAACAACTCAGGGGAAAATTAATATCCCAATTTTAGAATGAGAAAATACCATTATCGAAGATTTCTATCTTGAGAAACTCTTGTCAATAAATCAATTATTCAGAACATACCTGGTTCTGATTAAAATGATGATTCTTCATAGTACAACTTCAAAATCCCTTGGATAGATGCAACTTCATTTCTTGAAAATGTTACCTCTGCTTACGTGCCAAAGTAGCTTCATGAATTCAATGTCTTTAGCAAGTTTGCAATATGACATGAAGTGGAATGTTGTAAAAGCAATTGCGCTCTTGAGGTGGTTCCAAGTACATAGGTATTTCACCACCTTCATTAATTACCTATTATTTTGCATTAATTCCTAGAATAAAGGTGTAATCCTTATAGATTATGGTTCAACTTATGAACACCTAGATTTTTGAGTTGGCTTGCCATTCGAGAAGAAAGATGGTGCAGTGACTATTCATGGTAGTTACATGTCACGCCAATTTTATATAGGGTATATTCCATTAATGATATGAGATTAATGATGATCACTAGAGTTACAGCTTCTGATAATGTCTTTGAGAAAATTCACATAACACCAGGATCTGAGAAATACTTCTCAAGAAAAGAGAATAAAAAACAATGGAACAAGAGGAACAAAACCTAAAAACCGAAACTGAAAGATATACTTGACGACATTTCAAAGCATACTTTCCAATTTTTGACTTTTACTTTGAAGAAAACAATAAGGCACAAGACTTTGATAAAAGAGAAAATTATCGGGTTTATACAATTCAATTAATAAAATACCAAGTGGAACTATAGTTATTTAAGAGACAAACTCTTTCACCTTATGCAAGACTCCAAAATTATGGTTTTCGGTAATAGAGTAAACAATAAAGACATACTGAAACATCAAAATACTAGGTGGTAAAAATTGCATCATCAAAGAGGCCAAGTGAAAATGAGAAACAACTAACAACCAACCAAGCATCAATTAAAACCATGTTGAGGAGGACAAAAAAAACAAAGAAAAAAGGGAAAAGAAAGAAAGAAAGGGGGTCCACATTTTTCTGAAGGTTCAAAATGGGGCATGTTGTGAGACTACACAACAGATAGAAAATGCAGCTCAAGTCTTCAAATGTGTCATTTCGGTTGCCGAATGTGCCGCGACACGACGATTGTGGTTTTGGAATCTACAAATGCAGTGTTCCATACCTATACCTACAAAATCTTAAAAATGCATATAGAAAACCTACAAAAAAACATGATTTTGGCATCAGGTTCACCAATGTAACTATGGGAAAAATCTAGGTTAGCAGATTAGTGCATAAATAAATCAAAACCCAAAGTAAATAATGAAGCGCAAAGGAGAAAAACATGAAAACAAAGAGAGATGTCACCTTGAGTCTTCAACCTCGATGATTGACCTCCATTACACCTTCTCTATTTGCTGTAATATGTAGTTTACCCTCAGATTTTGTGTGAGCGATGTGTGACAATGCCAATACCAAAGAAAATGTTGAAGGATTTGATGACAAAATGCAATACTATGCAACTATGCAACTAATAAGCAACTATGAACTATGCCTAAAGTATGCCAAAATTCCAAGAGAAATGAAGTATGCCTAAGAAAAGATTGCAAGAGCTAAGATGAAATTTCAAGAGCATGAGATGAGATATGATTGCAAGAGATGTGTTAGAACTATAAAAATCTGATGATTTTACATATCGATTTCACTCATAAATTTCCAGATTGGTCCTACCGTGTGCATATTCTGCCCATTTCTTGCCATGTGGTCTCATTGTTTCTATTGGGTCTTGCATAATTCACATCATGGTCTATATCGGCATGACAATATTAGGGTCTCCCTGATCCATTTTTCTGCTTGTAAAAGTCTGTGTTGCCTATCAGCAAGACGTTTTTGTTGTCACTGCGATCGGGATCCATCTCCAGGCACCTATTGGCGAGATATTCACATTGTTTCGGCGATAGAAAGGAGTCATATCGACATGAGTTGTACCATTAGGATGATGTCTTAGCGAACTCATTATGTCTCCCTGACCAGCAACATATAGAGGCATCGGTGAGAGTTTTTCCTTCGATGAAGGGTCTTGGCGAGTTTACAATGTCACACCGACTGGTGGTGGAAGGATTCTCATTGGTAAGAGTTAATGGGTTCGGTGAAAGGTCATAGCGAATTCAAAGGGGTCTCACAGACCAACATAAAACCAGTGCATGTGGAGATACATCGGCAGGAGTTAATACATTTGGGTGAGGTCCTGGTGAAGTCTTTTTGTCTTGCCGATCGACAACATAAAGGTATACATCTCGGTAAGAGTTAGGGTTTTTAGTGTGAGGTCTCAGTGAGTGACCTCTGGTCTCACCGATGGAAGGCAAAGGGGCTATGTCAGTATAAGAATTTCCTTGTCTCAGTGACACGCAAGATGGTGGCTAACTTTCGGTATAGCGAAGTATTATCTGTGTGATGTCTCCTCGAGAGTGATAAGTTATGGTGACAAGTTTGATACGGGGGCTCTCGGCAAAACAAAGTCTTGTCTACAAGAGGTCTTCCCGACATCATAGGGTCACGGAAAAAGCGAATAGAACCAAGGGGATGACTAGCGATTGAATTTCCTTCGGCATAACCGCGATATGTCTCATTGACTATTTCAGTGAGATTAACAAAAATTCAAACACTGTGGCCGACATGTAATTTCTAAAATACCATTGCAGGTTGACATGAAATTTTCCCGAATACTATGGTTGGTCGACATGAATTTGAAGCAATATGTTTCCTGATGCTGGTGTATAAATATGCACTCCCGATTGTAATTGGGGGGGAGATTTTAGAATAGATACAGTAGATTAGGAATGGACATAGTAGAATAAAGTTCTCATTCCAGAGACTATGTTGCATGTTTTCAAATGGCGATTTCAATTAAATTTAGTTGGTGTGGCAGTTTATTGAAAAGTATTGCTAAGTTGTCTCCAAGTTGATTCTTTCTTGTTGTTTAAATTGATATAACAAGATTATTTTCAGTTTATCAGTGCACATTTGTTGTATTTGTGTGATTAATTGATTGGTTCTTTTAAGGAGAGATTAAATCCTTTTGGTTGATCATAGTAATCAGGGAGATTCATCTGGATTATTAAAGTAGAGCTTAGTAGTCATAATCTTGCATGTTTATACAAGTTATAAATAGATCACATGCCGACAATTTGAGTTTCTGCCAGAATAAGTTACCCACTCCTGTTTCATTTGACTCCACATACCCAATAAGGCACTGGTCTCTACATTTCATCATTTGGATTCATTTAGTTTCTTTACATCTATTAATTGAGCATTTTAGGATTTAGATTAAGAGGATTTCTATTGCTATTTGTATCAAGTTTGAATTCATTTGTTCACTCCCATCTGCCATTGTGGACAAATCATTGCAAGAAGGATAATCATAAGTCAAGCCTGCTTCATTCAGATAGGTACACCCACCTAGGTCTGGCAGCACCTGAAGAGTAGAAGGTTAAATTCTTTTGACCTTGTCTGTTACCCTAAAATATACCAAGAGATTGGCAGCCTCTTGAGGCATCCCGCCTGCATTTTTAAGAGCTAACAAGATGTGCAAATGAGACCAAAATTGTCATTTTATAGAAAATGCAATTTTGAATGAATGGCCAAGATTGAAGATTGACAAATTCCCTAGAATCAATAGACAAGATTCAATGTGACAATGCACAATTATGGTTAGGGCAATATTATGGTGAATTTGAAATGAATGGACAAGAATTTCCTTCTAAAAGATCAAATCAAGGAACAAAATTGCTTGTGACAAGGAGATAAGAATGGCACAGAAAAAGAGAGGGCTAGAAAATCAAATAATATTAGAAATTACTTGATTTATGGAGGAAAATTACCATTTTGAATTAAAAATTAATTTAATTCAAAAAGGTGGGGTCATGTGACAGTAAATAATTAATTCAAATTATTTACTAAAAGAGGGAAAATTAGAAAGTGGGTCCATTTTAAATAAATAATTTTATTTAAAATGGGAAAATGCCAAGGTGGACCATAATTAAATAAATTAAGGAATTTAATTAATTATGAGAAGACATGTAGGAATTAATGACATATTAATAATTAGGAAGAAATAATGGACAAAGATAATTAAATAAATTATTGAATTTATTTAATTATGGAAAGACATTAGACAATTAGTGACACATTTAAATAAATAAATAAAATTTATTTATTTAAATAATCAAGAAGAATAAAATACATGAATTAATGAAATAATTAACAATTATTTAATTAATAGTTGAAAGTGGGAAAAAGGACATAATTAAACATTTTAATTATGCTAGGAGGAAAGTGGCAAAAATAGAGCTTGCAAGCCTAGGTCATTTTTATGTGTCTACATTGAGAAGTGCAAAAACACCCATCAATAGAACTGGCGCTAGAAGGAGGGCCACCTCTTTGCTAAGTTGGATCAAATTGCTTCTTTCTCCCCTTACAAGTTCAATAGAATGTTAAGATCTACACTAGAAAAATGGGAATTTCAAGAGCTACCACCCCCTACCAAGGCTAGGTGAGCCAAGAAAAGGGAGGCATCCACCTCAACCCCATCCACTCAATCGAATTCCCCTCCATCCTCACCATCTTCTTCCATCCATTCACTCCACTCTTCTCCCTCACTTTTGGCGGCACCTTCTTCTTCCCAGTTGCTCCAAATTGCTTCCCACCTCTTCACTTCCCATAGCCAAGGCTTTGCCCCTGTCCCAACACTTCACCTCCAAGGCGCTGCCTCAACCATTGCTGCTCCTTTTCAACCACAAGTAACTATAGCATAGCCAACACAACCTCTGCCTCCCACAATGACTTGGATGGGTAACAACTTGCCTCCTTTGTCCTTTAATGATTATCATGATATACCAAAGAATCAGGAAAGCTTTTGCATTAAGTTCCATCCTCATGATCTATAGAGGACAACCAAAGAACACATTAAAATATTCTAAACAACCTTAAAGGACATGCAAATAGAGCATGAAGATGTGGCTTGTAGGCTCTTCCCTTACTCCTTGGGGGAAGAATCCTTTTACTGGTATATTCATATGCCGATGAGATCCATCACTACTTTAGATCAATTAAAGGACACTTTCTTGTAGAAATTCAAGATCCCGGTTAGCCCCTTTGAGTTATATCAATAGTTCATGCCCATTCAGAGGGAAGTTAATGAGCTAATTAGTTCCTTCAATGACCAGTTCCATCAGGATTATATGAAATTATAGTCACCCTATGTGATCGATGATGCATCAACCAGATTGGTTTACTATGACACCTTGGACAACCTCACGTCTGCACTGGTGAAGAGAATGCACCCACTGTTAGCAAGGTTGGTGGATGCGTATGAGGAAGCAGTCACAATAAGCACCAATTTGGGACAACACATTGTAGGTCCACTACCCTCCTTGGGGCCAGCTACCCATCCAACATAGATCCAAGGACTTACTCAAGCCTTGGACCATCAAACACCAATGTTGAATCAAGTTTTGTATTTGTCAATAGTGCCTCATCCTGGGAACCTACTTAACCAAGCACCTCTGGTGCCTCATTACCTACAACCTCAGCAACAAAAAGCTTATTCTCAACAACCCCAAGTTACTGCATACCTACAAGGATCCAAGTTCCCACCTGCTTAGTAGAATCAACCTGCAGTACAGTCGGTCTTCCTTCAGAGTTCAACCTCACAGCCAAACAACATGGAAAAATATTAGATTGATGAGCTGATGGATTTGGTGAAGAAGCTATCTAATAAAATGATACATCTAAGGAGTCAGAATAACCAACTATAGGCTAATCTCAATTGAGATAATCATGGCAACAATGATGTGGTGCTTCTTCCAGACATAATTATGAGACAGGTCAAAATTCAAACCAAGGCTTTGAAAGAAACCTTCACAAAGATAGAATCACACATGGAACAAGAGGCTAAAAAATGAAGGTATTCCCACACCTCTTGATCAACCTACTAATTCTAATAAGATGACAAGTGGAGTGTACTTGGCAGAGGCAGCCTTATCGGGGTGGTGCCGCATTCACAAAACAAGTAGGCATTCCAAATTGGATTGCCTAGAATTTCAAACTGTCGTAGAGATTTTCCAAGTAAAAGTTTAAAATTTTGTAGATGGTGTTGGATACAGAGACATAGTCCCATCTAAATCATGACTCCTTCATATTGGTGGTTAATCAAACTCCTTTCCTATGAAGTGAAAGCAATGTACTTGAGAAGGAGACTGATGCCCCAAAGGACGTAGAAGAAAAAGAGGTAAGTAATGAAAGCCCATTATCCCAACTTTTTGATTCAATAGATAATGGTCTGGTGGATGAAGAGAAGCCATGAGAAGATGAGGTTCAAATTTTTCGTCAAAGGGAAACCCCTTACAACTTGAGGAATAGACAAGTAGGTGGCCCTTTCATGATCTCTACTCCTAATAACTTTAGCACTCTACCTAACCCAAATTCTAGCAATAATCTAGGCTACCCTCATGTTCCCACCCAATAATTCAATAAGAATAAGAAGTAGAACCAAAATAAAAGTTAGCCTACTAGTTCCTCTCAAGATAAATATTTTGAAGTTGATATTAAACAAATGGGGGAATATGTGGCAGAAGAATTTAAGAAGATCAAACTGAGCCTATTGGCCTTTGAGTTTCTTAGGGTGACAATAGTTAGAAATGCTTTCTTTAGGATGCTTAATGGGACTACCCCACCTAAACTAGCTCAAGAATTGCCTGGAAAAAGGTCTCTTTTGATGACTCATAAAATGAGCATGTAATCAAGGATATCCTAGGAAAGAAAATGGATCAGCCTTCAAATCAATAAGCAAACAAATAACTTGCCAAAGAGAAAATTCAAGCACAAACTCAGGATAAAACCAATGATAAGGACAAAGCTCAAGTAGCCTAGGTAGATGTATCCATAGGGTTGTTCCAAGGGAAGTTGGAGACTCCTCCCTTCCTAACTACCATCAAAATATTTGGAAAGAGCCTGCATAACTGCTTGCTTGATTCATGAACCTCAGCCAACATCATGCCTCTGGTAGTATGCAAAGCTTTGGGAATAGTTTTGACTCCCTCCTGACAAAAGGTGAATGAACTCGACAAAACAAAAGTGAACATCATTGGAGAAATCAATAGAATACCCATGCAGATTGCTATAGATCCAAGGGTGTAGCATACAATTGACATTCAAGTTGTTGTTATCCTTGACACATACGACATAATACTAGGAAGGGATTTCACTTGGGCATTAAATGGATATGCTGCAACAAATTTTTCTCACTTATGGCTATCATGGAAAGGGCTGCCTAACCATATCCGCATTGATCGGGAGCCTCGCATGAAGTTCAAGATCACAGAGTACAAAAACACAAATGAAGTACAAATTTCTAAAACAAAATTGCGAAAACTACTGTCTCATGGCATATCAAGAAGAAGAATAATTCCTAGAGGAAGTGGCCGAGGATGTCTTTCTTCTGTCGTGCAGTGATCCTGCCAACCTAGCTCACACACCTGAGAGTACAGAGGTCTTGATTGAATTAGATGATGAAGAGTTCAATGAGGATAGAAACCTTGGACTGCTGGATGGATTCCAAGAGTTTATGCAACAATGTGTACAAGATTAGCTCAGCCTAAGAGAAAGAATGGACTTTCAGGAGCTCATATTGGTGTAGGGTGGACAATGCTTCCCACTCAGAGTTTGAATGCTTCCTGTGCCAAACAATAGTTGAACACATTAAAGGAAGAGCTACCCCAAAAGGGTAACTCCATACAAAATAGCTAAACCAAGGTCATGCTAAATCCACACAGCCACCTAGGGGTACTGAAGCAAATATATAGTCAAGAGGGGAAGCATGCTCCATTGGATCTAGTATCAAGGATTCCTCCAAGTTTTGGACATTGTACTTTGACGGGTCCAAGTCCAAGCAAGGAGTCAGAGCCTGATTTGAACTCATTAGCCCCACATGTAAGACATATTTTTTTTCTCATAGGCTTCAATTTTATTACACAAATAATGTAGTAGAGTACAATGCACTAGTTAATGGGATTTGGATGGCACTAAGAAAGAAGGTTAAGATGTTACAATTCTTTGGTGATTTGGAATTGGTGGTCAAGCATGTTAGGAAGTTGTATTCCTGCCACGATAGAGGGTTAGAAAATTATAGGCATCAAGTATGGGATCTCATGGAAGAACTAGATGCATTCAATATTCAATTGATCCCTCAAAGCAAGAATCATACTATTGATGCCTTAGCCTAGGCAGCTAGCACCCTTCAGCCTCTTTCCCTAGCTGACCTAAAGAGGTCCATTATTGAGCTTACCTATACCCCATCAGTGCATGGCAATGTTATTAACTTCCAAGTGTTCAATGATGAAAAGCATATCTTAGATTTCATCACCAACTCTAACATGTTTGTGAATCAGATAATTGATGAAGTAGAGCCCAAAGAAGCTGAATTAGATATAGTGTAATAACCCAAACTAATAGCCCAAAAATTACCACTAATTTTTTTCTTATTACTATCTTATTATGTGTTCATTCACTTGCATACTCAGGTACTTCTATCCATATGGGATAGGCATCCATCCATCTAAGACATGCATCCAACCATACGGGTTAGGCATTTGTCCATATGGGAAAAGAATTCATCTATCCATCTTGGATAGGCATCTACCCAAACGGGGTAGGCATCTATCCATAAAGGATAGGAATGTGCTCTGGCCAGAGACTTAGACTCATCAGGACCATTTGGGTCCTGAGTCACTCACTAAAGACTACACTCCCCTTGGAAGTGCACTGAGGTCGACATCTTTAGGAGTATGTAAAAATAAATATGTAGCTTGAGTCCCGCCTCAGAATTTGGCCTAAGGCATCGGGGAGTCGAGCGAATCCATCCGGGATTCCTTTTGAGTATACAAGGAACATATTTTATCTTATCTTTATGTTGGATATTTATATCCCCTTTCAACCAAGCAATTCTCTAGAATTATTAATTTATATTTTAATTTATCATTATCTTAAACTTTCCCTAAGCCCCATCCCTGAACGCCTGAGGTACTGGGAGAATTCTTCATTTCCCAGACTGCCTACATACCCTACTTCCAAACGGGATCAAGGCATAAAATATGTAGTTTGTTTTCTAATCTATGTTTGATGTGAACTGTTTGTGGGTACGCAACTCTTCTAGGGAACCTTTTCCCCAAACAGTTCCCCTGCGATTGCTACCCACGAAGGGAAGCAATAAAAATATAAGTAAACAGTCTCCAAGACTATTACTTGTTTCCTAAGCATCTAAATCCTAGTTCCTAAATAACGTCTCCCTTGAACCTATTTTGTGATTCAATTACCTTTTTAATTAACATAAAAATATCAAAACAAATTCCATCGAATCCTATAATGGGGTTTACTAGGTTTGAACTAGCGGATTTTTTGTTCATTTAAAAATTATCTTATTAGATTATCGATCCAAGGGAGATTACTCGTCTCTTGGATTTTATTAACATGGTGTTCCTTATTTCTCCTCGGTGATTTAAAGGGACGATGCCACAGACGTCATTGTTGCAGCTGTGTTAGGCTATGGATGTAGTAGCTCAAGTGTGACGACATTACCCATAAACGTGAGCCAGATGCATCGTTGATACCGAACACTGCTAGTTTTTGTTTCAAATCTTGCTTAAAGTTTTCTATCTAACACAAAATAAAGTTCATCCTAATTACATAAAAATAAATGCTGAAGTTAAATAATTTCTAGTTACTTTTACATAGATAAACTTATATAATTCTATGTGCCTTTGAAAAATAATTACTTTTTAAAACCAATATTAATTGTTAATGAAATTGAAAATTTATCCAAGACTTAGTTAATGAACCAGAATTACCTTTCTAAACTCATTCCCTTAATTGGCCATCTTGAATATAAAATTAACTAATAGATTTTATCTATGCAAATATTTAAACTAAAAATCTACAAGAATCTCCATATTACTTGGACAACTTAAGCTATTTAAAATACTTTGAAAATTATTTTCCAATCATAACATTTAAATAAATACTTATTTCCTTTCAAAAATAAACTCTTCTAATCATTCAAAATCAATTTTGAAAATTCACAAAATGACTTTAACTCCTTTGATAATAAATGTATGTAAATCTATTTAAACGGTTACCTTTTACTAATATTCATTTATTTTGGAATTGAAGTTGAACTATTCTAACACTTAAAATTTACTTTGCGACTATTAATTAATGTTTAATTTTCTTGGAATAAATACTAATTCTAAGATTAAACCAATACAACACTCTGAAGTAAATAGTAATTAATCTTGTAAAACTAGTGCATATAATTAAAATAAAGTCAACTTAAACTAGACACAAGGATGAGTTCTCCTTTTCTCATCAAGACAATTATTACATAATCCTATTTATGATTTTTAAAATTTAATAAACTTTATTATTACTTTACTCAACTAATTTAGTTCTCGTCATAAAATAGATGCAAAATCAACCACATATCAAATACATATTCAAACCCATAACTAACTAAAAACTCAATATGCAACAAGGAAATTATAGAATCCTATGAGTAGATTATGATGAGCAAGAAGTTATAAATGTGATCTATTTTTTTTTTTAAAAAAGCATTAAATATTTCCATAAAGTTCATTCAAGCATAATATTTATATTACCACATTTATTTTCTTGAATTAAATCCTAGAAGAGTAACAATAGCTATTATTAAGCTTACATACATCAATTATCCTTTATATAAATATATAAATTTAGCTAATAGGAGATTTGACTAAGTTCCAATTTCTTTGATAAATTAGTTTATTTTTCTTGAAGTCCATTTTGCAATATAGATCCTTTGTTTCTATTTTTTTTTTTTTAAACACTATATATTAAAATCTCTTGGCAATAACCTTATTAAATTATCACGGAGAACCACTAGTTTCTTTTAGTATATTAACCATTTTGGTTTTAATCTTAAAATAATTTAGTCTCACTCTAGTTGTTGCTTACTTTAGTGATATTAATAAATTATAAACACTTTTTAGATATTGTAATACTTGAAAAATAACTCCTAACTAGTTTGCAACAAATTGATGTTTTAATTGATTTTCCTTTCAAAATGGATTATACTAATTTCTTAAAATATTTTCCTACTAATTACTAGGTAAATTAATGTTAATTATCTTGTAGGTTGTTTATAATATAAATAGTTTTTAACTTCTATTTTACTTTTGAGGATATGTTCTAACTAATACTTATTATCTTTGCAATAATAACTTAAACTAACACTTCTACTTTGACCATTAATTTTCTTTTTACAAAATTACATAAATTAAATCATTTCTAAGTATCTAAATAAATTACAAATCTTCTTTGAAAAAAAAATAAAATTCTTTCAAGATGTATTCAATCTAATACTAATTACTTTGCAATAAATGAATTAAGGCAACAATAATTAGGCATAATTAAAAATAATTACTTTTGAAAAATATGGATTATTTTATTTTATTTTTGTAATATCAATTGCTTTCATATTTTAACTAACATTGTTTGAATAGTCTTATGTTTGACAATAAATAAATCTAATTAAGTTATCTTATTAAACTCAAATGACTAATTATGAATTTAATAGTCCCATGAATAAAATCAAATACTAAAATATAATCTTTTTGAAAAAAATTTAATTGTTTTAAAAAGCAAGATTATTTATTAAACTAATAATCTAAAATTTTGTAATTAAATAAACAAATCAAGAGACTTCTAATTTATTAATAGTTCGGCTATCAATAAGAAAAGGAAATCAAGTCATAAAAGACAAGCTTGGTGATTTATTGTTTTTTTTCCCTAAAAAACCTTGTATAATTTTGGAACTTCAAATAAAATTATTTAAGAACTTCTAACAAAAATCAAGTTCTAGAAATATCTAATTTATTCAAGAGTTTTATGTTAAAAATTAATCATTTAAATTAATTTAAGATTGCCAAAAATACTTAAAATCTCCTCAATTCATTCTTCACTAAATTACATAAATAATAAATACTTAAAATAATATTTTTTTCTTTATTTCATAATTTTAGATTTATAATAATAATAAATTCTACATATATATTTCTATTTTAAGTTCTTGCAAATACTGTGTTTTAATCATAAGTAAAATTCATATTTAATGGTGAAAAGTAGGGAGTTCTTGATTTGTTACTAAATCTAAGTCCATGATCTTTGCACTTAAATAGTTATTTCCTATTCAGTAATAAACTAGATTTGTGGAAGCAAGTCTAAAAAAAATCAATTAAGTTCCAATTTTGAAGAAAATTATGGTTATCTAAATTTCTAATTTAGAACATAACTATATTTATCAAGTTTAATTAATTGTACACTTATGACCCCTTATTTAATTATTATGAATTCAAATTATTTTGATAATATATATACTCATTAAAATTTTATTAAAAGAAATTCTAATTCTCCAAAAATATTAATTCATTATTTTAAAATACTCCTTTAATAATGCAACAAATTTATTTATTATCCTTTTTACATAGTGTTGTTATTAAATATTTGAAACTTTATTTAAAATAAATAACAAGAACATTTAATTGTTTAATATATAAAATCTAAATAAAATATAGTGGCCTATGCAAACAATTTATTGTTTAATTAGCATTTTCATTTATATAGTTTAAATAAGATTTAAAATAAATAATGTATCAAAATAAGTTTGAAATAACATATAAAATAAATTTTAAATAATATTTAACATGATATTTTATTATAAATCTGAAATACAAGTCTAATATAAATTTTAATACAAACTCTAATATAAATTTTAAATAAAATTTGATATAACTTTTTTTAAAGTAAAATATGATAAATTAATGTAAATAATGATTTAGCCAAACAAGAATGAATTTCATTTTTTTTTTTTTTACATAAAAAGAATTTTCTTATTTATCATTAAAAAAATCAGATCAAATTAAATTTTGACACAAATTTTACATGCAAATCAAAATATCATTATAGAGAGAATTGGGTTAAAGAAATTTTTAGTATTTTGTAAGTTAAATAAATCAATTTAGATTAGAGTTCTAAAAATATTTTCCATTAAAATTTCATAAAAGAACAATATTGAAAGGGTAAATAATTAAAGTTAAATTAACTATTTTGAGAAATATATTTTCCATTAAAACAATATTAAGAGAATAAATCTAAATGGTTATTTCCTAAATAATCTTTTAAATAGAGATGAGGAAAAATGGAAGCCTACCTGTAACACTATGGAATCAAATCCTTCTTTGTTGAATCCCACGCTTCACCCTTCCAAATCTTCATTCATCTTTTCTACAATAATGAAAGCTAGCTCTTTCTTCTATTCTCTAAAACTACTCTTAAAATTGCACACAAAGAAAAGAAAATTAAAGATGAAAAACTAACGACTACTAAGGATCTTGTATTTCCTACCTCTTTTGAAAGACATTGAAGGTCTGTATTTATAGGCAATATATGCTAGTTTGATGGTCGAGATTTAATGGCAAAAATCAGCGGTCAAGATCGAATACGCGAAGAGGAAAGTTTCCATTATAACTCATGAGAGGATAATAATGAATTTTTAATCTAAAAGGATGGATACTTGTGCACACGATGTTTCCCTCTTTACATGCAGCTATAAAAATGAAGTTTCTGAAAATAAGAGCAATTAATTGATACTGAAAAGATTTAAATTCCAAAATGAGTGGTGTTAATTGAAGTGTTGTCTTGAAAGAAAAATAGAAAGTTAAGTAGAGAATATGGAAACTTTTTTTTTTAAAATAAAACAAAATTCATTTATTGTTTGATAAAAGATGTTTATTTCTAAAATAAAATTTTGTATCATAAGTTTTATTTATTTATTTTATTGTATTTTTTCAAGATAATTATTTGATTTTATTAATAATTTAATTTATTAAATTTAAATTTTTTTTCATTAAGTTTTAATTCCATATTAATAAAATAATACGATAATTACTATCAAACCAACTTAACAAGAGTTTTGTTTCAAATGTTCTAGAAAGAGGGTTGTGACATATAGAGGGAGTTGTTAACCTCAAAACAAATACAATACCATGAGATATGGTTCAACTAGAGTGGATATTTGACTTGGTTAGATAAGGGATTGAGATCAACAAAGTAATAAGGGCTCGATTGATAATTAGTGTGATGCCCACAACCTAGGAGCGACTAAATAAATAAAGAATGTGTTCATCAGCAAAGTGTGCACACCAGAAGAAAGAAAAGGGATCATTGATGCCCTGTGCACGTACCATGATGTGGTTACTTGGAGTTACAAATACTTGAATACATATGATACCTCAATCATCACTCACACCATCCCTCTCAAGCCTGATTTGAGGCCCTTTCGGTAATGTTAGCACCCAATCAATGCATTGTTGGAGCCTATCATTTACAAAGAAGTTCAGAAGTTTGCTATCTTCCTACATTATCTTCCCAGTTAGGCACTCCACATGGGTGGAAAATATGGTTCTGGTTAGAAAGAAGAATGGAGAAATTAGATTATGCGTAGACTTCTAGAACTTGAATAGATCCTCAAAAAAAGACAACTATCCAGTATCCTCACTAGATGAAGTATTGAAAATAGTTAATGGATCCTAGATGATGTCCTTTTTGGATGGATACTCAGGATACAATCAGGTGATGGTGCAGTACGAAGACAGGCATAAAATGACTTTTACTACAAAATGGGGAACCTTCATATACAGAAGAATACCATTTGGACTAATCAACACTGGTGCAACCTTCCAACGTGCCATGGATATTTCCTTCAAGGACCTAATTGGAAAGTGTATCATCATATACATGGATGTTCTAACCATGTTTTCAAAGAAAAGAGGGGACCACATCTCTGATCTGTCTAAGGTCTTCCAAAAGTGTAAAGAGTTTAGAATTTCCTTGAATCCGAAGAAGTGCATATTCAGAGTTATGGAAGGAAAATTGTTGGGACATGTCATCTCAAAAAAGGAATCTCAATAGACCCCAAATTCATCCAAGCTATTCCAAAAAATTATCTTCCAAGCAGCAAGAAGGAATTGAAATATTTCTTTGGAAAGATCAACTTCGTCAGAAAGTTCATCATAGGCTTTGCTGAAATCATCATGCTGTTGAATGCTATGCTGAAGTAGGATGCTAAAGTTGAATGGACACTAGAAGCCAAGCAATATTTTGAAGAAATCAAGAAAGCAATTGTTGATGCACTAGTGTTGGTCAGCCCAAATTATCTAAAGCATTTAATATCTATTCATTCACTTCAGATCACTCTTGTTCCAACATATTGACGTAAAAAGATGATGAAGGGAATGAAAACCCTAATGCCTTTATGAGTTCTCTGCTGAAGGATGCAAAGTTAAGGTATCATAACTGTAGACACATAAAATGTACCGATTGACATTGTGCATCTGATCTTGACTACTAACATTGTTTCATCTTGAATCATCCTTCAGTCTAACCATTTAATCAAATTCCCCTATCTGATTAAATTCATCAATATTCCTATCTTAATTAAATAAATCAGTTATCTAATTAAGTCACCTCTTCTCGATAATTAAATTAATCATCTGATCTAATTATCCCTATTTAATTAAATAATCAATTTTATTTGATTAAATCTCTAAAGTCTATCTATTAAATTAAATAAATTAAAACCTTATTTAATTTAAGTCTAACACCATCTCTTTTAATTAAATAAATCAAAATCTTTATTTAATTAATATCTTATCACATTCCTCTCATATTTGATTTAAATAAATCCTAAAATCTAAGTCAAATAGGTCACATCACCTAATCTCCTATTAAATTAATTAACCCTTGATTAATTTAATTCTAATTCATGTCCCATACTCTAGCTTTTCCCACTTGCATTTGAAAATAGATTTAATTGATTTATTAAATCCTCTATTTTCCTCAACAAGGCATCTTTTGGAATATTCCTCCAAAGTTTGAATTTAAATTCCAAGTTGACATGTACATCCAAAAAGGCATTTACTCCATCTTACATGTCCTTTGCCTTCAACCAAGTGGCATTTATTGCATTTTCCCTTCACTCTTGCTTGTCATTTCAACAAATTTGAAATTCAAAAATAGGCATTTATTGGCACAATCCTCAAAACTTGCACATCCTCCATCCACTCATGGGTTGACAAGTGGCATCTTTCCATTGGATGAATGTTAGTCCCACATTGCTCAAATTTGGACATTCATCCATCTTGGCATTCTATAAATAAAGAGCTCATATCCTCATTTTATCATCCACAAATTATGCAAAGTTACCATGCTCAAATATCTATCAAATTTCATCCATTATTTTTGAATCTTAGCTAGGATATGCAGGTTTTTAGCTTGGAGCACTCTTCAACATCAACAAAGTGGATCAAATCTCTTCATCACATCAATCTTTCATCTTAAGAATTGGGAAAGGGCCAATTTTCACATCAAATTGGCACCAATTCCCCCATGGGATCATAAGTTTACTAGTTCAATTAGGATTCAATATTTAGTTTGTTATTTTCATTGTGTTCTTCATTGTTTTTTTTCTAATTTGAACTTGGTGAATGGATTTCATGGGGAAACCTTGTTCTTGCTTGTAATCTCTAACTTAATGTGTTTGTTCTTATTGTTTTGCAAGTATTAGGATTGGGGTTCACACATTTGGCTCTAGGAGGGAAAAATCTCATTTTTTTATCACTTTTCTCACAAAATTTTGCATTTTTGTTTGTGCGCAGGAAAATTCCAACACTGGGAGCCCAACATTGTTGTTTTAGCACTGCTGACTCTCCAGAGTTGCCATATAGCACCACTGGAAAATCAAACTCTGATGCTTTAGCCATTCCGCCTAAAATTTTTTGAATTTAAATTTTAAACAGCGACATTGAGAAAAAGTGTGACACAATTGAGCTCATTGGTCTAGGCACAGAGCGTCGTTGACTAGTAAGTGGCATTGTACAGCACTACTGAGAAATCAAATTGTGATGCAGTCATGGGTTGCACCACTGGCAGGGAGTAAAAAGTTGGAATTTTATTTTAGCACGTGCTTTTTTGATAAATGATAATTTTATCTTCTATTTTCTGCCTTTTAACCCCTGTGTTTTGTAGAATCTAACTAGTTTTCATTCTTGTAGGTTGGATCAATTGAAAACAAAAGAGGGATAATCATGATGATGGTATTTTACAAAATCAAAGTGTTTTTAAACACTTTAGTGTTTGTTTAACATTTTTAAGAAATTGTCATCTCTTTTTGCTTAGGACACTAATTTCATTTGGGTTTTAAAAAGAATCTTTTCAATTTTTGCAAAGGGTTTAAAATGAACATTAGGACTACAACTTACTAGAGTTTGTTTTTTTTTGGGTAACAATTGAACAAAAAAACTCTCATTTGTCCTTTGGTGCTTTAAAAAGAACTCATAATTGCTTTGTGGATTTAAAAAGAACATGTGCAACTTTGTATTTGTGACGGCTTACTTAAACTAACTTCATTGAAAAAATAGGTATGCGCTTCTCTCGTGCTTTATAGCTATCTTGAGAATCAAAAGTCTTTTTTTGTGATTTTAGGTTGAGATAAAGAAATCACCTCCACACTTCATTTTGGGTTTAAAATTTTACAAAATATTGTGCGAGTGTGAGTAGAGCATTATTGCATACATTCTCTCTCTTTATTGCAAAAAAAGATTGATCAAGTTACATATATTGTCTTTGCTCACTTTTGTTATCTTAGAGGGCCTGCCTTGGGGAAAAAATACTCACCCAAGGGAACGACTCAACCGGTAACACTCTAAAGCCAAGAGTATTTCCAACCGGGATATAAATGTGGGTATTGGAGTAAACGCCAATATCATGCGGTTTGCTCTAACAAGATGGATCTAAAAGGGGACTCTTGCCGTATGGGTCAATCTCCACGAACGGAAAGTCCTAATTAAAACCCATGTTTTAGAATTGCCAAAATTCTTGATCTATTTGTTGGTGCAAGAATGGTCATTTTGAAGCCACCCCACACTTTTACGGTCTTTTAGTAGAGATGGAAAGCATGCCATGGGAGTTTCATGGGTGTTGATGTTTGGCTACCCCAATTGACGTTAATGAGTCATGGAGGGGAGCCAGTGGGGTCAAGCATCTAACCATTCGCTAAAGATAAGCGTAGCTAGACTTGTCCAAGTGGGAATCCAACAAATATTGTCTTCCATATCCATAGGGTTGTACTTATTCTTGGCTACAAAATGATTTTATTGTTCGAAAACATCTTGGAAACAAACACTTAAACTTCATTATCAAAATTTTAAACCCTTTAGGAGACAAATACAATTGACTCAATCCATTTGTTATTGTTTGCCCTTGGGATTCTATCCTTAGAGGTTTCTAAACATTGGATTACATCTCAATTTGTCTACTAAAGTTAAACAATAGGTAACCCTTGCCTTGAATTCATCGAATTTCCACATAACATAATTTGTGGGATTCAAAGAAATTAAGACATTGGACATCTAGTTTGGAAAACCTAATCAAAGAAGTGTTTGTGGTAAAACCAATTCACTAATCAAGATGAAATCAATTGAAATCCACACATGTGCTTGTGTATCTTTTGTCTTATGGTCTTTTGAGAAAACATTGATATTTTGGTTTTAAGGGAAAACCATGTTCTTCAAAACCTTGGCCTTGTAAACAAGTCCTTCTTAGGTTCATTTAGGATCAAAATCAAACACTTCATCCATTTCAAAAATTTATCATCCCATTACCCAAACAACTTTAGAGCTTTGGAAACATCATGTTAGACTTCGGTAAATCATCAAAATCAAAATCACCTTATTTAGTTAGGTGTATGGGAATGCATCCTTTCTCATACATTTAATTGAATTAGCAATCCTTTGAACAAGTTCATCCTAAAGATCACATCTAACATCTTAGGGTTTATAAGTTCATTATCCAAATCTAATCTAAACCAATCAAAATCAAATCTTAAAGTCTAGCATTGATCCAAAGTTCCTAAGAAAATCAACACTCATATCATTCACCCCTCATCTCATCATTGGTCCTAAACATCTTAGGGGTCACTTTTGCAACAAGGTCAAAACATAAGATGAACATGGAATATAAACTTGATCCATAGATCATGAGTAATCCAAGTCAACCAAACTATCAAAGCCTTATAATTCCAATTGATTTTCAAAACTCACATTTATACAATCCATACATGGGATCATTATCTCCTACAAACCTCAATGGCACAACAAATGTGAGTCCACCCAATCTAAAACTTGGAACACCTTTCCCGATGGTAGATCTAAATCCAAACCTACAAGTCTATCAACCGAACAATCAATGCATGAGCCTTCAAATGAACAACATCATCCCATCAAATTCCTACATGCCAAATGAGAATATACCAAGTACAACTATACCAAACATGAACATTTTGAATCCAAAATTGGTAAACTTTTGGATAGATATGTTTTCAAATCACATGAATGTTGTTCAAAATCCATCACACCCATATGTCCTCCTCACCTTTCATAATGACCCATCATCATCATTTAATGTAACACCGAAAACCTCTCTCCCCATGACCTCACAAGGAGAAGGTGACCTATTTGGACCAGGGGGCATTTTTTATCAAACATCATCATTTCCCCAAGGGAGCATGCCACTCACTCTCCCACCACTCCCACCCTTTCCATTAACATCCTTAACACCTCTTGGTTTGGGGCTGCCTTTGCTACCACTACTCATCCAAAACATCCCCCCAACCATCAATCAAGGAATCATACCAAATCATCCCCCCTTACCATCGATATCACAACAACAAATGGTGGCCATACCCATAGCGCAAGCAACCAACACATCATTTATCATCCCTCAAAACATGGTCTCTCAAGGACTAACCATATCGATCACACCATCCACCAACCAAATCCCAATCATCAATACAATAGTACCTCATATCACCACAACAAGAACTATTCCAAAACCACCTCCATCACTGCTACCACCAAAACCAAGTGCAATAAGCCAATATATCATTACATTTCAAGCCGCCCAATAGGCTGCTTATTAGAAGGCATACCAACAATCCAAAACTGAAAAGCTGCACAACTAGCTACTCAGCAAGTTGCACAAGTTGCTCAAGTTACCCAAGCCACACTACATGATCATGTAGAAAATGTCTCTACATCACCTAATAAGTTAGAGGACATATCTCAAGAATTTATTCCAAAGCATGATCAAAATATTTCACCAAGGTCTAGCAATGGTCCTTTCCAAAACATGTTGACCCCCTTTGACCTCATGATTATAGATACTGAAGGAATCCTCAACTCGACACTTGATCCAAGCCCACTTAATGATCCAAAGGATATTGAGCCACTTCCCATTCCTAATAAAGATATCTAAGGATCCTTTGAAACTGGCTCATGTGAAGAACTTGATCCAAAGTGTGAAAAAATCAATCCCAAAATAATTCAAAATCAAGAATTCGTATCTCCAAGATACTACAATGATCTAATGGACACTCTCCTATCTATACAAGATGTCACAAAATATGATCACATCCACATAGCACATACTCCTCCATCTACCCATGAGATGCTTTCTATGGATGGACACATAGATGATCTTCATTCAGAACATGATTCTTTTACTCCTGACATTATGACACAAAAGGAGCAGATTATTGATTCCTACAGTCAAACTGAGTTGTCAACATTAAGATCAGATATATCCCAATTTTAGACTAAGGACATCATATATGAGGATATCCAACATTATCCACTCAAGGAAACATGGCAGATAGAACAGGATATTCTAGAGTTAGTAGAGCAGAAAATTGAACTAATGTCATCTACAGTGGTCATTTATCAGAGCATGCTTACTGAATGAGACATCTCAAAATAGGTAGAATCAAGGAATAAAGGTGTTACTACCACCATATTGGGGGCAACTATGTCTCAAGAAAATGTCAACATAGGGAGCACGAAGAGTCCTTATGATGAAACTAGTGTCAATACTACAACCAGCCACATCATGAATCTTCATCCACTCATCACCCCATCCATGAATTGGGACCAACTTCAAAAGAAAGATTTGAATCAAAGTACTAGGAACGTTATCAAAGAAAAATAAGCTGGAAAGCATAATGGACAAGTCAAATACAAATGGATACCAAAAAATACAAAGAAATATCATCCCTATCAAACTCCATCAGTCAAAGAAACTATGGGGAAAAATAAAAAAGGGAAAACTATCCATCAAGGATGTCCAAAAAAGAAAAAGAAGGCTTTTCAAGCAACGTACAAAGTGTATCAAGCAATTGGTCCTAATTCCATGCACACTTTTGTATCCACCCATCATTGCTCATCTTCCCAATTTTGGAGAGTCAAAGGTTCCAAACTATCAACCAATCCATCTCTTATCCCTAAAAACACTCCATCCATGCCTCCACACATGATAACCAATTCTCAAATTGACCATGTATTGGCAATGGCCCTTCATCATAAGGATTCCAAAGGCACTCTATTGCAATGTGCGCATAGAGATAGAGTTAACCCCGGTATCAACAAAGCAGATCAGGAATCTCAAAAGTTGCATTTAAGTGCACATATCTTGGCAAAGCAACTTCTTCAGGAAGGCTATCAATGACACATCATGATAGAAGCATCTACATCAGCAACACCTTGTGGTGCAGCATGAGCTTTAAATCTTTCACAGAAAAAATACAAAAATATGAAAATCCAAAAAAAATTAGAAAAAGGATTGAAAACAGTAAAGAAAAAAATTGTCCTCTAGTGAAAACCGCATAGGCGGTGCTTTGGACATGTACCATGATGAAAACCTGGTAAACAGGCATCATGTGTAGAATCGAGCATCTACGTGTGCCACTTCAGGTGAAATAATCTCATCCCATCCATAATAAATCCATCATTCCATCCATCTCATCCATAATAAATCCATTCATCCATAAACCATTTATCCAATCCATCTTTATCCATTTGCATCCATAGTCCAAAAAAGTTTGGTGCACACTTTACGCTTGCTTATGGTAAACATCTTGACATGGGTCATTTTCATTGATCCTATCCTACCTAGCATTATCTGAGCCATGAAGCATTATCCAAATGAGCATTCTTTATCTAAACACCTTATCTTATCACAAGATAATCCTTGGCATCCTTTGCATGCTTGTCATATCCATCCATCCATACACCTATCCAGGCATATATCCATGACATTCCATACATTTCTAGACACTGTGGGCAGATATTGGAATCTTTCTTTGGGAATAAATCTTGATATATATCCTCCAACTTATGTGGTGATCCGAACATCTGAAGACATGAAATAAAATTGGTTCACCACTTGTGAGAAAAAATCCAAATCACTAACCCATGGCATATTTTGATGAGAAGACATTCCTTATCAAGGTTCATCTTTCATCGGGCATCAATCCAAACAATAAACTATTAGTCACATCTAAATTGCATTTCAACCGTCACATCCAATCATCCAAACAAATGTTGTTCCAAATCAAGCTTCAAAATCTTGATCAATCAAATCCAATCCTTGTGTTGCTTAACACTATCCTTGCATTGTTGTGTATCCTCAACAATGTTATCGTCATCAATCCATGAATTTGATCAATCAACCTTAGCTTGGTCTTCAACAAAATCCAAAATAGAGCACTGATATCATTGCACATATCCATATCCAATTTTTCAAAATCATGCGAAAATTCGAAAACATTCATAAAATCTTACAAAATCCAAAAACATTTGAAAATTTGGAAAAATAAAAACATTTGAAAAATCCAAAAACCCAAAAATAGCCTCAAAACATTCCAAAAACATAAAAAACATCCAAATATTTGAAAAAATCCATGTCTCATCTTGCTTTCACTTGAAATAATCAATCATCCATAATAAATGATCATCACCTTCATCCTTTGGAAAAACAAACAGAAACAATCACAACAGTTAGCAAAAGCAAGCTTCAATCGTAAAATCAAAATCGAAACAACAAACATTTAAAACAAAATCAAACTCTTGATCATTTTCAAACATGTTAGTCAACCTTATATCAACAGCTTATCAATCAACTTATCAACCCATCATCATCCTATACAATGCATGTCCTAGGATATATTGTTCTGACAATGGGCATCATTTTGGATATCACTTTGGATACTTATCCTAAACAAAACACATCCCTTTGGTTGTAGGTATCAAGAACATTGGCTTGTTTGCATACTTGATCTTTTCTTTTGATTTATCTTATTGCGCTTATTCCAAGGACCTCTCAATGATATCCAAACAAAGAATTTAGAGAGATAGGAATGTGCCAATGATCATTATCTTTTGTCTATTATGCTTGTTGGACGTTCTTGTAATATAACCTTGGCAGATACTTGCTTTGTTAGGTATGTATGGAGGAGGTTTTGGGCAGCTTGTTGACTATTGCATTGATAGGTTGTACCTTTCTGTGTTTTGGTCCGAGGTGTTGTAAAACTTCTAAAGTGCATCCTAGCAAGGTTTCCATATGTCAGGTGTGCAAAAGGATACTCCTATCTATTTTTCAAGTCAAATTCCATCACACTAGGTACAAAGCCATCCTGGTTTTCTATACCTTGATGCATCCTATCACATGTGTTATCAAACATAAGGAAATGGGCCCTTTAAAAATCCCAATTCCTTGGCAAGTAATCATCATCATCATTTTGCATATCCATCATCTTGTGTCTTGTTGAAATGACTTCTTCTCTTTCATCCCTTCTTGGTCACCATGCTAACAAGGTACTATGATAGTTGATCATCATCATCACCATCGTCATCGATCTTGCATCCACAAATCATTTGCATATTGCATTAACATATCATATAGGAAACACAGGCATTGCATTTCCATCATCATATAAACATGTTATTATAAGCATTCTTCATAGATAAGCACATCCATTCTTATTACATTGCATCACATTGAATTCATCGCATAAATCATTGCATAACATTCATTTTCATAAGCATTTCATAATCATTCTCACATTACCACCTATTGCATAATCATACATAATAGGTACATAAGCATTATAAGATAATCCATTGCATACAAACTCACATAACATCATAGGGGCATCTCACACATTAAGTTCATACCACACAACATCATCATATCATTCCATATAGCACATCACATAAAATGCATCACATACATTACATTATCATTTAATATGTTTAGGATAATAATATTTGTTATTCTAAGCATCTTAGAAAAACCATCTCATTTTGCATCATCATACAAAACATGACCATTGCATTTACATTGCATAATATCATCCATTAATCATCCATATCATCTCATGCATTGCATAAATCATTACACATCATTATAAGCATAAATAGGAACATACAAAATCCATCACATGCAAAGCGTACATCCATCCATAACCATTTCATTTATAAGCATAGTTCACATAATATTTCACGTATACACCATATCATTTTGCATATCACATTCCATATCACATATCATCATCATAAATGCATCATCATATATCATCCATTCACATCTGCATATCATAAGCCAACACCATAATATAGATCTGTTAGTCATAATCATTACATAATGCATTCATTATCAAAAGGAAAAGCATCCATAAATGCATCATATAAACATCATTACACAACATATAGAAGTAGAGTCATTCATACATGAATAAATAATTGGTACACATCACATCGCATCAAAATTATCATATCATATATATCATCAATAATATAACTGTCATAGTACAAGAATAATCGGATCACTATATATGTATGTCAATTAGTACAAAAAGGCCCATCGGGCTATCAAAAAGGAGCCCATAATGTACAAAAGTATCATCTCAATCAACTCCCATGTATGTTTCCCTCGCCCCTGTCACCGTGACCCTTTGCTAGTTCCCTGCGAGTACTCTGGGACCCGTGCTGCTCTGGGTATGGCCTCGTGATAATACATCGGATAATACTCAGCCTCTCTGATGGCCTCCTCATAAGACCTAACAGACACTGTACCTTGAGAGGAGGAGGCTTCCATACTCTCTAACCATTGTCTCTGACCTAGCTCTATGGCCGCCTGTAACTCTATAGCCTATCTCTATTGGATGGCCTGATCCCTCTCAGCCCTCATCTGATCTCTCTAAATCCTAGCTTGATCCCTCTCAACTATCACTATATGCACCTGGGCCTGCAACTGTACAATCAGTGCATCTCGGGGATCCACCTGTCTTGTTGGCTGCTCTGTTGGTTGTGCTTGTGGAGGTTGTATCAAAGGCTTATCCTCAACCCCAGGCCATGGTGGTGGACCTACTGGCACCTGTTGCTGGTCCTACATCTATACATCTTCCTGATCTGGCTGCACTAGGGTCTGCACTTGGAAAATTCAATTGTAGGGGAGGCCAGAACCAATCCATGTATTCCTGTGTTGTGCCTGGATCTACAAGCCCCTGATCGTAGGCCCATGGCTGAGCCACTAGCTGTTTGAAACTATCAACGACCTTCGAGGTAGGAATATACCACCCCCATGAAACCTGTGTCATGGTGCGGGAGAAGACAACCACATAATCATTGTTAGGCCGATCCTGGGGCTCACTAAATTGGCGCTGCACATGCCCAGGAAGATATCTCTCAATCATCATATGCTCTTGCCCCTGCATGAAGCGGTCCTGGCAAGCAAAGAAAAGCTGATATGCATCACCAGCCCATCCGGGCAGACCAAGGTACAGTTGCCATGTGAACACCTACATCTCATCGAGGACCCTCCTCCAATAGGGGATCCCATGCTCACCTCTGTGTGTAAATGACACACCACCTCTATAGCGCCATACGAGGGGATTGTCTAGCACCATCAGAACTGTAACAATTTGTGGCCGAAGGAATGCAATGTGCTCCCACGCCCATACGTGGAGAAGTGTCATGCCTACTCCGAGTGCTCTGCCATCCATGTAGACATACTCATGTAGATCTCTGTACAATGAGGCAAGAAGAATAGGACCCCATGCAAAATGAACTGGCCTATCATGAACCATGCGCTCCCAGCAAAGTCCCCAACTAGGACTGAAGTATCGACCTTGTCTGTCTGGGGCAACGAGACCCGAAATAATTGCTACAACAACCAAGTGGAAGGGAGGTGCCAGGGTCCTGTGTCGCTCAAGCTCGATATGCCCCTCGTAAATAATGATGTCCTCTATGGCAAGGACCCTGTGACAAGCATTACGCCCCTCATCCATATCAAAAATGACTCATTGATGATGAATTGACAATCGTAGGGTGCGCCAAACATCCTCCAAAGTGACGGTGGCCTCACTGGGGGGAAGGTGGAATGAAGACATCTCATTGTGCCATCTCTCGGCAAGCGCTGAAATCATCCCCAGGTGGGTACGGATGGGTGTTGCATAGGCGATGTACCACAACCCCATATCTCAAAGTCAGCACTGAGATCCCACAAGTAACCGAACAAATCCCGTGACCTGTGCTCTCGGGAGTAGAGCTCCCTCCCTGCGTCCTGCATCAAGGAAGGTCACCATGTTAAAAATTTTGAAATTTTTTTTGCCTGGCATCCAAGAAACCACTCTAGCGTCAGAATCCATGAAGGCATCGCAATTTGATTTCAAATCAAATTCTGATGCTAGGGCACAAAAATCCAAAATAGCACTGTCGCGGTGCACTTTCCCTCCCAGCGGCGCACTTTGAGTAAATAAAAGACCGTCGCATTGCACTTTGCAAATCACCCCACTAACCACGAGCTCAGTGTTAGAGTTTTGAAACTCCAAACTCTGCCATTGCAACACAATATCATATCGAGCAACGCAATTTGATTTTTGAGCGGCGCTATATAGCGCTGCTGCAGAATGACCCACTTTGAAAGCATTATTTAAGCACGAAAAATGAGAAAAAAAGTTCAAGTAGGGATCACTTACCAGGGCCCCAATGTTGGGTGGCCGCTGGTACAATAAAACTTGATCAAAAATATGCATCGAAAGCTGTCGTTGTGCCATATCGTATGGAGGTCAGAGCTCAAATCTCAAGGTTGCTAATGGTTGTGTGTGAAAATGAATTGAAAATGATCCCTCAGAACCTTTTTAAGCTTGAAAATTAGGGTTTTTTCACCCTGATTGGCTATCCTGCTAGGGTTTTGGACCGTCGAAGCTGTTTTTGTCTAGTTGAGGCCTGTTTTATATCATTTTATGGCATTTAGACACATTTTTGGCCTCCTGGAGCCTTTTCAGACCTATCAGGCACCTTGTCCTCTTTTTTTGCGAGATCACCCAAAAATTAAAATTTTCATCCAATCTCTCAAGAGGGCAATATAATGGCATGTTTTCTCTCACCGGGTGGTAGTGGGGTAGGATTTTAAATAACAATTTTTTTGGCTTTGATTGAAATCATTTATTCTTTGAACCAACGCAACGAGTGCATTGCTTCAAAGAGGGGCAAAATGTAGACACATAAAATGAATCGATTGACATTGTGCATCTGATCTTGACTACTAACATTGTTTCATCCTAAATCATCCTTCGGTCTAACCATTTAATCAAATTCCCCTATCTGATTAAATTCATCAATATTCCTCTCTTAATTAAATAAATTAGTTATCTAATTAAGTCACCTCTTCTCGATAATTAAATTAATCATCTGATCTAATTATCCCTATTTAATTAAATAATCAATTTTATTTGATTAAATCTCTAAAGTCTATCTATTAAATTAAATAAATTAAAACCTTATTTAATTTAAGTCTAACATCATCTCTTTTAATTAAATAAATCAAAATCTTTATTTAATTAATCTCTTATCACATTCCTCTCATATTTGATTTAAATAAATCCTAAAATCTAATTCAAATAGGTCACATCACCTAATCTCCTATTAAATTAATTAACCTTTGATTAATTTAATTCTAATTTATGTCCCATCCTCTAGCTTTTCCCATTTGCACATGAAAATATATTTAATTGATTTATTAAATCCTCTATTTTCCTCAACAAGGCATCTTTTGGAATATTCCTCCAAAGTTTGAATTTAAATTCCAAGTTGACATGTACATCCAACAAGGAATTTACTCCATCTTACATGTCCTTTGCCTTGAGTCAAGTGGCATTTATTGCATTTTCCCTTCCCTCTTGCTTGTCATTTCAACAAATTTGAAATTCAAAAATAGGCATTTATTGGCACAATCCTCAAAACTTGCACATCCTCCATCCACTCATGGGTTGACAAGCGACATCTTGCCATTGGATTAATGTTAGTCCCACATTGCTCAAATTTGGACATTCATCCATCTTGGCATTCTATAAATAAAGAGTTCATATCCTCATTTTATCATCCACAAATTATGCAAAGTTACCATGCTCAAATATCTATCAAATTTCATCCATTATTTTTGAATCTTAGCTAGGATATGCAGGTTTTTAGCTTGGAGCACTCTTCAACATCAACAAAGTGGATCAAATCTCTTCATCACATCAATCTTGCATCTTAAGAATTGGGAAAGGGCCAATTTTCACATCAAATTGGCACCAATTCCCCCATGGGATCATAAGTTTACTAGTTCAATTAGGATTCAATATTTAGTTTGTTATTTTCATTGTGTTCTTCATTGCTTTTTTCCTAATTTGAACTTGGTGAATGGATTTCATGGGGAAACCTTGTTCTTGCTTACAATCTCTAACTTAATGTGTTTATTCTTATTTTTTTGGAGGTATTAGGATTGGGTTTCATACAATAACATTGAAAAGAAAGCATATGCCTTGGTTAGAGGAGTTAAGAAATTTTGGCATTACATCTTACAGAACAAGGTGTTCGAAATTGTGTTTGATCCAGCGGTCAAGACTTTATTAATGTAGAATTAGCTAGGAGAAAGAAAGGCAAAGTGGGTCACTTTATTACAAGAATAAGACATGGAGATCTAGCCCATGAAATTGGTTTGAGGACGAGCTCTCACTCAAGAAATAGCTGAAACAAGACCTGAACTCACTATGTAGCAGTATTAGCTAGAAGATGTTTCCCCTAGAGATTGGTATAATGACATTGTCTACTATTTGTTGAACAACAAGTGCCTATCTCGACTAGAAGGAGTACGAAAGTGTGCTCAAATACTAAAGAGTAGAAGCTACATGTTGCAAGGATCTATGTTGTACAAGATATATCATGAGGGAATCTATCTTAGATGCCTTGGAAAAGAAGAGGTAGCTAGAGTCCTCAAAAAAATTCATGAAAAATTTGGCACTAGCCATGGATCCAGCCCCTCAACTGCCCACTAGATTTTATGGGCTAGGTACTACTGGCCAATGGTGTTTAAGGACACACATAACGATGTCAAAACCTATCACATTTTTCAAACTATTTCTACCAAAGAAAGAAATGTTGTTGTCCTACTACAACTAGTCCTGGAGGTAAGACCGTTTGCTTAGTGGGGACTTGACTTCATTGGTCCAGTAAGCCCACCATCCTCTACAGGCCACAGGTATATTCTAACCACTTCTGATTACTGCACTAGATGGATAGAAGCAATAGTGTGCAGACAATGCACTACTGAAGTTATTATTTTTTTGGAAAGTTTTATTTTGAATCGCTTTTGTTACCCATTTTCCCTCATGTGTGATAATGGCCCTACCTTTTCATCTCTTAAATTTTCTAGTTGGGCCCTCAATTACATGATTGCGCTTAAATTTTCTTCCAACTATTACTCTCAGGGAAATAGCCTAGTTGAGTCAACAAATAAAAATCTGATAACTGTGATCAAGAAACTACTTGATAAGAATCCCAAGGATTGGCACACCCAACTAAATTTTTCCCTTTAGGAAAATTGTACACACCATAAGGTTGTTTTGGGTGATTCCCCATTTCATCTGGTTTATGGCCTAGAGCCTATCTTTCCTATCCACTTCAAGATCCTCACGCTTCAGTTTCTTAACACATACTATGAGGAAGGAGACTGCAAAGAAGTTCCTTTGGCTCAGTTGTTGCATTTAGAGGAAGTTTGTGATAGAGAAATTGATTTTTTTTCCAAACACCAGGGCATAGTCAAAAGGTGGTTCGATCGTCAAGCCAAAGTAAAGGCCTTTAAGATTGCTGATTTAGTCCTTTACTGGAACAAGACCCATGAAAAGAAAGGGGGATGTGGAAAATTCGAAAAGCTATGGCTTGGCCCCTTTCATATTTTGGAAATCGTAGGAGATAATCCCTTTTGCCTCAAGACACTCATTGGAGAGGATGTCCTGTTGTCTATTAATGGATAACACCTCAAGCATTATTTCCTTGCCTGAGCTCTTCAAGCTCATCCTTTGTATATAGTTGTATATAGGTTAGTATAGGTTCTTTTGCTTTGTTGTTGCACCTTCGCTTTGCTTTTTTCTCACTTTCTTGGCTCTTTTTTTTGTTTGGGGTGTTCATTCTTGATATGGTGGTTGTGTTAGGTCTATCATACAACCTTCTATGTTTTCCACTTTGATTTGTTCTCTGGATAAATATTCATATGTAACCATTGATTTATGATTGCTCCCATGAAGTGGGCTTCCTTACTTGAATTCTAAAATGACCTAGGACAAAACCCTTGGTTGAATCTTCTCACACTTATCTCAGATCACACACAATACACACTTTAAATATTTTTGAAGGGTTTTCTGATGGCTATTATGAGGTTTCAGCAAGTGAAAAATCCTAAGTTTTCTCTAGTGACCACTGTGATTCCAAATTCATAGTAAGCTTTGGTGCTTCCACAGTTGAGCAAAAGAAAAGAGTAACAAAAGAAAATATTCAAAAAAAGAAAAGAAAGAAAGTGTGAAAATAAGAAACCATGTGGGTGTGTGAGAAACTCTATTGGGGCTATGGATGCCCGGCTGGCAGTAGAGAAATGTTCATTAGGTCATAGTGACAACTCCATTGGGGCTATGGACGCCTGATTGGAAATGGAAAAATGTATAGGTTACTTTTGGGGTTAGAAAACTTACGTAGCTTACCTTGGCTAATTAACGGTTTCTCATTATGGTCTCCAAAGAAAGGAAATGAACTCACTATGCACACACTTTTGAGATAATTCTATGGTTGGATTCAACTAAGGATCTTGTCCTCATTTGAGTTCTTAGTCCACTTGTGAAACTAGCTTCTAGTCTGTGAAACCAGAGATTCTATGTTCTGAATGAATCTTTTCCCTTAGAATGCTAGGGAGTGTTCTCCTCATAGAGTTTCCATTTGTTGTTCCTATAGCACACACACCCTATTCTAAATGGGGACCTTCTCTCTCCTTCCACCTTTTTTGAGTAGCTTTTTTCTTCACCTCATTTTGTGTGCCCCTAATTTTGAGTTTCAAGTAGTTAAGAGCCCTAAAGTCATCATTCTTCAGTTGGCCAAAATTCACCACCCTAAAATTCTCTAAGTCTTTGGCCCATGTGGAGGTTCCTATGTGGACTTCCCTTAGCCTTTCACTTTGGTGTCCTCCAGGTCTTGCGAGTCCGTAGCTACAGGATTCTTTTTGCACCTTGTTGTCATTTCTTTGATGTTGTAAATTTGGCCAACCTGGGACATCTGCCCGTATGGTGAGTCTTACAACCCTCTCTACTATCATCTCTTGACTTTTCACTGATGGTGAAACCCTAGGGTCATCCCGCATTGTGGGCTCCACACTTCTTGCTACTAGTTCATCATTTCCAATGCCAAAAAACCCCACCAGCCATCATACCTGCATTTATTATGGGTCATAAATGAGGTTTTTCCTATAAATAGGCACTCTGACCTGTCATTTTCACACATAAATTCAAAAAAAATTAGAGAGAAACAAAGATTAAAACCCTTGTGCCCGCATAAGCCTTCAAAGGATCTGAAGCACGATCTTTCCCATATTTCTTGCACTCTTCCAAGTATTTCAACTACCCTTGAGCTCTTGAATGAATATTTTTCTATAACTACAACTTCTAAATGATGCATACATATTTAAATAAAACCGTTTGAACCTTTTGAAACACTCAGCAGTCATCTTGGTAGTCAGCCCTGCACCAAAATCATGTAAAACTTGTTTAAAACATTCAAATGATTCCATTTAAAGTAATGTAGAACTTTTCTCCATTATCGTCATTCTTCACAAAGTGTGGACCACTTTTTGTCCCCTAGGTTCCTCATTTCCATCCCGGTTGAAGCCCAAAATGCCAAAATGTTTAAAGGAAAAACCCAAGTCTCTAAGCTTTTGCAGGTCTGCTAATGCAATCTGCTACATAACTCCCATCTCATAGTTGTTCTCAAATGGCCTACCTTTACTTGCATCCCACATCATGGGTCTCGTTGAAACCATTTCCGCTGAATGCCAAACATGTCAAATATTAGTGTGCAGACCATTCCCTATGGGTCACCACCCATGGCTCTCCATCTCGGATGTCATTCCTTAATGGCTAGGCCACTGCTCCCATCCGCATAATGAACCTCGTTGCTTTGTTGGTCATTCCTAGTCTACACAAGCAATTGCTAAGCTAAAAATTCATGTGGACCCTTCCTTGGAGCCTACTGTCTATAGCCCACCATTTCTTGGTTGTCATTTGTTGATGGTGGTACCTTCTCTTCTTCCCATGATATAGATCTCACGTCTTCCTCTGTCATCCAAGCTCATCTTAAATGAAATGGTCAAGTTAGGTGCTTTGCAAGTCTATATGTGTAGACTACCACATGCAGACTTCCATCACCTCTGTCATTCCTAATAGGCATCACACAATGACAATTCACTAGTTCTTCCCCGCACCTTCCAAGTTGATCAAACCTTGTGGTAGCAAGCCCAAACAATCTGAAGAAATTGCATGACCCACATTGTGGACTTCTCCCTATGGGTTTTTGTGCCCTGTTCATCATTGCTTAATGGAAAAGCTTAAATGTCCATGAGGCCTCCTGCCTCCACACTCCACAAGCCCACATAACTAAGATGACCAATCAAATGACTCCAAGGACCTCAAAATTGATTTTCGCATATGCCAAATGCCTTATTAAAGACCTTGACCACCAAGTCCTCATTGCAAAACTTTGAGTGCAGCCAGTTGTTTGTAGGCCATCATGACCCCAATGTTGTCCTACTCCTGGTCACTCCTGACAACTTCTAGCCTAGGGAAACCTACATCCTTGGGCTCGCATTCCTATATCTAATCCAAACAAGCTTTGAATGATGAATTTTGATGAATTTCATGATCTCCTACTAATGTGTTGTTGAATCTAACCTGTTGACGATGATTTTACTTGCAACAATAGGGAGAATAAATTCTTCACAGATAAGCCACAAAAAGCCTATCCTTCTTGAAAGATACGAAATAAAGACAATCTAAAAGGGGATTTCGCTTTAACAAGAAAATATTGACTCAGTTCAATCCCAAGTCTCTGGTAATTAGGTCTTGATTGTACTAGGTTCACTCTTGGGTATAATGTGATATTGTTGTTAATCTCAAAGGGAATATGGATACCTTCAGTTTCATTAAGAATCATAAGTGTTTTACAAAAGATTCCAATCCATTCATAAAAATAACATCATAAAATCAAAATATTTGAAATAATATTTCATGAACATCAACGATTTCTTTGCTATCACTTAAGTAGATTTAGCATTAAGCATTCAACAATTTTGTAAGAAATGAAATATTTTCAAAAAAATTCCATCCATTCACTTATTTTTTTAGAACATTTTCAAGGAATTTAAACATCTATTATAAAATAAAGCATGAAAATACTAAAAATTAAAAATTTCTCCCAATTATTCTCCATGCATGTCCCAAACAATTAACTAAAATAGAGAAAACCACTTTATACTTCACTAGATTGATTCATAGCTACATATAAAATGGTGTGAGCCTTTAAAGAGAGGGGTTTTAGTTTGGACACTAAGTAGGTTCTACATGCACCCTTAAATGACACAACACACAGTCTTGTTCGGCCGAACTAACAAAATTAGTTACAAAAGATTCATGAGATAGGTAGCTATCTAATTGGCTCTAATATTAATCAATGTCTATGTGCATACAAATTTTTACACTAGAATGATTTAGAAAATAGGAAGAAAGAACAAATTAAAATGTAGCACATGGCATACATCAACTATCATCAGAATATTCCAGATGAAGTCAAAGCTTTAACTTTGTCAACAACAATACTTTTCACTTCGTACTCTAGCTTGCTAGACTTTACATAAATCAAGGTTATCATCAATCTTCAAAATACTAGACAAGGAACATCTAATGGGACCGAGAACAACTTACAAAACTCAAAACTTAAATGAATATCTTTATAACTCCTCTAGTATTCGGTATCCGGTTCTTTCTCTCATCATTCATGGCTTGGGCTCTAGGATCTTTTCTTCACCTTTCTTGAATTGATATTCTTAGAAAGCATTCGATGTTTGATGCATATGTCCTTTTGAAATCCCTTGCAACTCCTTCCACGTGAGTTTGAGTCTAGTGTATTCTTCAGATATCTGGAGTACAATATTATTCCTCTACACTTTGTTTGTCTCATATCTAGCTATAGTGTTCCTACACTGTATAATCTAGTCAATGACCTCCTAAGTGAGTAGCTAAAGAGGGTCTCTGTTTATTCTCTCAATCCATTCTTTGAAGGATTTAGCTTCTTTACCATCCTCTCCTAGCATTTGGGGATCACAACCTTGATGTGCTAACATTTCAATAATGTGTTGATCTTTATCAAGCACTTTTCTACATTCCATGGTGACTTTTTCAAATCTTTCAATGTATTAATCAGCATGTCACCTTCCCATTTCAACTATTTTTTCCATTTTTCTAGCAATGGAACTTCTTGCTCTAAAATAATATTTCCTTGTATTAATTATTGAACATCCATTTGCATGAGAATTTCAATATTTCACCTTTCATCATTAACTTGTTCCTGGCGAAGTCTGCATTCATTTTCAAATCTTTTGGATTTTTCTAACCTATGGTATGCTTCCTTATACTTCCCTATTGCATCTGAAGTGAATTATTCTCCTTATCTCACCTAGCACTCGATCCATTCTTCAAACACATTCATTTTGTTGTGAATTGATGCAATTGCATCCACCTATTTTTGTGACATTAATACTGGATGTTGGGGAAATTCAGTCTATGCTTGACCAAATAGGGTTAGGGATTTTATAAAATGTTCTAAGGTAGCAACCCATTCTTTCAATTCTCTTTTCTTCTTTTTATATTTTTGTACTCTGGAAATAGTGGCATCCAAGTTCACTTTTATCTCTTCCAACTCTTTCCTCCAAGATGAGTGTCCAAGATTAATACTAGTTATCTTATACTCCTTAGGAATTATTTCATGTTTTTTTTTTAGCTATGGGAGTAGCTATATGGATGGTTTTGTTACCATCTACATTTCTCTCTATGACATGTTTTTCTCTAGCTCTGCACCTAGGCTTAGGAGTATCTACTTCGTGTATAAAACTATTGAGATCCAGAGGCAATACTTCTACTTCCATTTGGGAAGCTAATTCTCTAATTAGACAATTAGGTGCATCTTCATCATGCAGTATCTTTGCAACGTTACTTTGTTCCTAATTAGTAGTTTTATTTGTCACATCCTCTGAAATAGGAATTTCCTCAACAATTTCTGGCATAGATTTGAGATTACCAAGATTTGGAACTGTCTCCTCTATTTGAAGACTTACATTTTCCTATCTATCTAGATGTTCAACTTTAGTTTCTTGTATGTTACTTTATTCATTCTCTACTACACCAGGGTTTTCCTCATTTCTAGCTTCATCACCTAAAACTTGTGTAGCTTCACCTTTCTCAATTTCAAATTCAACCTAGTCCTTTTCTATTTATGTATAGACCTACTATTTTTCATTATCATTTGGAACATTCCCAAGTGAAGGTTGGGAATCATAAGTTTCTTCAATAATAATTTCATCAATAGGATCCTATTCTAGAGTCTCCCATGTTTCCATCTAAAGGATATCAGGATTCTCCACTTCTGAAGCGAGTGTTCCTTATATAAATTCTTCTTCTTTAACATTTATAGGAGTGGACCATGTATCCAAAATCTCTTCTATCACTGGTTGTACCATGGGTTTATCTTTACATTTCTTTTCTTTTACCTTCTCCCACATGGCATCCCATTTATCCATATGTTCTTTAATTATAGTTTCATTTGCCTCAGAAATCTCATCCAAAACCACAGGAGTTCCTCCTAATTATTTTATCATACTAGCCATGTTAATAGAAGGAGGAGAAGTAAATAATGCTATAGCTCTTTGAGATGCAGACCTAGCTTGTGTGCCAACATTTTTTGTTACTCCTATATCTTCAATAATTGGTTTAACTTTTGGGTTTTTTTGTAGAGGAAGATGCACCTTTGGGTATTGATTTTGACTTATCTTTGCTTGATTTTGCATCTTTCTGCTTATTAGATGGCTTTATTGGAACTTATTGTTTTGAAGCTTCAGGGGTTGTTTCTTCAATCCTTATACCAGGGGTCGCCTTACTAGTTTTCCTTTTCTTCTTAGTAGTCTCTCCACTCTCAAATGTATTTTCATTTCTTTGTTTCCTTCTTTTGTCCTCTAAGAATGTGGGTTCAATTTCTCTTTCTCTTAAATATTTACAAAAATCATTTATCTAGTGTTGAGTGTATAATAGAATAGGTCTGGAGAACTCATCAATTGATGTCATTTCTTCACCTTCATAATCTAGGTCTGGGATTTGTTCATCATACACTCTGTCTTTGTTATAGGCTCTATTTAATACTTGTCCATCATCCTCTTCCAACTAATCTAGAATGTCATGAATCATGAGAATCTGGGCAGATGTTAAAGACAATCTTTGATACTTTCTTATTCTTACTTTGTGCTCATCTTCACAATTAATCCAATAATCTTCTAGGTGTGGGACATAAGCATGGTAACCAACTATATTCTTGGAAATATTCCCTTTGCGGTCATTACATATTATTTGAAGTGGAAAATACTTAAAATTATATGTTCTCAATTATTCTTCACACAAGTTAGATACTTTGATTGCATTGCACTAAAAATTTCCTATCACAATAGGGATTTTGAAAGAGGCCTTCTTGCGAGCATGACTATAAAGAGCCTGATATGGTTTCAACTTGTAGACACGTAAAATATACTAATTAACATCGTGCATTTGATCCCGACTTACTAACATCATTTCTTCCTGAATCATCCCTCGGTCTAACCATTTAATCAAATTCCCCTATCTGATTAAATTCATCAATATTCCACTCTTGATTAAATAAATCATTTTATCTAATCAAGTCATCTCTTTTGTTAATTAAATCAATCCATCTGATCTAATTATCCCTATTTAATTAAATAATCAATTTATTTGATTAAATCTCTAAAGTCTATCCATTAAATTTAATAAATTAAAACCTTATTTGATTTAATCTAACACCATCTCTTTTAATTAAATAAATCAAAATCCTTATTTAATTAGCCTCTTATCATATTCCCCTCTTATTTGATTTAAATAAACCCATAAATTTGAGTAAAATAGGTCACATCATCTAACCTCTCTCATTAAATTAATTAACCCTTGATTAATTTAATCTCATCTCATGTCACATCCTCTAGATAATGCAAGTTGCAGAAGAAAATAGATTTAATTCATTTATTAAATCTCTATTTTGCTCACAAGGCATCTTTTGGAATATTCTCTCAATTTGAATTCAAAAATTCCAAGTCAACATGTACATCCAACAAGGCATTTAAAATCTCTTACATGTCCTTTGCCTTGAGCCAAGTGGCATTTATTGCATTTTCCCTTCCCTCTTGCATGTCATTTCAACAAATTTGAATTTCAAATATTTGCATTTATTGGCACAAACCCCAAATCTTGCACATCCATCATCCATTCATAGCTTGACAAGTGGCATCATATCATTGGATGAATGTTTGTCCCAAATTGCTCAAATTTGGACATTCATCCATCTTGAAATTCTATAAATGAAGAGCTCATATCCTCATTTGATCATCCACAAACATTGCAAAGTTATTATGCTAAAATATTTAGCCATTTCCATCCATCATTGAATTCTTAGCTAGGCTTTTTGTAGATTTGGCTTGGAGTTCTCATCTTTCATCAAAGTGGATCAATATCATATTCAACATATCATGATTTCATCATAGGAATTGGAAAAAGGCCAATTTTCAGATCAAATTGGCACCAATTCCCCCATGGGATCATGAGTTTGCACATCTAATTAGGATTTAATCTTTGTTTTATCATTTTCATTGTGTTCTTTGTTATTTTCATTCCTAGTTGGAGGTTGTAAATGGATTTCATGGGGAATCCTTGTTTTAGCTTGCAATTCCTTGTTTAACTTGTTTACTCATGTTGTTTTGTAGGTACTAGGAAAAGGGTTTGCACATTTGGTGCTAGGAGGGCTGGATATCATTATTTCTATTCTTTTCTTGAAATTTCTGCATTTTTCTTCACACACAGGAAATTCCAATGCTAGGAGCTCAGTGTCACTATTTTGGCACCGCAAGCTCGTCAGCGTCACTATTTTAGCACCCCAGGCTCGTCAGTGTTGCTATACGGCACCGTTTAAAACACAAACTACGCTACTGGACTCGCCGACCTGCAGAAATTTTTAAGAAATATTAAAATCCGACGCTGGATGTAAACTACGACTCTGGGTGAAAATTGCGATGCATTTGAGCTCTCTGTCTTGACAAGAGCACCACTTAGAAGCCAAACTATGACGCCATCACAAGTTGCGATGCTGGGAGACAGTAAAAGGGAAAATTTAATTTTTTAAGCACGTGTTTCTTATTTATGATTAATTTATATTCTATTTCTTGCATTTTAATTTCTGTATTTTTCCAGAATCTGATCTATTTTTCTCATTTGTAGGTTGGAAATCAAAATTGAAGAAAGAAGGAGCATGAGGGCTGTCTTACAAAATCAAAGTGTTTTTGAACACCTTAGTGTTTGCTTAACACTATTTTGAGAATTTGTTATCTTTTCATTCTTAGAACACTAATTTTCATTTGGGCTTAAAAAGAACCTTTCCATTTCTTGCAAAAAGGATAAAATGAACAATAGGATCAACAACTTACTAGATTTTGTTTATTGGATTAACAAATGAACAAGGTATCTTCCACTTGTGATTTGGTGCTCTAAAATAAACTCGCATTTTTCTTTGTGGATCTAAAAAGAACAAGTGTAGCTTTGTTTTTTGTGAGAGCTTACTTAAACTAAAGCCATTGAAAATGGACGTATGCACTTCTCTCACACTTTATAGAGATCTTGAGAATTAAAATGCCTTTTTCATGACTTTAGGGTAAGACAAAGCAATCACCTCCACACCTTGATTTGGGTTTAAAATTGAACATCTTGTGCAAGTGTGAGTGGGGGCATTGTTGTGTATATTCTCTCTCTTTGTTTCCAACAAGGATTGATCGAGTTACGAATAGTGTTCTTCATTCACTTTTGTTTATCCTAGAGGGCCTACCTTGGGGAAAAAGTACTCACCCAAGGGAACGACTCAACCGGTAACACTCTAAAGCCAAGAGTATTTCCAACCGGGATATAAATGTGGATATTGGAAGAAACACCAATATCATGACAAGATGGATCTGAAAGGGGACTCTTTCCGTATGGGTCAATCTCCACGAACGGAAAGTCCTTACTAAAACCCATGTGCTAGAATTTTCCAAAATCCTTTTATCTATTTTTTGGTGCAAAAACGGTCATTCTCAAGCCACCCCACACTTTCACTGTCTTCTAGTAGAAATGGAAAACATGCCATGGGAGTTTCATGGGTGTTGATGCTTGGCTGCCATGTATAAGTGAGTTCCATGGAAGGGAGCCAGTGGGGTCAAGCATCTAACCATTCACTAGAGATAAACGTAGCTAGACTTGTCCAAGTGGGAATCCAACAAATATTGTCTTACACATCCATAGGATTATGCTTATTCTTGGGTTACAAAATGCATTTCTTGATTGAAAACGTCTCAAAAACAAACACTTAACATCATCCAAATTTCAAACCCTTTTGAAGACAAATGCAATTGACTCAATCCATATGTTATTGCTTTCCCTTGGGATTCACGTCCTTAGAGTTTTCTAAACATTGGATTATGTCTCGATTTGTCTCCTTAAGTAAACAATAGGAAAACCCTTGCCTTAAGTTCATTGAATTTCCACATAACATATCTTGTGGGGTTTGAAGAAATTAAGGCATTGGACATCTTAGTTTGAAAACCTAATTGAAGAAAGTGTTTTTGGTAAAATAAAGACATTAAGCAAAGCTAAGAAAAATGAACTTTCATATGTGTTGAAGACTCATAACCCCAAAAGCAAAAAAATCATTGGTTGGAAATCATAAAATGAATGTTCAAATGAAATCATTTCTTGGTTACAAAGGTCTTTAGGAAGTATTTGCATACTCTTCAATACCTAGGTCTAGGCAAACAAAGTGTACCTTTTTAGGTTCACCTTAGGATCAAAACATATCAAAATATTTTTCATCCATCCTCCAAAATATCAAAACAACATGATCTCACAATCACCTTTTGGAAAATCTTGAAACCATCCTTAAAACTAGGCTTTGTGGAAAAATCAAAATCATCATAATCATTGAGACTAAATCCTTGAAAACATTATCAAAATCACCTTTGGCTAGGCATGTGTAGATGCATCCTTTTGCATATACTTAGTCAAAGTTATCAAAATCATCTCATCTAGCTTAGTATATGTAGATGAATCCTTCTTCATATTCTTAGTGAAACAATCATCTTGTTTGAATAGGTGTGGGTAGATGCATCCTTCTCCTCACACATATTCAAAGCATCATCCTTTGAACAAAGCTATCCCTTAGATCATCATCCAAAATCCTAGGGTCTTTTTGTTAAAAATCAAAATCAAAGGACAAAATATCAAATCCAAAAACAAATCAAAATCAAAATTTGCAAGTCCTAAAAACCTAGTATCTCATTCAATATTTATCAAAAGCCACAACATCCGTATCATCCATCCCTAAAACATCATCATCATATCATCACCTTTGATCCTCAAGGCATCCTAAAACTTCCTACTTTGGGGTATAAAATAATGATCGATCCAAGGAATCAAGAGATTCATCTCCCATATCCTCGAAGATTGATCCTTGTTTTATGGTTCTAACTAGATCTCAATACAAAAAGAGTATGGAAGCCAACAAAGAAACACTTGCTTCAAGCAATCTTAGCCAAACAAACGCAAAAATGAATCCCGCCGAATCAAGTAATCTGTTGACCCTCTCATTATCGCAAAATCTGCAAGAAGAAAACCAAGGAGAAGACCTTACTTTTGGAATGTCTCATGAGGAAATGACTAAAATGCTCCAAGATCCAGACAACCATAGAATCATCAACATCATCATGAGGCTCAACCCTTTGTTATACATGCTTGAGCTAGCGAAACAAGGGGCCAATTTACCTTTGGATTTTGATGTGAGTACCATAGTAGAGACATCATTTCCTCCAATTTCATCCACCTTCCCCATTTCATCTACACCCCCATCTCAAAACATCACGCAAAATATTCCGCAAATCACAACATCGTTTGCTCCAACCCAACCCAATGTTAATAAGGGAAGTGCATTTCTCAATGCACTTCAAACACACCCCTTTGTTAATAATCAAAATTTGGATGCAAACACCACCTTGGAACAAAGTATACCCCAAAACCCATTACACAAAAATGTTCCTCTCACATTCCACCACGATCCATCATCATCATTTTTTCACGCAACACCTCAAACACCTCTTCTCACAAATTCACAAGAAGAGGGAGATATTTTCGGACCAAGGGGCATATTTGACACCACAACATTCTCGTAACAACTCACACCCCTTACATTTCCACCTCTCCCACCATTGCCATTATCATCCACACCACTCCTTGTTTTAGGGCTTCCTCCCCTACCAAGTATCAATAAAACCTATATCCCAACCATCAATCAAAGCATTACACCAAACACTCAAAATTTGTCATTGATATCGCAACAACAAATGACGAATGCACAAGCAATGGAAACACCATCAAACACCCCCTTAACATCACAAATCATGGTCTCTCAAGGACCAATCACATCAATAGCACCATCCATCATGCAAAATATCAAAACCACCTTCACTAACACCATTCTAAATCCACCACCACCGCCACCATCACCAACTTTCACCACATCAAGCCAATATGACGCAGCATTGCAAGCTACTTTCCAAAGAGGATACCAACAAGTTTAGAAACAAAAAGTTGAACAACTAGTCGCTCAGCAAGCCTCTCAAGCTGCACAGGTTGCCCAAGCTGTACAAGCTACATTACAAGCGCAACAAGCCCAAGCGTTATTGCAACAACAACAAGAAGAAGCTACACAAGCATTGCAAGCACAAGCAACACAAACACAAATAATGAAAGTGCAAGCTAAAGCGCAAGCTCAATATTAGGCACAACAAGCTCAATATCAAGCACAACTTCTTGCACAAAGACAAGCAGCACAATTGCAAGCAAATCGACAAGCATTAAAGCAATACCAAGAGCAACATGAAGTGGCAGAATTGGCAGCCCAACAACAAGCGTTGTTAGAACAACAACAAGCACAACAACAAGCATTGTTGGAACAGAAACAAGTGCAACAAGCACAAATCCTAGCACAACAACAACAAGATCAACAACAAGAGTTGTTCATACAAAAGCAGGTGGAATCCTACCTCACTTGCCAAAACATATAGATATCATCGAACAATGCACCGACCAATCTACTCATCCAACCCACAATTCAAACACCCCAAAACACTTTCATCCCACCCCCTGATCCGCAAAGTGATGTGACGACACAACTCAGGTTTCTCTCGCAACAAGTGCTCGACCTTCAATCAGGACAAACAACGAGAACACCAAGTAACTTGTGTCCATATCCATTTGATAGGAGCCTAGAGATGAAACCATTCCCCAAGGTATTTGAAATCCCTAAATTTGAAAAATATCGAGGGATGGGAAACCTTGAAGATCACATCAGGGAATTCTAGGTTTATTGCATGGAGGTCGCATATGATGATACTTATGTAATGCGGCTATTTCTTAGGAGCTTGGCAAGCCCCGCTATAGAATGGTTCTCTCGCTTACCTTTAGGCATTAGAACATTCCAAGAAATTAGAGATGCATTCATTAAAAATTATGCATGCAACATTGCAATGGATGTTAGTCTTGAAGAAATCTTGGCTCTAAAACAAGGAAAGGGTGAATCATTCACCTCATTCCTACAACGATGGTGATCCAAGGCCAATCGAAGCAAGTGGACTATTCTAGAAGAACAACAAGTCTGTACCATCATAGCCAACCTTGAAAGCCACCTAGCATTTCATCTCAAGGTTTAGGGCATCACCACATATGAGCAATTGATCTCCAAGTTGCTCAGCATTGAAAGAGCCCTTGTGACTCAACTCGTGGAATCTACATCATATCACGGACAACAAAATAGCCGCCCATCATCCAATTATAATGATAAACCTCGCACATGGGCAAGGAACAAGAACATTACTAATGATGGCATCGTTGATGCCAAGGTGGTCATTAGTGGTCCATGCCAAAATACACCCACACTAGAAATCCAAAATCAACACCAAAACACTCATCACACAACATACCAACCCAACAACCATCCAACCATCAATAATCTCAATGACCAAAGGGGACCACCCCAACGCAAAAGCTATCCCAAACAAAAATATGCTATTTTGGGGGAACCACTAGAGGACATAATGAAAAAGTTGATCGACAAAAAACTCATCAAGCCTCCTACATTCAAGAATTACCAAGAACCCGATGTCAAACCCCCTTGGTATAATGAAAATCAACTTTGTGAATTTCATAAAATCAAAGGTCATACCACAAACAATTGCATGAGACTCAAAAACATCATCGAAGATCTCATCGATAAGAAAATCATAAATGTGGAACAACCTACCAGAAATCAGGATCTTAAAATCTACATGAATCCGATACCGAATCATGGCAACAAAGGGAATAGAAATGATAAAGGAAAGGGAAATGTAAATCATGTGTATGAAACAGTCGTTGCCTCCCTAAATTAAGACTACATGGTCATCACCATCAAGGGTGCCCATGCCAAAGATTGTGGAGTCACCACAAGAGGTAGTAAATTCACCATCGCAAGATCATCCCAACCAAATAGAATCCCTTCATCTAGATTCGTTCCTAATGGCTACAATGTCCTAGACCAAATCAAGAGAATTCCAACACACATCTCCATCATGGAGTTGTTAAAAATCTCATCAACACATAAAAATATCTTTGAGGAAGCATTAGCCTCATCCACTATCCCTGTAGATCTCAATGCGGAGCAATTCCAAGCTATGGTCGAAAATATCATAACGCCTAATCTCCTTACATTCTCTGACCAAGATTTCCCTGCCCACCATCTCAAAACCATGCACTTCACTTGGAAGCCATTGTACACAAGATCAAAATCAAAAGGGTCTTGGTGGATGGAGGTGCAGGTTTGAACATTTGTTCTCTCAGCCTCATCAAGCAGTTGAAAATATCAGAAGATTCCATCGGCAAAGGAAAGGGCATCACAATAAGAGCATATGATGACCAAGAAAGAGTGTCTCAGGGCACGATTAAACTCCCTATTCAAGTAGGGCCAATGCTCATGGAAACCACCTGTCAGGTCTTGGACCTTGACTTGCCATATAATATCCTCCTAGGATGCCCATGGATCCATGCGATGAAAGTCGTAGCATCAACCTTCCACCAATGTGTGAAATTTACACATAATGGACAAGAGGTTACTGTCCATGGAGATCCTAAACCATTTTCATATTGAAAAAATCTTGGGGCAAAGTATTACAAAATCCCCCAAGTGCCAAAGAATGATGAGGGCCCATCCACACCATACATTAACCCCGCCACTCTCGCGTCCACTTCTATGACAGATACACCTGCCATCCCCACCATCCCCATCATCTCCAATATCAAACTCATCATCCAGAAGGATGGTTGTGGAAGCTACAAACTCCCTAACAATGATTTTGTGATAGGAGAGTTACCACAATCTCCTAGATCACGAGGACGTCCATAAGAAAATCAATCTTCCACATCACAAACCTACCCGTAAGACTATCCTAAATTCACAAGATGGGGAGACCTTGGCCATGAGGTTATTGAAGTAGATCCATCTCACATGTTGTATCAAGATGAAAGACTGGAAACTAATTTACTAATGGATGAAACAAGCAAGGGCCTACAAATGATGCTTGCAATGGGCTACGACAGAAATCAAAGACTGGGACAAAATGACAATGGGCTCATAATACCTATCATGCAAGAGATGCAACCCATAACAAATCTTTGTCTTGGATGTACCCCTTCGAGAATAACCATACATGGTCGAAGTCCTCCAGTTAGAATGGTTAATATTTATCCTCAGCCAATACTAACACAAGTACACTCACCAATATTCACAAGCAGAGACACACATAATTTTATAATCGAGGCCTACATTAGTAGCGATGATGAAGATACCATGACCAATCTACCTAGGTTATTTGAGGACACCACCCTATGTATGATTAGCACCCTCTCCTTTGAAACAGACCATCCAAATCATGAGATATGTTTAGTGTACCCCCAATTGATCGACTATGACCAACGAGGACCATCGATTCTCGATACATTCAAAAATGATGAGGTGCTCTCAGAATTCATGGGATTGAGGGATAAAATTCTAGATGGGGATCATAAAACATGGTTTATAATGGATTTGGACACACATTCCTATTATGGGGAAATGATTGAATCCTTCAGTTGCAAAAGTGAGAAACTAAGAATCATATCCAATTCCTTGAGTGAAAACCACACTGTGGCACTCTCTGACAACAAAATAGTAAAAAGAAAGGACGTATCTAATGGTGAAAACCTCTTTGAGGTTCCCGAGGATGAAGGATTCAATCTTCCTCTAAGAGGTATTCATCAGGAGAAGTTAGCAGTCTTGGCCGAAAAATGCAATCCCATCAACCTAGAAACAGAGGAGGCCTCGCATATCACATTTTATGTGGAATCACTATTATCAGAAGAGCAAGAACTCCTAGCAGCATTCCTAAAAGAAAGACAAATAAAATTCACATGGAGTTATGTTGACATGCCAAGGCTTGATCCAGAGACTGTGGTTCATCACTTAGCAGTGTATCCAGAAGTAAAACCGGTCAAACAAAAGCTTTAGAAAATGCATCCTCAAATTGCCTTATTGGTCAAAATAGAGCTCAAAATGTTGTTAGATGCGGGATTTATCCGACCAATCAATTATCCAGAATGGGTGTCAAATTTGGTACCTATTTCAAAACCTAACTGAGCCATTAGAATCTGTACGGACTTCAGAGATCTGAAAAAAGCATGTCCAAAGGATGATTTCCTGCTTCCCAACATCGACATGATAGTAGACATGACAGCAAGACATGAGATGCTATCACTAATGGACGGATTTCGGGATACAACCAGATCATGATAGCGAAAGAGGATCAACATAAAATGACTTTCACTTGTCCATGGGGGACATACTACTGGAACATGATGCCATTCGGCCTAAAGAATGTAGGAGCAACCTATCAAAGGGCCATGACATTGATATTCCACGACATGATTCATAAAATAGTTGAAGACTATGTTGACAAATTCTAGCTAAGTCAAGAAAAAGACAAGATCATATAGCAACCCTAAGTGCTATCTTTGATAGACTAGAGGAATACAAAGTCAGACTAAATCCCAAGAAGTGCATCTTCAGTGTACAATCAGGTAAATTGCTAGGATACATAGTGTCCATGAGGGGTATCGAGGTGGATCCAAAAAAAGTAAAAGCAATCCTCGAGATGGAAGCACCAATGACATTAAAACAACTGAGAGGTCTCCAAGGCATACTACAATCCATCTGATGATTCATAACACAACTGGAAGATAAGCAGAATCCATATTCTCACCTACTCCACAAGGGGGTAGCATACAAATGGGACACAAAATGTGAAGAGGCATTTAACAAAATCAAGGAATATCTAATGACACCACTAGTTTTAATGCCACCCATCCCAAGAAAACCATTGATCTTATATGTATCAGCAACAGCAGTAGCCCTTGGAGCTCTCCTAGCTCAACATGATGAAAACAAAACGAAGAGGGCTATCTACTATATCAGCAGAACAATGGTCGGTCATGAGCTAAACTACTCATTCATTGAAAAAGCATGCCTCGCAGTAGTGTTTGCATCACAAAAATTCAGACATTACATGTTGGAACACAAGATAAAGCTCATCACCAAAATTGATCCCCTCAAGTATCTACTATCAAAGGAAATGCTCACAGGTAGAATGGAAAAATGGGTAATGATATTATCAGAATATGACATCGATTATGTGGAGAGAAAAACCATTAAGGGACAAGTTATTGCAGACCAACTGGTAGAAGCACCTATTTATTCTGAGAATCCTCTTGTCTCAAAGTTTCCAGATGAATCTATTTTCAACATCAATGTAGCTGACCACTAGAAACTATATTTTGATGGCTCATACACGTAGCATGGATCAGGAGCCGGTGTCTTCTTCATCACCCCATAGGGGGACTGCATACCAAGGTCATACAAACTGGTATTTCCTTGCACTAATAATATTGCAGAATATGAGGCCTTGACTATAGGTCTCAGGATAGCAGTGCAATGGAATATCATAACTCTCAAAGTCTATAGAGACTCTCAGTTGATCATAAATCAAGTCAATAATGAATATCAAACTAAGGATGATAAGCTCACTCCATACAAGAAATTGGTGGAGACGCTCAAAGAATCTTTCATTGAAATAACATTTGAGCAGATTCCTAGAACCAACAACAGAGCAGTAGATTCCATGGCAACAATGGGATCCTTGTTGAATATCCCCAACAATGTTCCAAAATATGAATTCTTGATTGAGCAGCTTCTCATTCCCGCATTCGAGGTACCAGAATCAAAATTTGTGTGTGAAATTGTTGGTCCTGGTGATCCTTGGTACCATGACATCTACACATATCTTTGCATAGGAGTCATACCCACTGACCTCCCATCAAACCTAAAATGAACCTTCATAAAAAAGGCATCCATATTTGTCATCCTAGGTGATACCTTATACCGTAGAAGCATAGAAGGTACCTTGCTACGCTGCCTAAATGCTGAGGAGGCATTAACCACTCCAACTGAGGTACATAATGAAATTTGTGGTTCACACTCGAGTGGAATGACCATCGCCAAGAATCTACTAAGGATGGGGTATTACTGGCCCACAATGCAAAGAGAAGCACATGATCATGCTAAAAGGTGTTTACAATGTCAACAACATGGGGACCTCATCCATGCTCCAGCTCAAGAGCTTCATCCCATCGTCACACCATGGACCTTTTCGTAGTGGGGACTCGATCTCATTGGAAAAATCACACCCACCTCATCCAATGGCCATAAATTCATTATAACTGCAACTGAGTACTTCAAAAAGTGGGTGGAAGCCATACCTATGACGTATATCACTGGGAAGCAGATCTCAAAATTTATCCTAAACTATCTTATCTGTCATTACAATGTCCCACAAGCCATTATCTTAGACAATGGGACACCATTCAAGAACCAGGAGGTTCGCGACTTGTGCAAGAAATTCAAAATCCAACATTGCTTCTCCACCCCATACTATCCCTAGGGCAATGGCCAAGTAGAAGCCACAAACAAACCATCCTCAAAATCCTCAAGAAAATAGTCAATGATGCAGGTCGTGACTGGCATTTGCAGCTTAATCCCACCCTTTGGGCTTATTGAACTAGCATCCACACACCCACTGGTGCCACCTCATTCTCCTTGGTCTACAAATCAAACGTCATACTTCCCATTGAGATCGAGCTCCCATCCCTCAGGATATCACTGCAAAACCTTATCACGGATGAAGAATATCAGGTATCAAGACTAAATGAGCTAGACTTACTAGATGAGAAATGAATAGATGCTTTAAATCACTTGCAAGTCTATTAGAATAGACTCAAACAGAGCTACAACAAAAAAATCAGAAGAAAGACTTTCCAAGTTAGAGAACTGGTCTTAAAAGAAAATCAAAAGAATGTCCCAAACCCCAGCAACAATGGAAAGTTTCAACATAATTGGTTAGGACCTTTCATCATCACAACAAGTTATAAATCAGGGGAATATCAACTATCAACACCTGAAGGGGAACCTCTGCAGGAGCCAATGAATAGCTCCCATCTCAAAAAGTTTTATGCCTAAATCTTTCAAGGAATAAAAAAGCAAAAAATCCAAAAATATAAAATAAAAAAAATTAGAAAATGTCCTAAAAAAATTGTCACTTCGGTGAAAACCTGGCAAATAGGCATCTTGGTGACAACAAAAAATAAAAAAGCAAAAATCCAAAAAAAATCAAAAAAAGGATTAAAAAATCATCCTTTAGTGAAAACCACTTCGGTGGCACTTTGGGCAAGTACCTTGGTGAAAACCTGACAAACAAGCGCCTTGCGTAAATAAGCACTTTCCATCCACCAGGATCTTTGTGGCTTGTTTGGCATCATCCCTCCATTTTTCTTCCATCATCCATCACATTCAGGTCTCCATCCATCACTCATCCACTCGCATCCGCACCATAGCTTGGTCTTGTTTTCGTATCGTGATCCCTCCTAGTACTACTCAGCCCATCCTTAAGGTCAGTTTGTCCTGCCTTTATTGGAGTAGTCTATTGTATCACGCTAGGGGCACATTCTTATCGGATTGGATTCATGTATGATTTTAAAGTCCTCAAATCAGAAAATCCAAAAACATTCAAATAAGCACAAAATCCAAAAACATTAAAACATATCAAAATCCAAAAATAGGTCAAAAAGTCAGCAAAAAGTCAAAAAAAAGGTCGTCCTATCGAACTACATCATCTCTAAGCTTGAACGTAGGAAAGGTTGATCTTTGATCATCCCCCGAGACATTTAGGTCATTCCTATAGGAGTCCATCATAATAAACTAGCATCTCATCATGTATATCATCATCTGTAAATCGGTCAAGTCGTCAGTCGAACTACGTGGCCTCTGCATGTATAATGTAGGCAAGGCTAATCTGTTGATCAACCCTCGAGACCCCTAGGATAGGTCTTTAGGTTAGTCTCTTAGTGAAAATTTTAGAAAATCCCAAAAACATCAAAAAATCAAAAGTCAAAAGATTTGAAAATCTCAAAAAAATACCAAAAATAGCCTCAAAATATTGCAAAAGTTCAAAAACATCCAAATATTTGAAAAAATCCATCCACCTCATCTCACTTGCACCCGCAATAACACCACTCATAATAAACTAATCGTCATTATCAACCTTTGGTGAAACAATTAGAAACAAGTCTAGCAGATTAAAAACCAGAACTCCAAAACGTCAGGTCTTAAGTCTAAGTCAGTGCGTAAGAAAATTGGTCATCTCTTTATATCGGTAACACATCATCTGAATTGGTCCCATATCAATCATCCCTTAGAACACTTTGATAAAAAAAATGGCGTGCCGCCATCCACTAACATGCCCTAGGATGAATCCTTCCTACAATGGGCATTATCTTTTGGCAATAAGTTTTAGTTATCCTCCTTAGAAAGCACATCCTCTTTCTGTTAGCAGTATTGAAGAGATCAATTTGTTTTTTTACTTGGTCTTTATCTTTTGACTTATCTTATTTTTGTTCATTCCAAGGATGTCTTGATGATATCCCAAAACAAAGGATTTAGAGAAATAGGAATGGGGCAGCCATCATTATCTTTTATCTGCTGTGCTTGTTGGACGCTCTTGTAATATAACCTCGGCGAATACTTGCTTTGTTAGGTATGTATGGAAGAGGTCTAGGGAAACTTGTTGACTATTGCAAGGATAGGTTTACCTTTCTGTGTTTTGGTTTGAGGTGTCTGAAACTTGTGAAGTGCATCCTAGCAAGGTTTTTGTATGTCAGGTGTGAACAAGAATACTCCTATCTAATTGTCAAGTCAAAGTCCATCACACTTGGTACAATGCCATCCTGGTTTTCTATACCTTGATGCATCGTACCACGTGTGTTATCAAACATAAGAAAATTTGGCCCTTTGAAAATCCCAATTCCTCGGTAAGTAATCATCATCATCATCATTTGCATTTGCATCATCTTGGGTCTTGTTGAAATAACTTCTTCTTTTCTTACTAAACGCACTAACAAGGTACTATGATAGTTGATCATCATCACCATCATCGTCATCAATCCTGCATCCACAAATTATTAGCATATTGCATAAGCATATCATATAGGAAACATACACATTGCATTTTTTCATCATATTTAAACAGGTTATCATAAACATTCTTCATAAATAGGTGCATCCATGTAATTGCATTTCACCCATTACATTACATCTCAAAGACATTATATCAATTATTGCATAAACATTGCATTTGCATTTCATATTACCATCTACCATATAAATCATCGCATAGCATCTATGGAAGCATTTCATAATCATTTTCACATAATCATAAACAATAAGTATATAAGCATTTAATTCATTAGGCATACATACTTGCATAACATCGTGACATCATATCACCACTTTTATGTTCACATTACATTACGCATCACCATATCACTTTGCATTAACATATCATTGCATCACATACATCATCATTTAGGATAATAACATTTGTTATTCTAAGCATCTCAATTTCATTATGCATTAACACTATTTCATTAGCATCATATCATGACCATCACATTCATATTACATCCATCCATAAATCATCTCATATATAAGCATTTTCTACACATCATTGCATACACCATAAATCATATCATTTTACATATTAGAATCCATATCACATATCACATTGGCATAAAATAAATCATCATATAGATAACATCACTGCACATCATATCCTAGGTTAGCATAATATAGATCTGTTAGTCATAATCATTGCATAAACATCATTAGAAATAAATTCATCCATAAAAAATCACTGCAAAGCATATAGAAATAAACCATCCATGCATAAAGGAGAACATAGTACATCACATCAAAATTGACTCATATATATCATCAATAATGTCACTGTCATAGTACAAAGAATAAATCAGATCACTGTACATATGTGTCAATCAGTACAAAATGCCCATTGGGCTATCAAAAATGAGCCCATAAGGTACAAAAAAGTGTATCATCTCGATCAGGCTTGATCCCTGTGAATGTTGCCCTCGCCCTTATCACCGTGACCCTCTGGTGGTCTCTGGTTGGCTCGCTCTGAGTACTTTGGGACCCAATCTACTCTGGGTATGGTATCATGATAAGCCCGATGGTAGTACTCTATCTCTCGGATGGCATGCCTATAGGATCGCACTGGCACTGTACCCTGGGAGGAGGAGGCTATCATACTCTCGATCTGTTGTTTGTGGCCTAGCTCTGTAGCTGCCTGTAGCTCTACAGCATGTCTCTGTTGCATGGCCTGATCCCTCTCAACCCTGAGCTGCTCTCTCTTAGCCCTCGCCTGGTCTCTCTCTTTTTTCATGGCCTGAACCTGGGCCTGCAGCTGCAAAATCAAGGTATCCTATGCATCTGCCTATCTTGCTGGCTATACCCATGGCTGCACATGAGGCTGATCCTCACCTTTGGCTCGTGGTGGTGGGACTGGTGGATCCTGTTGCTGATCCTGCATCTGAACAACCCTATGACTTGGTGGGACTGGGGGCACCCCTGGTGGATCCTATCTAATCTCAATCCTCGGTCCTCACCCTTGTCCTCTCCCTCTACCTCTGACCCTGCGCATGTCTGGATCCTCGTCTGGAATGGTCAAATGAAGTGGAGGTCTGAACCAATCTCTGTAGGCCTGAGTGGTGCCTGGATCTACCAAGCCCTGATCATAATCCCATGGTCGGGCTACCAAGTGCCTAAAGCTTTCAATTGCCTCTGAGGCAAGAATACCATGTCCCCATGACACCTGTGTCATGCTGCGAGCAAAAATGGCTACATAGTCATCATCAGGCCGATCCTACGGCTCTTTGAACTAACGTTGTACGTGCCTAGGTGGGTACCTCTCAATCATCGTATGCTCTCATCCCTGCATATATTGGTCCTGGCAGCAATAGAAGAGTTGATCTGCATCCTAGCCCATCCAGGCTGACCAAGGTACAGTCTCCAAGTGAAAACAAGCATCTCATCTAGAACCCACCTCCAGTAGGGGATCCCATGCTCACCAGTGTGTGTAAAGGATACACTACCTCAGTATCATGCCACGAGGGCATTGTCTGCCCCCATCATAACTAGAATGACATGTGGACATAGCACAGAAATGTGCTCCCATGCCTAGACATGAAGTAATGTCACCCAGCCCCCAGCACTCTGCCGTCCATGTAAACGTACTCATGCAAGTCTCTATAGAGTGAAGCCAGAAGGATAGGCCCCCATGCGAAGTGAATTGGCCTGTCTTGGACCATTCACTCCCAACAATAACCCCAACTGGGACTAAAATATCGCCCTCATCGGTTTGGGGCAACGAGACTTGAAATGATGGCTGCAACTGCCCAGTGGAAGGGAGGTGCTATAACACTGTATCTCTCCAGCTCAATCTATCCCTTGCAGTAGATGATGTCTTGTGTAGTAAGGACTCTAATGCAGGACTCGCGTCCCTCATCCATATCAAAGATCGCCTGTCAGCCATGAATAGGCAATCACAAAATGCGCCAAAAATCCTCCAAAGTGATGGTGGCCTCACCAGTAGGGAGATGAAACGATGACATCTCACTGTGCCACCTCTTAGCCAGCGCTGATAGCATCCCTAGGTGAGTTCGTACGAGTGCCATGTACGTAATGTGCCATAATCCCATGGCTCCCAATCAATCCATATGTTCTTTAATTCTAGTTTCATCTGCCTTAGAAATCTCATCCAAAACCACAGGAGTTCCTCCTAATTATTTTATCATACTAGCCATGTTAATAGAAGGAGGAGAAGTAAATAATGCTATAGCTCTTTGAGATGTAGACCTAGCTTGTGTGCCAACATTTTTTGTTACTCCTACATCTTCAATAATTGGTTTAACTTTTGGGTTTTTTTGTAGAGGAAGATGCACCTTTGGGTATTGATTTTGACTTATCTTTGCTTGATTTTGCATCTTTCTGCTTATTAGATGGCTTTATTGGAACTTATTGTTTTGAAGCTTCAGGGGTTGTTTCTTCAATCCTTATACCAGGGGTCGCCTTACTAGTTTTCCTTTTCTTCTTAGTAGTCTCTCCACTCTCAAATGTATTTTCATTTCTTTGTTTCCTTCTTTTGTCCTCTAAGAATGTGGGTTCAATTTCTCTTTCTCTTAAATATTTACAAAAATCATTTATCTAGTGTTGAGTGTATAATAGAATAGGTCTGGAGAACTCATCAATTGATGTCATTTCTTCACCTTCATAATCTAGGTCTGGGATTTGTTCATCATACACTCTGTCTTTGTTATAGGCTCTATTTAATACTTGTCCATCATCCTCTTCCAACTAATCTAGAATGTCATGAAGCATGAGAATCTGGGCAGATGTTAAAGACAATCTTTGATACTTTCTTATTCTTACTTTGTGCTCATCTTCACAATTAATCCAATAATCTTCTAGGTGTGGGACATAAGCATGGTAACCAACTATATTCTTGGAAATATTCCCTTTGCGGTCATTACATATTATTTGAAGTGGAAAATACTTAAAATTATATGTTCTCAATTATTCTTCACACAAGTTAGATACTTTGATTGCATTGCACTAAAAATTTCCTATCACAATAGGGATTTTGAAAGAGGCCTTCTTGCGAGCATGACTATAAAGAGCCTGATATGGTTTCAACTTGTAGACACGTAAAATATACTAATTAACATCGTGCATTTGATCCCGACTTACTAACATCATTTCTTCCTGAATCATCCCTCGGTCTAACCATTTAATCAAATTCCCCTATCTGATTAAATTCATCAATATTCCACTCTTGATTAAATAAATCATTTTATCTAATCAAGTCATCTCTTTTGTTAATTAAATCAATCCATCTGATCTAATTATCCCTATTTAATTAAATAATCAATTTATTTGATTAAATCTCTAAAGTCTATCCATTAAATTTAATAAATTGAAACCTTATTTGATTTAATCTAACACCATCTCTTTTAATTAAATAAATCAAAATCCTTATTTAATTAGCCTCTTATCATATTCCCCTCTTATTTGATTTAAATAAACCCATAAATTTGAGTAAAATAGGTCACATCATCTAACCTCTCTCATTAAATTAATTAACCCTTGATTAATTTAATCTCATCTCATGTCACATCCTCTAAATAATGCAAGTTGCAGAAGAAAATAGATTTAATTCATTTATTAAATCTCTATTTTCCTCACAAGGCATCTTTTGGAATATTCTCTCAATTTGAATTCAAAAATTCCAAGTCAACATGTACATCCAACAAGGCATTTAAAATCTCTTACATGTCCTTTGCCTTGAGCCAAGTGGCATTTATTGCATTTTCCCTTCCCTCTTGCATGTCATTTCAACAAATTTGAATTTCAAATATTTGCATTTATTGGCACAAACCCCAAATCTTGCACAGCTATCATCCATTCATAGTTTTACAAGTGGCATCATATCATTGGATGAATGTTTGTCCCACCTTGCTCAAATTTGGACATTCATCCATCTTGAAATTCTATAAATGAAGAACTCATATCCTCATTTCATCATCCACAAACATTGCAAAGTTATTATGCTAAAATATTTAGCCATTTCCATCCATCATTGAATTCTTAGCTAGGATTTTTGTAGATTTTGTTTGGTGTTCTCATCTTTCATCAAAGTGGATCAATATCATCTTCAACATATCAAGATTTTATCATAGGAATTGGGAAAGGGCCAATTTTTAGATCAAATTGGCACCAATTCCCCCATGGGATCATGAGTTTGCACATCTAATTAGGATTTAATCTTTGTTTTATCATTTTCATTGTGTTCTTTGTTATTTTCATTCATAGTTGGAGGTTGTAAATGGATTTCATGGGGAATCCTTGTTTTAGCTTGCAATTCCTTGTTTAACTTGTTTGCTCATGTTGTTTTGCAGGTACTAGGAAAAGGGTTCGCACACAACTATCTCACCAATTTTAATAAAATAATTTCTTCTGTTGGATACCTAGGAAACATGAAGGTATGTCCATCAAACCCTTCCATCCTAATGTAGTAGTAAGTGGGGAACTAAATATACCAACCTCCATTGGTCTGATGACACTTTGTGCCTCGAAGGAAAATCTTTTGGTTTTATCACCTTCCATCATTCTGAATGGCTTCATGGAGAACAAATCATTAACTCTCATGTAACTCTGTTTATATCCATGGATAGTGATCTGGGGTAAATGAGCATATATCAAATTTCTTCCAACTTCCCTACCCAGAGTACCAATATTTTTTAACCCTTGTTTGCTTGCCCTCATGGCGTAGGAATAAATCACATATGAATACATATAGAAACATCTAGTCTTGGGGAATGGCTTATCTTTTCATATAATTTGTCACTATTAAACTTTCCCCAATGCATTTACATGGGATTTTCCATTAGTCTGGATATTATTACAAACATCTAGGGTTAAAATTTACTAGCATCTCATAAACCAACCATCTTGCTCAACAGAGTTATAATATCTTGAATTTCTTGGTTGAACATATACCTTTGAATTACTTTGTTATGTGGTGTAATCGACTCTTGGCACCATTGGGTACTCATAATTTCTCTATTACGGGCTTCAGCACTGTGATATGTTTTTGCCTTTTCCTTCATATCAACATTATACATCTGGGTAAAAAAAGGAAGCCAAAATGTATATGTAATTTCCTTATGTGAGAGGTCTGCATAGATTCTCCCCTCTTTTTCAACAACTCTTTTATCTGGGTTATAATAATTCATGCATTGCATAACCAATTCAGGGGCCTCCATTGCTGGCAGAAACCCTCCTGCTAAAAGTAACCCATTTGCTATAACATTTCCAAGACACTAAGAAGCATTTTCCTGTCATACTTGAGTGTGAATTTTGACATCAAAATTCCACCCCATATGAGTATCTATAACTACCACATTGATTGGTATGGCTTGTGAATTGCAATATTTAAATTCATCTTCTGCCCTTGCATCAGAAGTACTCATTTTCATTGGTGAGTTCTGCATTTTTCAAATGTGTGTCTTGTGTGTGAGTTAGGGTTAAATTTAACCAAATTTCTTACAATTTATACAACTTTCAATTCACCTTTTCGCTAAATTCAAATCAAAGGATGAACAACATTTCAATTTATAAAGGGGAAATACCATCTTTCGATATTTTCATTTACGAAAATAATTAACAAAAAAAATAGTTATTCAGAACATACCTAGTTTTGGTTGATGAGGATAATATTCATAGGATGGAACTCCAAAACCCTTAATAGTTGTGTTCTTAGTTTCTTGAAATTTACCTCTCCTTGTGTGCCAGTATTATTTCGTTCTTTCAATGTCCTTTGCAAATTTGTGACATGAAGTGAAGTAGATTGTTACAAAAGCAACTGCATGCTTAAGGTGGTGCCAAGTACATGGGAGTAGTTCACCACCTTCATTAATTATCTATTATAATGTCTTAATTCCTCAAATAAAGGTGCAATCATTACACTTTAGGGTTCAAATTATGAATGCCTAGATTTCTATGTGGGCTCACTACTAGAGGAGAAAGACAATGCAATGATCATATGTGGCACTTTGGTGTCACTCTAATCTTTTGCAAGACATAAGCCATTAAAGATACATGATTAATTTATGATCACTAGGATTAGAACCTCTGATATCAACTTTTAGGAGAAATATTGGGATTTGGGACACTTACCTCTAAGCTTCATTGAAAACTAGAACAAAAGAAAAGAATCGGGAACCAAGTTCAAGAGAGATTACAACATTTCAAAATAGAATCTTCACTTTGCAAGTTCTGAATAAAAAAAATATTGGAATTTGATACAAGGAAAGAAATAAGGTATCACCGAGATTGGCACTTCTGGTGGATGAATTACCGGGCGAAGCTAGGACCAACTGAAGATACAATTCACTTTGATGCAGCTACACAACTCCAGGATTCCAATTTTTGGTAATATGTTAAACTTCATGACAAGACCGATACATCAAATTTGGGAAAGAGAAATAATAAAAAAAGGACCAAGAAAAATTAAAAAAGAGACCAAAAACTGACCAAGTTGTAGAACAATGCCAAAGAAAAAGAAAACAAAAGGGAATAGGAAAAAAAGGGGTCCACATTTTTCAAAAGGGAAAAAATGGGGCGTGTTGTGAGACCACACAACAACTAGAAACCAAAAAAACTAAACAAAATAATAGAAATTCAATTATGGATCTAACATCAGTGTACCAAAATTTTTTTAGTCTTCTAATTATAAATCATTGGATCCTTATTCCAACATTCAAATTTCACTTCAGCTAGCATGCAAGATTAAGTATTACTGAGCTCACATGTGTGGAAATTGTTATTTCCACTATAGTAAACTTAAAAATAGAAACTATTTGCATTAACCTACATAATATGACAATTCCTTTTAATCCAACTAGGGGTAGAGCCTTGCTACTAGTCAAGCATCCATAGCCCCGACAAGGTTATCTCTGTAATTCCCCCCAAACATAGCTCTACTACCAATCAGGCGTCTATAGCCCCAATAGAGTTATTTGGATAGCCTAAAGAGTTGATTTCTCTCTATTTTATATAGATATTGTAATAATAGCTCATTTTTCTCTTTTGTTATTTCAATGATAGCTCATTTTTTCTCTTTTGATATTTCAATGATAGCTCATTTTTCTCTTTTGATAATTCAATGATAGTTCATTTTTCTCTTTTGATATTTCAATGATAGCTTATTTTTCAACTTACAGGCAATGAAGCCTGCTATTAGGTTGGGAATTACAGTGGTAGCAAAGGTAGTTTTTTATTTTTTAGTCAATGTAAATAACTGCTATCCCAAATTTAGTAGAATGATTTAAATATGTGTGTTAACTGAATGATTCATGCTAACCAGAAGAGTATAAAGAATGGAACAATTCTCAAACAATTTATAAATAAAGGACTATTTTCGGTTAGGACACAGATCAAATTTCTAGAATTGATGTTTTATTAGCCTATTCACCTTCAAAAGTTTCCAATCATTGTAAAATCCAATGACATGACACCCCAAAAAGAAAGACAAAAGAAACAAACGGGTATTTACAAAACAATAGCAAAACTAATCTAAAAAAACTATTTACAATAAAACTATTTACAAAAAAACTATTTACAAAAAACTATTTACAAAACAACTATTTACAAAAATCTATTTACAAAAAAATTATTTACAAAAAAAACTATTTACCTATGACTGGAAATAATGCTTTAGAAACTTCCCATTGATAGGCAATGGGATATCTTCACTAGTCAAAGACTTCAATCTATAAGAATTGTCACTCAGGATTTTAGAAACTTGATATGGGCCTATCCACAACTTATCAAACTTACCATGTTTACCTTTTTGTTCATGGGCTTTATTCCAATACAAGACCAGGTCAGCTATTCTAAAAGTCTCCAATCTATCCCTTTTATCAGACCATCTTTTTACCATAGACTAATTCCTAGAAAAATGATCTATAGCTTAGGTACTCTTTTCATCTAAATACATTAATGGTAATAATCGAGCTTCAGTTTGATCATCCAATCCAATATATTCCTGTGCAAACTTCCAAGTAGGGATTTTCAAATTTATTGGTAGTATAGGATCTACCCCATAAACTAAATGATAAGGAGAATTCCTTAATGTGGATTTCATCCTAGTGCGGTCCTACCCAAAGGGTGAATTTTAGCAAAGAATGCCATTCCCTAGGATTCTTTTCAATCATTTTTTTAATTATATCTAGCAGATTTTTGTTTGATGATTTAGCTAATACATTTCCCTATAGATAATAGTTAGATGAGAATTTTAACATTATACCATATTCAAATGCCCAATTATAAAATTTTAATGAAGAAAAGGCAAGGCCATTATCACATACGAATGCATATGGTATTCCAAACCTAGTGATGAGATTCTCTTCCAAAAATTTGATTATTACTTCTGTAGTGCATTGTTTGTTGGGGCACACCTATGTCCATCTAGTGTAGTAATCTGTAGCAATCAGTATAAATCTATGGCATGCGAATGATGGAGGATTAACAGTTCCAATAAAATCTAGTCCCCATTATGAAAAGGGATGTATCTCCATTAATGGTTGTAGTGGTTGAGCATTGAATCCTCCTTTATCTAACATAGTTTGACATGTATAGTAGTGTTTCACAAGTTCATATTATCTTTGAAAATTGTTGGCCAATAATAACCGGCTCTCAAAATGAGGTGTGCAGTAGCTAAAGGTGCTCCATGAGCCATTCCAAATTTATCATGTAGTTCCTACAACACTTTATTCACTTATGTTCTATTCAAGCATCTTAAATAGATTCCTTCATGGTTTCTTTTGAATAAAGCTCCTCCTTTGATCATATAAATGTGTGACTTTATCTTAAGAGCTCTTCTTTGATTCCTTTGCATATGATCTGGGCAAGTATGGATGACCAAATAATGCCATATATTTGAATACTAATCTTCTTGGTCTTTTACATCCAAAGTATATTGTTGACTTGAAATTTGTGGATCTATTTCTGCAATAGAACTAACTAAAGCTTGTCCTCGGACCAATTTCATAGGTATGATTTCTAGATCAAATTATTGTAGGAGGGTAACCCATTTGGCTCTCTTTTCTTTGAGCTCACTTTGTGTTAACACCATCTTGACTGCAAAATCTAGAACAATAGCCTTGACTATACTCTTGAGGATGTAGTGTCTAAATTTGTGTACCACTTTGACCAAAGCAAAGGATTTTTTTTCAAAATTTGTATATCTCATCTATGCTTCTTTGAATGGAGCACTCATAAAAGAAATTGGTTTCTCTTCTTTATTCTCTCCCTTCTATGTTAGTACTGCTACACAAATATGACCAAAAGCAAAAGAGTAAATATAAAAGGTTTAACATAATCCAGACGTACCAATATTGAAGCTTCTATAATTACAGTCTTTATATTTTTGAAGGAAATCTTAGCTTCATTTTTCCACTCTATCTTGGCATATTTCTTTAACATATCATTGAGTGGTTTCACTATTTTGGAGAATCAAGTAATAATTTTTTGAACAAAATTAATCTTACTGAAATACGATTTCAATTCTTTCTTAATTCCCAAGGGTTGTAGTTTGAGCAATGCATTCACTCTATCTGGGTCTATCAAAATACCTTGTTCAAAAATAATATGTCCTATAACTTACCTTCAATTACCTTGAAAATACACTTTTTAGGATTTAACAAAACTCCATAAGTTTCACACTTCTATAATATCGCTTTGAGATATTGAACATGATCTCTTCTATCTTTCAAAAATATTGTGAGGTTGTCCATGTAAATAATAATTCATTTTTCTATCAACTCACGAAAAGAATAATCCATGGCTCTCTGGAATGTAGCTCTAGCATTTATCAATCTGAATGGCATCCTTCTATAAGAAAAATATCCCCACTTCATGGTGAAAGTTATTTTCATCCGATCTTCCCTTTCTACCATTACTTGATTATATCTAGAGAATCCATCCAAAAAAGACATTTGCAAACCATTAACTATTTGTAGCACTTCTTCTAGTGAGGCTAGTGGATAATTATCTTTCTCAGATGCCTTGTTGATATTCCGAAAGTCTACACACAACCGTATGTCTCTATTCTTATTTCTCATGGGAACCAAATTTTCCACCCAAGTAGAATGTTTGATAGGAAAGATTATCTCAGTTGATAAAAGTTTTTAGACTTCCTTTTGAATTAACAGTTCTAAGAGTGCATTTACTGGCCATTGTTTTCTCCAGAAAGGCTTTGCATTAGGATTTAATGGTATCGTATGTGTAATGATGGAAGTATCATAAGTTTTCAAATATTCATATGTCCAAGCTATAGCCTTCCAATAATCTTTAAGTGCTTGAGAAATATTTATTTTCTCTTCCTTAGTACACACCTTTCCTATTAGCACATTCTTAGGATCTTCTTTAGTATGCAAATTGTATAATTCAGATTTCCCTTCATCGCTTTGGGGTAAATATTTTTGTTTGATTATCTAATCCATGTCAAATAATCATTCTAACTCAATTATTCCTTTCAAAATATTATTATCTCTGGCTTGAGCTAATTATTCATCTTGAATTTCTCCATCAGGGTGATCTATCTCTTCAATTATTCGTGCTTCAAAAATACTAGAATTAGTGATGAATTATAATATATGTTGGTCATCTTTGAACACCTACAAATTAGTAATATTATCGAGAACTGAGGGTAGCTGCACTAGCTCAACTGTGAAGCTCTTCAAATTAGATGCATCTAGAAGTTCTAGAGTACTAGCAACAATAGCCAAAGCATAGAATCTTCGATTAAATCTTCTTGGGATATGAGTAATGTTGAATGTTTCAAAATTTTCAATTAAATCCCATACTCTATGTTGGTAATTAGAAAATCTCTTGTAATGACAAATGTACTACTTTTAAAAAAAATTGACCATTAATTATGAATCACTGAAAACCTTGAGGATTCTAACCTTCTTCTTGATTGTGAGGATCAGGTCATGTATAAGGGCTTCATAGTCTGCCACATTGTTAGTATATTGAAATTGTAACCGATATACATCAAGAAAATATTTACCTTGTGGGTTGACGAGTTCAACTCCGATTCTAATCCCTTGTTTCAATTTGGATCCATCAATTTTAAGAATCTAGGCTTGATCATCCGTAGTTTGTAATTTATCATTCTTCAATGTCATAGAACCAGTATTTTTAGTCTGTGTAACATGAATTATGTCTTTATACATTCTTGATTCAAACCCTTTTATCTTGTCATTTTCTGGATAGTACTAGTTTTTTATTCTACAAATTATATCTAGACACATCATACAACTATTTTTTGATTGTGCAACATTATGTAACCTGCACCAATCCTACAACAACAAACTTTTTAGTGAAATTTTGATTTTATCGCTCCTCTGAGTTTCTATAACAATATTCTTCTGAAATTTATTATAAGGACTATTTTCTTGTTCAGAAGAATCACAATATAATTCAATTAAAAAATTTGTTCTAGGAGTTAATTGATTAGGTTTCCTAGCATCTCATGTAAATAATTCCTCTATTTTGACTCTTGAAATTTGAATTCTATAAACTCTGAGTTCTACATCAATATATAAAACTTCATTTTTCTGATTATAATCTGTGATTATGTATTTCATGTGTGGTTCCCTTTCAATTCTAATTTGATTAGGAACTCCTTTCCATGGTAACCACATATGTGAGAAATCAATAGCCAAATATCCATTCAATGTTTTTGACCAATCTACTCAATAACATACCATAAGTATTAGGTATCTCGACAACTTGAATGTCTATATAATATTGAATTCTAGGATCCGGTGCTAATTACATGTGAATATTAGTCAATTCTTCGACTACGTTTACTTCCATTTTATCAAGTTGGGTGATCTTCTTTAAAGAACTTGCCGAAGTTAATCCTAGCATCTGACATATAGACAAAGGCATCACATTAGTAGACACTCTAGAATCTACTAAACAATTATGAAGTTTTTTACCAAATTTCTCTAAGTGAGTAAGAATGGTGGAGACTCCAATTTTCCTTTATAAAAGGCTACTTGTGCATCTGCTATAGGAAAGATGTTCTTATCTTTTGTCTTGACTTGGCTATCTTTCACCTAAATGTCTTTAAAATTTCCTTCTTTTGGAAGTGTTGTGCACTTTTTGCACACATGCCCCGCTAAAGTCAGGGACCCTCTCTTTTGTTTGTTTTGTTTGCCTGTTTGCTTTGGGGTTCTAACCATTTCCCCTTAAGGGACAGGTTTCTCGGTTTTGGTTTTGTTTCACCCAGGAATTCATAGTCTTATATGTACTTGAGGTATCTTCTTTACAACATCATGATGACAATCTAGCTCTTGGAAGTTTTCCTTGGTTTCAAATTTAATCTTGGAAGCAAAATTGTCTAAGTATAGGGGAAGTTCAGTAAATCTAAGGTAGCTCGGATTACTCGAACCTTCATCTGGCTAGAAATTTTGAGCTCCCTTGGATATTCCAAGTCCAAGACCATATCATATCCCTGAGCCTCCTTAAAATTCATTTCAAAGCATTTATTGCATGTATTAGTGGATTTTGAACACCAAAGAGGAAGATATAAGTGAAATTTGTGATGTCATTTGAGTCATTTTTCATTGTGAGCACGTTTGGACTTGTGAGAAAGAGCTCCCATCTTGCATTTTGTTGAACTCCAAGCTGAAGGCAAGGATCCTCATGAGATTGCTACGAGATTTAGAGCTTCCATCGGATTCCTTTTCTTTGTGCATTATTTCAAGGTAGGGTTTTCCTTTGTGCTTCTGATTAAGTTTTGTTTTGCGAGAATTCAATATGCATTAGGCTCAATGAATGACTCCTTACAAAGAATGTGTTGTTGTGTTTGGATTTTGAAGGTGTGGGTCTAATTATCTTGGTATCATCATCATGGTTTCTCATTTCCTTGAGTGTGCATTTGAATGGTCATGGTCAGGTTGTGATTTAAATGAAATCTCATACTGGGGTTTGTTAATATCTTAGGGATTCAACCTTCATATTGTGTTCTTGTGACTTCATCTAGATTGTAGGGTGTCGCCTTGTTTTAGAATTCAACTTGAAACCCTAGTTTCTAGGAAACCCTAGCTAGAGATTGCAAATTTGATTAATGAAATAAATGATACTAAGGGATTTAGTGAAAAATGTTTGATTTGAATCATCATAAGGATTCAACATGAATTCAACCATCACAATGATCATGATTTATCTTTTTAACGTGAAAAAAAATTAAACACCTAGCAAATTATCAAACTTTGGTAAATTGTCAGAGATTCTGAGGTAGCTCAGATTTTATGAGCCTTAATCCACTCAGAAAATCCAGCTCCCCTCATATTTTCAGATTTCTTCATAGTCACAAAATCCTAAAGTCCAAAATGTGAGCAACTTGATAACAAACTTCATCTTTGGTGCAGGAGCACCCTAACAAAATCAAGCCTCCATGTGGAAATTTTGAAATTTGATTCAAGTTTTGGTGTCCTCATCTTGTAATGAGGTTATTAGAGTCATTTTACATATATTTAAGGTCTTTAGGAGGTCATTTATGTCAATTTTTCAAGAATATAAAATGTACTCAAAAGTTATCATTCAAAAGATATAAACTTGCAAAAATTGCAAATAAGTGCAAAAATGGAAGATGAAAGGTCATGAGGTAGTTTCATTCATTCAAGATAGTTAGAAGGTGATGATTCATGCTTAAATACATCTAAAAGGGCTTTGTAAGCCATTTTTGAGGTGTGGGTGATTGAATAAATAGAATTAGATCAATAAAAGCTCTACTTTTAAGCATATTTCTTCAAAAATACATTGTTTCTAGGAATTGTAGGGCCTTGTACGGATAGTAAGGAATGGTTAAATGTATGTGAGTGTTAATTTTCTCAATCACCTTCCATTTATAATTCATTTCATGCAGATTGGTGGAGGTTTGAAGAAGATATTGGAAACCTTGTCAAATCTGTCAAAACCTTGATTAGGGTAACAACATGTAAATTTTGTATTTCTCTCATTTTGTTCATTGAAATATGCTCATATTTGGTGGAGGTATTCTTAGTAGCCTCTATTTTTAAATTATTCAAGTTTTAAATCAAAATATTAATATTGATATGTGGAAAAGTCAAAGTTGCAAACTATAAATCTGTATATTGACTGGTAAAAATAGAGTTTGTGCAGGTTAACACCTAGGGTTTAACAAAATACTTGTGAATATGGTCTTGTGGTGTTTTATTAAGCTTTGGAAGACTCAAATACATGTGATATAAGTGTTTTTTGAGTAAATTTGAGACAGGAGCTATCAAAAGCAATAAGCCCTAGGTCTGCAAATATTGAATAGGACTAGTAAATTTTGCATGCATAAGGGTTTTATGAATTTTGCACGTGGTTATTAAATCCTCCACGAGTTTAATTGAATTCAAAGGGTGTAATGGTGTATAATAGACCATTCCTTGAATTGGTTTGGTGTAATTTTAAGCTTGAAAACTTTGTATATCCACTGTCTTGATAAGACAGTCATGGAGCAGTCTTGCTTTGGAGTCCAAAATTGGGTGGTTCAGTATGAAAATTGTATGAAATGTCACAAATAAAGCTTGGGAAATAGTTTGATCATGTTATGTAGATATAATTACACTTGTTTGATGAATTTTCAAATAGATTTGGGTTTGGGAATGTTGAGTTTGTTGTTTGGGTGATCTAAATAGGCCTAATTGATGTTTTGAATAGTATACTTGGAAAATTCACTTGTTGGAGTTGTTTATGTTGGTGAAGAGTTTGGGCCAGTCTATTTAATGTTGTTTAAAGGTTATATGTGGAATAAATAAGTGATTTCGTACCTTGTTTCAGTTTGAGTGCTTGAAAGTATGATTTTTATGAATGGAAAAAAGTCCTAATTGAATGAACATGAAGAATGGGTTAAGTTTTGTTGAATGATAATGTTTGAGTGAGTTTATCTTCCTCAAGCACTACATCAATCTTCAGTGGGGTAGGAATTCATCACTTAGAAAAATCTTGAGTTTAATACACAACCGAGAATTCTGAGGTAGCTCAAATTTTCCAAGCCTTAATCCGCTTAGGAAATCCAAGCCCCCTTGAAATTTTTGAATCCTTTAGGCCTTCAGATTCCCGAGGTAGATGACTAGTTGAACTTCAATGAAAACAATTTAGAATATGATCTCAAATTGATGATGTAATCATTGTATGGGATTTATCATGTTAGATAACCTCATGAAGATTCCTTTGGATCCCCTTGGATACATGTTAGAGTGCACATTGAACAAATCCTAGAAAATTGAAGCTCCCTCGGATTACTTGAGCTCCAGTCAGGCCAGAAAATTTGTCCCTAGGTGGAATCCCTGAGTTTTCCCAATGCCTTCAAACTTCAAATTTTAATGGTAAATGAACATGTATATGAGGTTATATGATATTCATGGTTGAAATATTGTTGAATTTTGAGTAAATATTATTGAATTAATGACATGTGGGAATGAGTTGTATTGTTACTTTGCATATGGGTGATTATGATTTTCTCTAACAGATGTAGGAAAAGTTGAGCCCTGAAAAGACTTCTAAATACAAAGTTTTTGCAGTGTAAGAGGAAGTGAGAAAGAGAGGTGAAAGAATGAAGTATGAATTCAAGGGCATATGGAAAAAATCGGTAATTTCCTATACTTGGGCCAAGATTGCAGACACAAATATGGGGCATGTTGACTATGATGACTTCCAACAAAGGATGTTTGGTAATGCACCCTCTCAATTGGCACAAGTTCTTACTCACACTAGTCTAGCTCATGCAGTAGGATTCCCTCCCACCCAATTGTGCCCTGAAATGGTATTAGAATGTGTAAGACATTATGACTCAGACAAGAGAATCATAGTTGGGCCACAAGGTAGAGTCATCGCTAATCTTACAGAAGATTCCTTTGCAGGAGTGTTTAACATTGCTTCACATCATAAACTAATTGAGGAAGTAAACATTGGAGAAGCAATAAAGTTCTATGATGAAAACCCCAATAGAGCCTTAGATATGATGAACAGTTCTTGGATACTGAAACCCAAGCCACACTATTCCAAGTTTCCCAAGCAACTACATAGAAGTGATTTCAAGTTGGAATACCATGATGTCATAATTCTCCTTGGTAGAGTAATGGGGGTAGAGGAAGCTCATGTTTTCCACACCTGGATGTTCTATCCTATCACACAAATAATGAGTGGGAAGCATTATCATTGGGACATGATCATAAGCAATAACTTGGATGAATAGCTAAGGATTGTGTAGGAGACAAACAGGTTCACCATGACCTCATACCTTGTATATATGTTGGCAAGTAAAACCAGGTATAAGGGTCTCAGTTGTAAATGAACTGTGGGAAAGGATAGAATATTGGACATCTACCCATAATTGCATTATAAGACAACCAACTATAGAAGGTACAATGATGCATTTTTCATGTACATTCCTAGGTTACTGCAAGATTCTCTCCATGTTAGAGCTTCTTTAGATGCAATGGACCTGGTCAAACAATATGGGCAATGGTTAATTCAATTTAAAAGATTCACATACTTTTGGAAACAAGGGTCTCCTCCTATCCCTCTTAGATTTCCAAGATACCCATCTAATAAACTTGTACTATTTGAGGTGACAAAGTAGATGGTGGCATTCGAGGCAATCCTGCAGAAAGAATTGCATAAGAAAGGGTTGGGAGTAGAATTCCCATTGAGAATTGGAACTATAGAGGCATTCCCCTCTATTCAAAGTTCCCAAATTTTTTAGAAGGAGATGGCACAATTTGAATTGTATTCTCATGCTAATAGAGATAACTTTGACCCCTATGGCAAGGCTCAAAAATAAGAAAAAGAAGAATTTAGGCATAGAGATCACATTGAGGACTATTGGGCCAATTGTCGGGATGAATTTGAAGTGATAAGGAGGAGGTTCTCTAGGATGCCTCTCAATTTGATAAGGCTTTACAAGGTTATAGAGGTGCCAGATTAGGTCCAGGATGATGATGCAAACTTCATTCAACATCATGATTTTGAGCCTTATAAGAACAAGTCTCTACCTCCAATAAATTGGTTAGAAGAAGAAGTGATAGATCTGGACCAAGTGATAAAGCCAGTAAAGAAATATTCCAAGGTTTGGGTGAAGCATAAAGTGTTGGAACTAGAGGCTAATGGAACTAAGTTTACTTATGACTTGATGGGGTATCTGGAATCCCAATTTGAAGAAGAAGTTGAAGTTGATAAAGGTGACACTATTGAGCCCCATGATGGAGATGGCCAATAAGAAGATAGACCTCTCAATTTGAAGAGAAAAAAAGGATTCAAACATAGGCTGAGCATGTTGAAAAACAATGTCCTAAAACAAAGAAGGTTACCAATGTTATTTCTCCAACTGAAGAAGGAGAGACTTCACAACCATCTAAGAAGAGAAAATTGGTTACAAAAGGTCAAAAGATGGCTAAAGCTAGGAAGAAAAATACTACTACTGATGCCCCCTATTTAGTTAAGGTTGTAGACATAGAGAGTTCAATGGAGAAGCCACAAGTATATGTTAGGAGAAATTCTCCTCAACACAAGACTTCCCTAATGGTAGAGGTGAAGAGTGTAGAGAAGGAGGTGCAAATTGAAGAGGAACCTAAAAATGATAGTGCCAAGAGAGCAGTTATAGGAAATAATTATCCTCTTCCGTCTCCTCCTCAAAATATGCAAACTTCATAAGAATCAATCAACGAGGAAGGAGACATATCAAACAATCCTAAACAACATGGGTTAGAAGATTAAATATCTACTCCCCAAATTGGAGAATGGATAAAGTTTATGGAAGAAATTAGACAATCAACCTCTAGTGCCCAAAGCAAGAATATTGAATCAGAGGTGACTCAAGAAATTCCATTTAATTCTCTAGAGAAATAAATTATTAATGAACAAGAAAACAAATAAGAAATAGAGAATAATGTTGAAGAAGTTGTTGATATCCCAACTCAAGATAAGGTTGAACAAGAGACTCCCTCTACTAAGATAGAAACAGAGCATCATGTTGTCCTAGATTGGCTAGAGATGAGGCTCAGTAAGAGTTCAATAATTGTTCAAGAGGAGACTCCTAGCTAGGAAAAAAATTTAGAGCGATGGGGACAACCTAAACAAAGGAAAAGAGCTAGGACAGTTTCAAAATTCTCAAGAGATGAATTTGACAACAGGGTTGTTCATGTGGTTGTTCCCATAGAAAAAAATTTCAAAGATGAACTTAGGCCCATAGACTACAGGGTGCAAACCATCAATTTAGGCCCATCTACCAAAGAGAAAGAGAAGGAAGAGTTTCAGGAGTCATCCTAGGCCATTTTGAGAAGGCTTGATAAAGAAACTAACGAAAAGAAGAAGTTGCAAAAGAAACTTAGTGATGTGTATAAATATGTTCAACACTTGATGAAGCCCCTACAAACTACTGGTAAGAGTGGTTCTTCAATTCCTGAAGGAATATTGTCAAAAGAGGTTGTATCAGAAATAGAAAAGTTGAAATATTCAGTTCATAGAACTCAGGAATGGATTCATGATGTCATCAAGAGATGTGATGATTCTATTGAGAAAATTTTTAGCATTCATGCTAAGGCTGCTGAATTTCTAGAAAAAAACCTCCCAATTTGCTACTGGTTGCAATAAGGTTGATGAATCAATAGTTGAAGAGTTGAAGAAGATTCTGCAGGTGCCTAAAGAGGAATTGGCTAAAATGAACATCTTCACTTCTGATGATATTGGTAAAGTAATGGAGTGGATGGAGATATGGAATTATATAAGGGAACTCCTCTATAAGGCCCTGAAGAAGATAATGAAGCTGCAAGGAAAGATGAAGGAAATATATGATAGTTGTATCACTTTTCTAGAAATAATGATATGGAGAAGAAATTTTGAAAAAAAATATGAACATCAGTAGACTGCAAGCATGGTGGCATGCAATTTATGCTCCATCTGATAGTGCTCCCATTGCAAAAGATCATTTAGATGATGCAACTATTTATATTTCCAAGCTCGATAAGTATCATGAGTTACTGATTAAATTGAATAAAATGATGCCTAAATATGTTGATAAGTTGAAAACTCATAAATTAAGAATAAAATTTATTCCAACTCTAGATCCAGTTGCTATGAAGGAGATATTAGAAAAGGTCAAAGAATTATCTAGTAGGTTGGAGGCCAATAAGGAAGGGGAAAACATCGAGCTTGGAGCCACCTAGGAAAAAGTGCTAGTCATGTGACGTCACAGCCAAAAGGGATGACCTAGAATTTTGTGCCATCAAAGATAATACTTCTAGAAGGGTCCAGGCCGACCTAGGCCTTATTTTAAAATATTAAATGTAATTTTATATTGTAAAAAACTCTCTAGGCTGACCTAATTTTGTAACCCTAATTTTTGGCTAACCTAAAGTAATTTCTCTACAAATTGAGGCCTTAGCTTCATTTGTAAGGGTTATACATAGTTGGAGATAAGTTAGAATTGAGAGAAGAGTTAGTATTTTTTGAGAGCAAGTGCTGAAACATTGTGAATACATGAATTGTTGCAAATCTGGGTGATTCAATACAAGTAAAGACATTGTTCTTTGGTGTTCTTTCCTATGTTGTTCACTTTTGCATGGTTCTTGTTTTCCAGATATTTAATAAATTTATTTGAATTTGTGGTTGGATGTTAGATTTTAGACTTCTATGTTATAAAATTGTGTTAATGATTCAATATTTTAAGTGTTTGAGCAATCCTTGGTCCATACTTTTAGCAATTTGATGATTTTAAGTTGATGTGTAAAGTTATCCCGGACCTAAATATTGTGTGTGTTGAGTTCAATTGTGGGTATTTATTCATTTCAATTATAAAATAAGGTTGACTTGTGTGAATGCACCATGATATGAAAATCTTTATTACCTTAAAATATTGCACTATTTTTGTGATATTGTAGGTTTAATCTGGGTTTAGCAAGAATTGGTTTTGGAAGGATTGGTCTACTTTGAATGTTTGATTGTTTGCACAATTGATCTTAGGTTTTAGTTTTAGAAATCTCTTTGAACCCTTTAAATTTTTCTATTTATTTTAAATTTGAGCTAGCTTAGGATTGAAAAGCATCAACATATTGGAATATTTGATGAGTTTGAAGCTTCCAGTATTATTTTTGTAAGGTCCCTTTGTGATTACCAAAATTTTCACATTTATCATTGAGTTGTTTTTGCATTGTGAAGACTTGGCATTAGAGACCTTGGGGTTATCTCTTGGGGCTTGCTGATAGAGATTTACCTTTCAAGAGAGATAGGATATTATATTCTATCTGAGTTGTTGTTGTGCAAAAAACACCATCAACAGATTGGTGCTAGGAGGGTCGTAATAAGCAAATTGGAGAATTTTCTATCTACAATTTCTCCTCAAAGGTTTCAAAGAAGGACTAGATCTACACCAAGGGAGGAAGATTTTTAGGAATTACAAGCCCCTACTAGGTCAAGAAGGACTAGAAGAAGGGGAGAACCATCATCTGCACCACCTTTTCCATCCTCTCCATCATCTTCACCCTCTTCTAGATCATCCTCATCTAATTTTGAGGTCATTCCCATTCAGAAGCCCCAACCAGCTATTAATCAACCACAACCACCACCAATGGCTTTCTTGTAAAATAACCCCTCACACTTGTCCTTTAATAACTACAATGTCATGTCGAAGAATCTTGAGCACTTCTGCTCCAAATTCCATGTCAATGATCCAAATAGGATAGCTGAGGAGCACATTAGGATTTTCTAGACTTGCCTTAGGGATAGGGGAATTAATCATGAATACGTTGCATGTAGGATTTCCCCATATTCCTTAGGAGGATTCCTTTTACTGGTGTAATCATCTCCCTACAGGATCCATACACAATTGGATTGAGCTTGAAAATTCATTTTTACAGAAATTTAAGATTCTCATTAGTGCCAATGAGTTGTATCTGGATTTCACCAAGGTTAAGATCGAAGTCAATGAACCCATAGGGTCATTCAACAATAGATTCCATCATGCATACACCAGATTGCAGGCACCCTATGTTGTGGACAATGCTACTACCCTAGAATTTTATTATGAAGCACTTGACAACCTTACAACCACCTTCCTTGAATGGAGACCTAACCCTCCTAATACTTTTCTTGTTGCTTATATAGAGGTAGTTAAGGTTAGTATAGATTTGAGGCAGCATTTTTCAGGACCCTTTCCATCTTTGGTACCTACTGCTCACCTAGGGAAAACTCAAGAACTTAATCATGCTTTGACCAATCATACACCCATCATGAATCTAGTACCACAACTTCCCTTGGTCCCACATCTAGGTCCTCTAATGAATCATGGTTCACCAATGCCTAGTTATCCTCAAAATGTCAATCAACCCCTTAATCCACCACAGTAAGTTGGTTTCCCAACTTACATGCAAAATTTTGAAGTACTAAACCAATCCATAAGCTCAGGGGCACCACCAATATATTCTCAGAACAATGTGGGTTCTACATGCTATAGTAATTCTGACAAAGAAAGGTTGGATGAACTAAAAAAACAAGTCAAGAAGTTGACCACTGAAGTCACTTATCTAAGAAATCAGAACAACCAACTTCAAGCTACCCAGAGAAATATACAATCCAGTTATAATAGGGAGAATAGGGATCCTACACAAGGGTATGGACAAAATTTTGATAGAGGGCAGTTGTCTAGACAAGGATTTGATAGAAGGAAACCTCCTAGGAAAAATAGAACATGGAATACTAGGCCAAATAATGGAGGTATCCCTACTCTATTAGATTAACCTACCAATTAGGATAAGCCTTCAAGTGGTGTGTACTTAGCTAAGGTAGCCTTGATTGGATGGTGTAGATTCCATAAGACAAACCAACACTCTGGGTTAGATTGTCCTAAATTTCAAATTGTTTCATCAATATTCTAGTATGAAGTTCAACAAGCTAAGAATAACTCCAGTAATCAAGAATTGGTACCATTCGGCTCTTATGATTCTTCAATATTGGTGTTGAATCATGCTCCTTTCCCACGAAGTGAAGAGAATAGACCAGAACAAGAGGCAAGTGAACAAGATGAAAAGACATAACAAGTATGCAATGAAGATGAAATTTCACAATTGTTCCATAAATGTACTAAGAATGATAATGGTCATTTGGATGAGGAAGAAAAAAACATTGAAGAGGTTCAAATGTTCCAACAATGCACGAGAAAATATGATTTGAGGAGTAGGCAAGCTGGGGATCCACTGACTACTTCAATTCCTCCAAACAACTTTACTACACCCCCTAATCCAAATGCTAGCAAAAATCCTTCTTATCCTCATGTGAAACACAATATCTCTCAAAAGGGGGACAATCTGATCTCTCAAAGGGAAAGAACATTGATGCAGGGAAGGAGAAGTTGGTGGATTATTCCAAGGACACCCATGCTGACATGAGTACTGAACAATTGGGTGAGTATGTAGCTAAGGAACTCAAGAAATTGAAGGCAAGTCTTTCTTCTTTTTAATTGTTAAGGGTTCTTGCTATTAGAAATGCAATCCTAGGAGCTTTCAAGGATAATGTAATTTCCCAAGATAGGAGAGTCAGTGAGGTAGTTGGGAAAATTTCTAGCTCACAAACAGCAAAAGATCAAGGTCAAGGATAGTCTAAGGATAAGGGAAAAGAAAAGGAAAGGAGTCAAGTTGCACAAGTTGATACTCAAGGGAGTCTATTTCAAGGCAAGACTGAAACCCCTCCTTTTCTGATTTCTATCCGCATCTTTGGGAGAAACTTGCATAACTGCCTCTTAGATTTAGGAGCTTCCACAAATGTTATGCCCTTCACTATTTGTTGAGCCTTAGGTATTACTCTTGTAGCTTCTCAATGAAAAGTCACTCAGTTGGATAAGACAGAGGTTAATGTGGTGGGAGAGTTGAATATGATTCCCATGTAGGTTGCATCAAACCCTAGGATCCAACAAATCATTAGCATTCAAGTAGCAAATATTCTTGATGCATATGATTTGATATTAAGTAGGGATTTCACTAAGGAATTAAATGGATATGTGTCAAATAACCATTCTCACATGTGGCTTCCTTGGAAAGGAGTGCCAAATCAGATTAGAATTGAGAGGGAACCAAGGATGAAGTATGTGATTACTTAATATCAAAATACTTCAAATGAAGTATTGGTATCTGAAGCTAGCCTGAGGAATTATGTACTGGCAGCTTTTCCCTAGGAACTAGATACAAATGAAATCTTCATGTTGTAAGATGTACCCAAGGAGCTCACCCAAGAATCTAGTAGTACTAGAGCATTAGTAGAATCAATATAAGAAGAGGATGATCAATAGGATGGTCAACTTAGCATGTTGGATAACTTCCAAGAGTTTATTCAAAAATGCATAGAAGACCAAATCCAACTGGGTAGAGATATGAACTTTGAAGAATTGCTTCTTCCAAACTAGTGTAGAGTCCACAACACCTCTCAGTTAGAGTTAGAATGTTGTCTATTCCAAACAATAGTGGAAAAAATAAAGAATTGTATTAATCAACCTCTAGCTATGAGGATAAGTGTGCAAAGTATTCAAGATGATCCCAAAGGAAAAAGTCCAATACCTTTGGAAGAGCCTCCAAGTAGCAGTAGAACTAATTAGGACATACCAAAAGGCCTAGGTCCTAGTTGTTGGACACTTAGATTTGATGGATCAAAATCCAAGCAAAGAGATGGAGCTAGGTTTAAACTAATCAGTCCTAGAGGTACAACTTTTTTTGTTGCTCATAGACTTCAATTCCATTGCACTAATAATGTAGCTGAATATGAAGCCTTAATATATGGACTGTTAATGGCATTAAGAAAAAAGGTCAAGATTTTACAAGTATTTGGAGATTTTGAGTTGGTAGTTAGGAAAGTCAAAAAGAATTATTCATGTAATGACAAAAGAATGACCAATTACAGGCATAGAGTATGGGATTTAATTGAGGAGTTTGATGCTTTCAATATTCAACTGATACCCTACAACAAGAATCAAAGTGTAGATGCTTTAGGATAGGTAGCAAGCACATTACAACCCTTGTCACTCTCAGGATTGAAGAAGTTCACTGTGGAGCTCACTCCAGTGCCCTTAGTGCCTAATAATGTAACCAATTTTCAAGTATTTAAGGATGAAAAGCATATTCTTGATTTCATTACAAGCTCTGATGTGTTCACTTCTTAGATAATTGATGAAGTAGAGCCCCAAGAGGTAGAAATGGACTTAGAATGAGTTATTAACCTGAAAAAACCATAATTCCTAGAGGAATCGTATAGCTGGAAAGGATCTTTGATCTGGAAAGAATAAAGGACAAGGAGTAGCAAAATAAGGACTCCATTAGCAACCAGTGTGACACTTATAACATGGGAACTTTGGATGATGTTAAGAATGTTTTCATCGGGAAGGTGTGTACTCCAAAAGAAAGGAAAGGGATAATAGATGCACTTCATGCATACCAATATGTAATAGCCTAGAGTTATGAAGATCTAAAGATGTATGATACCTCAATCATTACGCACACTATTCCCCTCAAGCCAGGTTCCAAGCCATTTAGGCAAATACATAGACCAATTAATGCCCTGTTGGAACCAATTATCCAAAAAGAAGTACAAAATTTATTGTCTGCCCGCATCATATTTCTAGTCAGGAACTCTACTTGGGTTGCTAACCTAGTTCTAGTGAGGAAGAAAAATGGAGAAATTAGGCTTTGCATTGAATTCAAAAATCTTAATCGTGCCTCAGAAAAGGACAACTACCCTATCCCATCATTGGATGAAGTGTTACAAATTGTTAATGGATCCCAGATGATGTCCTTCCTAGATGGATACTTAGGGTATAATCAGGTTATGGTGTAGTATTAGGATATACACAATATTTCCTTCACCATGAAATGGGGTACCTTTGCTTATAGAAGAATGCCTTTTGGATTAATCAATGTAGGGGACACCTTTTAGAGGGCCATGGACATCACCTTCAAGGATATTATTGGTAAGTGTATCATTATCTATATGGATGATCTGACTATTTTCTCAAAGAAAAGAGGCGATCACATTTCATATTTGTGCAAGGTATTCTAGAGATGCAAAGAATTTGGTATTTCACTTAACCCTCAGAAGTGCATCTTTGGAGTAACTGAGGGGAAGTTTTTGGGTCATGTTATTTCAGAAGAGGGTATATCCATTGATCCAAATGAAAAGAAGCTATACTAAAAATCCAACCCCCAGCCAGTAAAAAGGAAATGAAATCTTTCTTTGGGAAAATCAATTTTGTCAGGAAGTTTATTATTGGATTTGTAGAGATAGTTAAACCTTTGAATATTATGCTGAAATAGGATGCAAAATTTGAATGGAATGCTAAAGAAAAGGAATATTTTGTAGAAATCAAGAGGGAAATAGTTGATTCCTGGTGTTGGTGAGTCCAGATTATTCCAATCCCTTTTACATATATTCATTCACATCTGATCATTCCTACGTTGGAATGCTAACTCAAAAATCTGATCAAGGAAGTGAGCACCCTATAGCCATCATGAGTTCTCCATTGAAAGATGTAGAATTAAAGTACTCTAGTGTGGAAAAGCAAGATTATGCTCTTGTCATAGGTATGAATAAATTCCAACACTACATCCTGAGAAATAAGGTCTTTGCAATAGTGTCAGATCCTGCCGTCAAGGTTCTACTGATGCAGAGTGAATTGGGGGGATGAAGGGAAAAATGGGTTACAATGCTATAGAAGTATGACATCAAAATTCAGCCCATGAAGCTTGTGAGAGGGCAAGGATTGACTAAAACTATGGCTGGAATTGGTCTTGATATCATAGCCCAAAAGTACCATCTTCAAGATGTTTCTTCGGATGAATGGTATGATGATATTGTATATTATCTGTTGAATCAAAAGTATCTTGATCATCTCAATGTGGTACAATGGAGAGTCCCACATTTAAAGAGTGATAGATATATGTTGAAAGGGGCTATATTATATAAGAACCATGAAGGAATTTATCTTCATTGTCTTGGGAAAGGAGAGGTTGCCTGGGTGATGACATAATTTCATGATAAGTATGGCACAGGCCATGGTTCTAGACCAGCTACAATAAACCAAATCTTAAGGGTAGGATATTATTGGCCAACCTTATTCAAGGATGCACACAATCACATAAGAACATGCCATGTATGTCAAACTACAACTAGCAAGGAGAGGAATTCAACACTTCCACTTCAACCGATGATTGAGATAAAATCATTCACACAATGGGGATTGGACTTCATTGGCCCAATTAACCCACCTTCCTCTATAGGTCACAAGGACATTTTTACTGTAACTAATTATTTTAATAGATGGATGGAAGCTCTTCCTTGCAAACAGTGTACTTTTGAAGTAGTGATCAATTTTCTGTAATTAGGTATTATTAATCGTTTTGGTTGTTCAAATGCTTTAGTCTATGATAATGGTCCTACATTTGCTTTGTTAAAGTTTTATGGATGGGATTTTGATCATGGTATCATTATTAAGTTTGCTTCTAACTATTACCCACAAGGAAATGGTTTGGTTGATTCTACAAATAAAAATATTTTAATAGTCATCCGCAAAATCTTAGAGAGAAATCCCAAAGTTTGGCACACCCAACTTAGATTTTATCTTTCGAAAAATCGTACTAGACATAAAGCCTCTCTAAGAACCTCTCCTTATCACCTTGTATATGGTCTTGAGCCTATATTTCCAATAAAATTGAAAATACCCACCTTGTAATTCATTAATGATTACTATGATGAAGGGGATAGACATGAGGCTCGTTTGGATGAGCTTCTGCAACTTGAAGAGAAGAGAGATGAAGCATTAGAGAAATTTTCCAAGCACCAAGGAATTGTTAAAAGATGGTTTGATCAAAAAGCCAAGGTGAAAGTATTTAGAATCTTTGATCTAGTCTTATATTGGGACAAAGCACATGAAAAAAGGGGAGAACATGGAAAATTTGATAAACTCTAGCTCGGCCCCTTCTAGATCTCAGAGATATTGGGAGATAATTCTTTCCATTTGAAGAACCTCACTGGAGAGGATGTCCCATTGCCTATCCATGGGAATTATTTAAAGCATTACTTCCTGGCCCGAGTTGTTTACAACTCTCCCTTGTAAATAGTTAGTTTAGGCATTGGTTTCTTTTGGGTTTTCTTTTGCTTTTGCTTTGTTTTCTCCTTTGGTTTGTTTCCTTTGGTTTTATTTTGTTTTGGTTTTGGTTAGTGTAGGTTTGCTTTAGTTTTGGTTTTGGTTTGGTCTTGTTTTGCTTTTTTGGTTTTGGGTTCTCTTGTCCTTTTCTAGGAGTGTTGTACTTGCATGACAATCAATTATTATTAGAGATTGTTCTAAGTATTTCCTTTACAAACTCTAATCATCCTTCTAGGATAAGTTGGTGGAAGTCCTTTATTAGGTGTCATATGTGCTAAATGCTTAAAGTGGATGAGTAACTGGATTAGTTCAATTCCAGAATGTGCTTGAGTCTTACACTTACATATACATATTAAGAATCTTGAGGATGTTGGAGGTTTCTTGTGAAGTCTGATCAAGCGAAAAATCTTATTTCTACTTTAGCACCACTATGGTTCTCAGCCCTAAGTGTGAACTTGACTGTTCACAAGTTGAAATAGAAATAGAAAGAAAAGAATAACAGAAAAATAAAAGAAAAGGAAAATATTGAAAATAAAAAGAAGGATTCAACCTATCAGGAGGATTTGAATATCTCTATCGAGGCTATGGATGCTTGGTTGGTAGTAGATCTATGTTCAGGAGAATCACAACGATAACCTCATTGGGGTTATTGATGCCTGACTGGCAGTGAGGCTCTATCCAGGTTACTTTTGGAGTTAGAATCTTTACGTAGCTTGACCTGACTGACCTTGGTTCCTTGTAGCTGCTAAGGGAGGGAAATGAATGAAATTTCACACACTAGGATTCTAGCATAGAAAGGACCTACTAGTCCATTAGTTTTGAAACTTTGTTTATGGTTGACCCAATGTGAGGACTGCAACCAGAGTTCTGGGTTCTTGATTCCATTTTTTCATCAAAATGCTTTGGAGCATTTCCCTAGTAGGAGTCACCATTTGTTGTGCACTTTTTGCACACACACCCCACTAAAGGTAGGGATGCTCTCTTTTGTTTTTTTGTTTTCTTGTTTTCTTTGGGGTTCTAACCTTTTCCCCTTAAGGGATAGGTTTCTCAGTTTTGGTTTTGTTTCACCCAGGAATTCATAGTCTTATCTAAACTTGAGGTGTCTTCTTTGCAACATCATGATGACAATATATCTCTTGGAAAATTTCCCTAGTTTCAAATTTCATCTTGGAAGCAAAACTGTCTAAGTATAGGGGAAGTTCGGTAAATCTGAGGTAGCTTGGATTACCCGAACCTTCATCTAGGCAGAAATTTTGAGCTCACTCAGATTTTCTGAGTCTGAGACCATATCGTATCCCCGAGCCTCCTTAAACATCCTTTCAAAGCATTTATTGCACACATTAGTGGATTTTGAATGCCAAAGAGGAAGATATATGTGAAATTTATGATGTCATTTGAGTCATTTTGCACTGTGAGCACATTTGGACTTGAGAGAAAGAGCTCCCATCCTACATTTTTTTGAACTCCAAGTTGAAGGAAATGATCCTCGTGAGATTTCTACGAGATTCAGAGCTTCCATCGGATTCCTTTTCTTTGTGCACCATTTCAAGGTAGGGTTTTCTTTTGTGCTTTCAATTAAGTTTTCTTTCGTGAGAATTCAGTATGCATTAGGCTCAATGAAGGACTCATTGTAGAGAATGTGTTGTGTTTGTATTTTGAAGATGTGGGTCTAATTATCTTGGTATGATCATCACAATTTCTCATTTCTTTGAGTGTGCATTTGAATGGCTATGGTCAGGATTTTGATTTAAATGAAATCTCATACTAGGGTTTGTTAATATCTTAGGGATTTACCCTTCTTATTGTGTTCTTCTGACTTCATCTAGATTGTAGGGTGTTTCCCTATTTTATAATTCAACTTGAAACCCTAGTCTCTAGGAAACCCTAGCTGGAGATTACAAATTTGATGAATGAAACAAATGATACGTCTAAGGGATTTTGTGCAAAATGTTTGATTTGAATCATCATAAGGATTCAACATTAATTCAACCATCACAATTATCATGATTCATCTTTTTAACGTGAAAAAAATTTAAACACTTAGCAAATTGTCAAACTTTGGTAAATTTCTAGAGATTCTGAGGTAGCTCAGATTTTCTGAGCCTTAATCCACTTAGAAAATATGGCTCCCCTCAGATTTTCAGATTTCTTCATAGTCGCAAAATCCTAAAGTCCAAAATGTGAACAACTTGATAAAAAACTTCATCCTCAGTGGGGTAGGAATTCATCACTTAGAAAAATCTTGAGTTTAAGCCATAGCTGGGAATTCTGAGGTAGCTCAAATTTTCCAAGCCCCCTTGAAATTTATGCATCCTTCAGGCCTTCAGATTCTCGAGGTAGATGACTATTTGAACTTTGATGAAAATGGTTTAGAATATGATCTCAAATTGATGATGAAATCAGTGTATCAGCTTTGTCATGTCAGATAACCTCATGAAGATGTCATGGGATCCCCTTGGATACATGTTAGAGTGCACATTGAACATATCCTAGAAAATCAGAACTCCCTCAGATTACCGAGCTCCAGTCAAGCTAGAAAATTTGTCCCTGGGTGGAATCCCCGAGTTTTCCCAATGCCTGCAAACTTCAAATTTTAATGATAAATGAACATGTATATGAGGTTATATGATATTCAAATCTTGTTGAATTTTGAGTAAATCTTATTGAATTAATGACATGTGTTAATGAGTTATATTGTTATTTCCATATGGGTGATTATGCTTTTCTCTAACAAATGTGGGTAGAGTTGAGCCCTGACAAGACTTCTAAATCCAAACCTGTTGTAGTGCAAGAGGAAGTGAGAAAGAGAGATGAAAGAATGAAGTATGACTTCAAGGGAATATGGGAAGAATCCAAAATTTCTTCTACTTGGTCCAAGATTGCAAACACAAATATGGGGCATGTTGACTATGATGATTTCTAACAAAGGATGTTTGGCAATGCACCCACTCAACTAGAACAAATTCTTACTCACATTGTTCTAGCTCATGCAACAACATTCCCTCATACTCAATTGTGCCCTGAATTGGTAGTAGAATGTGCAAGAAATTATGAATCAAACAAGAGAATCATAGTTGGGCCACAAGGTAGAGTCTTAGCTAATCTTGCAAAAGAGTCCATTGCAAGAGTGTTCAACACTGCTTCACATCATAAACTAATTGAGTAGATAAACATTGGAAAAGCAATAAAGTTCTATGATGATGACCCCAACAGAGTCGTGGATATGATGAACAGTTCTTGGATATTGAAACCTAAGCCACACTATTCCAAGTTTCCCAAGCAACTACATAGAAGTGATTTCAAGATGGAATACCATGATTTCATAACTCTCCTTGGTAGAGTAATGGGGGTAGAGGAAGCTCATGTTTTCCACACCTGGATGTTCTATCCTATCACATAAATAATGAGTGGGAAGCATTATCATTGGGTCAGGATCATAAACAATAACTTGGATGCACAGTTGAGGAGTGTGCATGAGATTAATAGGTTCACCATGACCTCATACCTTGTATATATGTTGGCAAGTAAAATCAGGTATAAGTGTCTCAATTGTAAAGGAACTATGGGAAAGGATAGAATATGGGACATCTACCCACAATTGTAGTATAAGACAACCAACTACAGAAAGGCCAATGATGCATTTTTCATGTACATTCCTAGGTTGTTGCAAGATGCTCTCCATGTTAGAGCTTCTTCAAATGCAATGGACCTGATCAAACAATATGGGAAATGGCTCATTCAATTTCAAATATTTTCATACATTCAAATACAAGGGTCTCTTGTTATGCCCCTCAAATTGTGAAGATACCCAACTAATAAACTTGTATGATTGTAGGTGAAAAAGCATATGGTGGCATTCGAGGAAATCCTACATAAAGACTTGCATAAGAAAGGGTTGGGGGTAGAATTCCCATTGGGAATTGGAACTCTAAAGGCATGCCCCTCCATTCAAAGTGCCAAATATTTGAAGAAGGAGATGGTACAATTTGAATTGTATTATCATACTAATAGAGATAACTTTGACCCCTATGGAAAGGCTCATAAATAGGCCAACAAAGAATTTAGGCATAAAGATCACATTGAGGACTATTGGGCCAATTTTTGGGATGAATTTGAACTGATGAGGGATTCTCTAGGCTACATCTCAATTTGATAAGTCTTTACAAGGTTACAGAGGTGCCAGATCAGGTCCAAGATGATGATGCAGACTTGATTCAACATCATGATTTTGAGCCTTATAAGAACAAGCCTCTACCTCCAATAAACTGGTTAGAAGAAGAAGTGACAGATCGGGACCAAGTGATAGAGCCAGTAAAGAAATATTCTAGCTTTGAGTGAAGCATAAAGTGTTTTAACTAGAGGCTAATGGCACCAAGTTTACTTATGACTTGATGGGGGATCTAGAATCCTAATCTGAAGAAGAAGTTGAAGTTGATAAAGGTGACACTATTGAGCCCCATGATGGAGATGGCCAAGAGGGAGATAGACCTCTTACTCTAAAAAGAAAAAACAAGGAGTCAAACATAGGCTAAGAATGTTGAAAAAAAATCTCCTGAAACAAAGAAGGCTCCTAAGGCTAATGCTCCAACTAAAGAAGGAGAGGCTTCATAGCCATCCAAGAAGAGAAAATTAGTTATAGAAGGTCAAAAGGTGGCTAAGGCTAGAAAGAACAATAATACTACTGATGCCCCCTCTTCAGTTAAGGTTGTAGACATAGATATTTCAGGGGAGGAGCCACAAGTATATGTTAGGAGAAATTCTCCTAAACACAAGGCATCCCTAGTGGCAAAGGTGAAGACTATAGAGGAGGTGAAGATTGAAGAGGCACCTACAAATGATAGTGCCAAGAGAGTAGTTACAAAAATAATTCTCCTCCTTCTCCTCCTCACAATATGTAAACTTCAGAAGAAGCAATCAATGAGGAAGGAGACATATCAAACAATCCTGAACATGGGTTAGAAGATGAAATATCTACTCCCCGAATTAGAGAATGGAAGAAGTTTATGGAAGAAATTGGAAAATCAACCTCTAGAGCCTAAAGCAAGAATATTGAATCAGAATTGACTTGAGAAATGTCATCTAAGTCTCTAGAGAAAGAAATGATTAATGAACAAGAAAACCAACAAGAAATAGAGAAGAATGTTGAAGAAGTTGTTTATAGTCCAACTCAAGACAATGTCGAACAAGAGGCACCCTCTACTCAGATAGAAATAGAGCATCCTGCTATCCCATATTGGATAGAGAGGAGGCTTAGTAAGAAGCCAATAATTGTTCAAGAGGACACTCCTAGTTGGGACAAACTGCTGGAGCAATGGGGACAACCTAAACAAAGGAAAAGAGCTAAGACAGTTTCAAAATTATCAAGAGATGAATTCAACAATAGGGTTGTTCATGTCGCTGATCCTATAGAAAACAAGTTCAAAGATGAAGTTAGGCCCACAAACTATAGGGTGAAAACCATCAATTTAGTCCCATCTACCAAAGAGAAAGAGAAGGAAGAGTTTCAGGAGTCATCCCAGGACACTTTGAGAAGGCTTGATAAAGAAACCGAGGAAAAGGAGAAGTTGCAAAAGCAACTTAGTGATGTGTATAAATATGTTCAACACTTGATGAAGCCCCTACAAACTGCTAGTGAGGGTGATTCTTCAATTCTAGAAGGAACATTTCTAAAAGAGGCTATGTCAGAAATAGAAAAGTTGAAATCTTCAGTTTATAGCACTCAAGAATGGCTTCATGGTGTCAACAAGAGAGGTGATGAGTCTATTGAGAAATTTTTTAACATTCATGCTAAGGCTGTTGAATTTCTAGAAAAAACCTCCCAATTTTCTACTGATTGCAATAAGGTTGATGAATCAATAGTTGAAGAGATGAAGAAGATTCTACAGGTGCCGAAGGAGGAATTGGTTAAAATGAACATCTTTACTTCTGATGATATTGGTAAAGTAATGGAGTGGTTGGAGATATGGAATTAGAGAAAGGAACTCCTCTCTAAGTCCTTGAAGAAGATAATAAAGTTGCAAGGAAAGATGAAGGAAATAAATGTGTAACTATGGGAAAAATCTAGGTTAGCAGATTAGTGCATAAATAAATCAAAACCTAAAGTAAATAATGAAGCACAAAGGAAGAAAATATGAAAACAAAGAGAGATATCACCTTGAGTCTTTAACCTCCATGATTGACCTCCATTAAACCTTCTCTATTTGTTGGAATATTTAGTTTTCCCTCATATTTTGTGTGAGCAATATGTGACAATTCCAAGACCAAAGCAAATGTTGAAGAATTTGAAGATAAAATGCAATACTATGCAACTATGCAACTAGTAAGCAACTATGACCTATACCTAAAGTATGCCAAAATGCCAAGAGAAATGAAGTATGCCTAAGACAAGATTGCAAGAGCTAAGATGACATAAAATTGCAAAAGCATGAGATGAGATATGATTGCAAGAAATGTGCAAATGAGACCAAAATTTCCATTTTATATAAAATGCAATTTTGAATGAATGGCCAAGATTGAAGATTAACAAATGCCCTAGAATCAATGGACAAGATTCAATGTGACAACCCACAATCAGGGTTAGGGAAAAATTAGGGTGAATTTGAAATGAATGGACAAGATTTTCCTTGTAGAAGATCAAATCAAGGGACAAGATTGCATATGACAAGGAGATAAAAATGGCATAGAAAAAGAGAGGTGGAAAATCAAATAATATTAGAAATTACTTGATTTATGGAGGAAAATTACTATTTTGAATTAAAAATTAATTTAATTCAAAAAGGTGGGGTCATGTCATAGTAAATAATTAATTTGAATTATTTACTAAAAGAGGGAAAATTAGAAAGTGGGACCATTTTTAAATAAGCAATTTTATTTAAAATGGGGAAAATGCCAAGGTGGGCCATAATTAAATAAATTAAGGAATTTATTTAATTATGAGAAGACATGTAGGAATTAATGACGTATTTAAATAAATAAAATTGATTTATTTAAATAATCAGGAGGAAATATTGGACAAGGATAATTAAATAAATTAAGAAATTTATTTAATTATGGAAAGACATTAGAGAATTAGTGACATATTTATATAAATAAATAAAATTGATTTATTTAAATAATCAAGAAGAATAAGAAAACATGAATTAATTAAATGATTAACAATTATTTAATTAATAGTTGAAAGTGGACAAAAGGACATAATTAAACATTTTAATTATGTCAGGAGGAAAGTGGCGAAAATAGAGCTTGTAGGCCTGGGTCATTTTTATGTGTCTACATTTTTCTCCTCTTTGTCATAATGTAGCCTGTTGCATTGTGACAAAAAAAATTAGTCAGAAACATGCCCTAGCGAAGGTATGGAGTATCTATGCCCCCTCGGGAAATTTTTCAAATTTTTGGCCCGGTGATAGAAAAATTTGAAAAGTGTCCCGACAAGCTAATTTGATGACCAAAAAAGAAATAGTGCAAGTGGTTTTGGATTTTGACATGTTTAAAGCAACCAAAAGGTTGGTCAAAGTTAGTCAAAAGAGCCTCCAATGATAAAAAGATTGAAAAATCCCACTTTGACCCTATAAATAGGTTGAAAATGGGTAAAAGTCAATTCATTTTCACATTCACACTTGTAAATTTGGGAGCTTAGAGCTAGGAGTGTGCACGCAAAGATGGTGATTCCTGTTATAGATCACTATGGTTACAACGTTAGGACCTTCCAATGGCTAGAGGGTGTAGAGGCACCAGTACATACACCTTGCTCACTTTGTAATTTTATCATTTTTCATGTATTTTTTTAGGGTTTTTAGGAAGGTCAATGAATGCACCGTGATGCATATGCATTAGCATAAGTCACATTCATGGTCGCATTTGACGCATTTGATGTGTCACGACACAATTTCCATAGGTCTGTTAGGTTATCAATTAGGTGTGACACATTTTCCAAATGTCGAGACACATTTGCAATATTGCAATGAAAATGATAAGTGCAGTGACACATTCACAATATTGCAACACATACATGAAGCCAGGCAATGCATTTGATTTGACAATGAAACATTTGATTATGGAGTGACGCAACTGATTGAAGATGACACATTTGTGAGTCTAAATGACGCAAGTGCCATAGTGCAATGCAATTGTTGTATGGAACAATGCAAATGCCAAACTACAATGCAAATGCAGTTAACATGACTCATTTGACTTTGACCAAGGTTGACTAGAGTTGACTTAGTTTTAGGCTCACTTTTTGCTTATGTTTAATTAGATAGATGGTAATAATGATTTGCAATAATGTGCTAACTCTCATTTTTGCATGTGCAGAAATGACTACCATCGATCTATATGCATGAGTTTAGGCCATCGATCTATATGCACAAGTTTAGGCCATCTACATATGTGTTTTGGGACCAACTGATGGACTGGGAGCAACAATAATTGATGTGACTAGGGTTGTATTATGTCACCTATATGCCCATTATCTGGGCTAATAGGGTACTTTTGACAGCACTAGCCGAGAGATGGCATTCTAAGACCTATTCTTTCCATTTGCCGAAGGGGGAGACCACTATCACTTTGGAGGACATTTATCATATTTTGCCTATTCTAATCAGAGGTGAGTGGGTGGTGTACAATCCACACAAAGGGGTGCAAGCTATGACCAAGTTGTACAAGTTGGATGATGGCACGAGCCTTGGAGTTGAGGGCTATGAGATTCGGTGGGAGTACCTGGCAAAGCACTACCCATGATGGGATGCCATGTTATGCACGCTGATTGTCGAAGTCTTGATTCTAGATCATCAAGGACATGGATTCCCGATTGGATGGGGAGATGTCTTAGTATAGATGCGGTGGGATAGGGTAGTCTTTGCATGGGGGCCTTGTTTGCTTGGCATGCTCTATCATCAGTTGCACGAGGTAACATATAGGGGTGTGAGTAGCATCAACTGCGACATGACATTACTGATGATCTGGGCTTGGGAGCACATTACCATCTTCAATCCACCAATTTAGAGGCCACAGCTAGCAAATGGGATGCCTTATGTGTTCTTATATGCGGGTTCCCTTCAGTAGATGAGGGTCAAAGAGACTGGATTCTAGTGGCATAGGATTGACACAATGACGCATTTGTCTAGAGGCCATATAGGGATTGCACACAATGGGCTAGAGAGGGAGATCATTTAGCTTTTAGCAGAAATTTTAGATATCTGATTGGATGCACTGTACAGTCTCAACTAATTATAGAGATGTACCTACCCTAGCAGGTACTTCATTAGTTTAGGGAATAGTAGGGTGTGCCTATGGGTATAGCATAGTATGTGAGATTGTTGCGAGAGCTTGGGTGGGGTCCTACTATATCAGTGCCATTTGCTAAGTAGTAGATAGATGGATTGGTGGAACAACCATGAGGTTGGAGCGGAGGTCCTGCAGATCTAGGGATGACTATAGATTATGATTTATGGTGACAGACACATCGACCTATTCCCTTGAAAGATATTGATGGGTTGACACCTATGGACTGCAGATCAATTATACTACAAGTGCAATGAGGAGGCTGAAGAGGTAGGGATAGAGGCAGAGACAGAGGCCAAGGCGATGAAGGGAGAGGAGATGGGAGGAGAGCTAGTGGAGATGGAGGAGGAGATGATGAAGGTGATGAAGGAGATGGTGGAGGTGGAGGGAGGAGGAGAGGAGATGGCAGGAGATAGACCAGGAGGGTGAGGCAGTGAGTGGAGAGAGTGGCCTTAGATGCTATCCCCTAGGTTCCAGAGGAGGAGGAGAGAGATGAGGGGCCGAGGCCGAAGGGGGTGAGATAGGAGGAGGAGATATAGGAGGCTAAGAGATAGCCAGAGGGAGAGGGGAGACAAGAGGTAGAGATGGAGGGCAGACAAGAGGAGGGGAAAGTAGAGGTCGAGGTGGAGGTGATACAGCCAAAGGTAGAGGTGCTAGATGACTAGGGAGGAGAGGAGGGAGTTGGTGATGATGACAATGAGCTGTAAACTAGGGATGAGATGGATGAGGTAGAGGATGATAAATGGAGAGCCAGACATATCTAATGTTCCACCATTGCCATGAGATTCTATATTAGATCAACATCTAGCTGATATGAAATGAAGGTTGGATGAGGCCACTGCAGAGATCAGATCCCTACGAGCAGAGCTTGAGGTGACATGTGTTGAGAGGGACCAGGAAGAGATATGGTGTCGAGAGACAGAGACCTGGTGCAGTTAGTTTTCTTAGTTGTGTATAGGGCTGGTTTCAAATGTGGCCAGGGAGCTTTCCAAGGTTAGTGAGAGCAGAGGACAATATAGGATGTTATATGAGCGAGTAGTGTCAGCCGATCAGAGAGATCCTGGATTATCTAGATCATCCAGCAGGACAAGGACAAGGTCAGGGAGTAGCAGTCATACCCATAGTAGCCACAGTCAGAGCAGTGTGGGTGGCTCTACTTCCTCAGGGAATACATTAGGACATAGGTCTCATCACAGGAATTCTTCAGGACATAGGTCCAACAACTCTCATGGATCATCTAGGTTAGGGCATAGATCAAACCACAGTCAACCGCCAATGATAGATCCATCCACCTCGCAGACTCATGCCACTGTATCCTCACAGAATCATGTTGTCATTACCATGATGGCCTCAGTTCCTCTAACAAAGCATCGGTCACCATGAACTTCTCCTCGTAGGGATGAGGAGAGCACCTCTTAGGACATTTTTATCTTGATATTATGTTTCATACATTCATGTTATGGAATTTTATATTTGGACCATCGAGGCTGTGAGCTCTATTTTTGGGATATCTCGTGACTCTATCATGTGACATGATTTTTTGAGATTATATATGCGATACAACTTTGATGTAGCCTATATGATTTATGCTATGTGATGATGCATTGTGTGTTGATTATGTTTATGATAAATGCTTATGTGATGATGCAGTTATGATGACTATATGATGCCTATGTGATGTGATTTATGTATTCATGATTCCTATGATGATGTCTTTTATATGCTTTATCATGTATGCTTTTATGATATCTACTTATGATGAGATGCGATGATGATATGATGCCATGACTATGTTATGTTATAATGATGATTATATGGATGCATAATTTAGGATTGTAATGGATGACATGTTTATGATTATGAATGTGTTAATGCATGACTATATATGTATGGACAATGCAATCTTATGATGTGATATATGTGTTTTAATGATATGGATGATGTATGCTCTTACATGTTATGTAAATGACAATTGATGAATGTAAGTGATATGTGTATACAAATGATGGAAATGGAAATATGTGAATGTGCAATAACCTTATGCAATGCCTATATGATCATGTATATAATTATATTTTTGTATGTCACAAGATATCATCATGAGGCAGATAAGGAGAAGCGATAAGAGAGAAGGAGATGGATATTAGCATGGAGACCAAATCCTTCAACATATTACCACATGAATTAACAATTATTTCTCTTAATCATCATTGGGTGGATTATTGTAATGGCCAACAAACACCATGATATGACATAGATCGATGGTGTGCAAGGTTGTACCATCACATGAGACAAGTAGTCGTAGACAAGGATGATCATGACTTATACGAAGAGTGCAATTTCCCTAGTCTTTTTGTCACAACCAACCACAAGCATAAGAAAGAAAAGAGAGACAATAAAGACAAGTCATGAAACATCGTTGCTCCTCTAAATCCTATTATTAGGACATCCTCAAGGAACTAGCAACATGACTGCTTGAAAAGCATAAGACAAGTCAATCATCATGATACATCATTGCTTCTCTAAATCCTGTTGCTAGGACATCGTGGAGAAACTAGTAGCATGATGAAGGATCAAAGGACCAAAATTACAAGATAATGTTTGCTGAGTGTTTTTCAAATGTGTTTGAATGTCAAGTGTTTAGATGTCAAGTTGCCAAGTTTGACAATGTCGAATGCCAAAGTTGGTAGGTTTGATGATGTCAAGGTGTCGAGTGTCAGAGTTTCCAAATTTAGGAATGACACATCCTAAATAATGTCAATGTTGAGAGGATCGATCCTCAGATGTCAAGAGGATCCCTCAAAATGCCAGATGACAGTGACGATGCCTAGGAAGGACACATCCTAAGGCACAAGGAAATGACAAAGGCGATCCTTCAGAAGGACACATCTAAAGAATAACCAAGAGTTTATAGTTTGACTAAAGTTGACTAAAATTGACTTTTGTTGATAGAATTGACTACATGTCAATATTGACATGTTGATGTGATTGACATATTGATCAAATGATTGTCCTAGTTTGTTGTAGGAGCTTGTCTGCTTTTAGGGTGACCTATTTGACTTGAAGACATTAGATGTGTGTACTAGTGTAGTGTTATGAACCCTAATGGCTTGACCTAGTGTGGCCTCGGGGGCTCATCGACAGATGGCCTTTCCTACGTCATACACTCAAATACCTTGTAGTTCAACATGACTAGTGATTTTGTCTTGATGACTAAAGATTGAGTCATGATTTTATTTTGAAAAATCTAAAAGGACTGACCTAATGTATCAGGGGCCTAAAAATGAGCCTTGCCTACGTAGAAAATGCACAGAGACAACGTAGTTCAACAGATAACAAAGATTGACTGACATGATTGACCTGACAAGATATGACTCTATTTTTGTGTTTTTGCCATATTTTATTTTTTTTGTATTTCTTCAGGACGTTTTTCAATTTTTAGGTCTTTTTTCAAGACATTTTTTAATTTTTAGGTCTTTTTCAAGACATTTTATGATTTTTAGGTTTTTTTTTAAGGAAATTTTATGATTTTTAGGTCTTTTTTTAGGACATTTTATGATTGGAAGAATCACGTGCGATGCCCACTATAGTTGGATGATAAAGTAATGCCCCCAATTAGGTCCTAGACTAGCCAAGTTTGAAGAATGCAAAAAGGATGTGCTTGGGGTGATAGATGGATAGTATATAGGACTTGATGTCAACCATTGTTATCCATGAAAGGAATGGTAGGGTTTCACGATGGGGTTTCGTGGGTCATGATGATGTTGGAAAAGTGGTTGATTATTATGGACTAAGGTAGGTAGAGTGACAGTAGATGGAAGAGCGAAGAACGACTATGCATGGCGCTTGTTTACCAAGTTTTCACCATGGTACTTATCCAAAGTGCCTGTTTACCAGGATTTCACTATTGGAAAAATTATTTCTCTTTACTATTTTTGTCATTTTTTTTTGTGTCACCAAGACGCCTATTTTCTAGGTTTTTATCAGGGTGACGATTTTTTATATTTTTCAATTTTTTTGTATTTTTTATGGTTTTTAGCCTATCTTTTTGATGCTCATAGAATTTTTGAAGATGTAGACTATTGATAGGCTCTATCATTTGTTTACCATCTAGAGTGGCTAGCTAATATGCTTCAGAACCAAAAGAGGATGTGATGACATAAGGACCCAGCCAATTAGGTTCAAACTTGCCAAGTTTTTCTCTGTCAGATTGATTCTTAGGATTTTACATGAGGACCAAGTTGCCAATGTCATACTTTCATACCATAATTCTCTTATTGTAACTACAACAGAGATGGTTCTGATATTCCTAAAATTTATTTAAGGCATTGTGTCTTTGTTCCTCTAACATGTTCAGTTCATGCAGTCTGTACTATCTATATTCTTCATCATCGATCAAACCCTTCAGGGAGACTCACAAAGAAGGAATTTCAACCTTGATGGGCAAGATGGCTTCAACTCTAAAAACCAAGGTGAATGGAGTGGCTCCTATAGGTGTGCGGATGCTGGTGTGGTAAGCCCATAGAGCAAGGTTGAGTTGGATGTGCCAGTCATGACCAACGTCATTGGCTGTCTTCTTAAGAATTTTGATGATGGTTTTATTGGACACCTCAGCTTGACCATTTCCTTATGGGTAATATGGCATGGAGAAATGATGTTGGATGTGGAATCATTCACAAAACTCATATATGTCTTAATTTTTGAAAGGACGTCCATTGTCTATGATGATGGATTGCGGAACACCATAGCGACAGATGATGTAGTCGAGGATAAATTTGGAAATTTGTTTTCCGGTTATGTATGTGAGTGGGATGGCTTTGATCCACTTAGTGAAGTACTCAATGGTGGTGATTATGAATTTGTGGTGGTTGGAAGAGGTAGGATGTATTTTTCCCACGAGGTCAATTCCCCATTGTACAAAGGGCCATAAAGAAGTAATCAACCGAAGTTCTTGTGCTGGTGCATGAATCAAATCACCATGTATCTGACATTGGCAACATGTTCTAACAAATTCACGTGCATCCTTTTCCATAGTCAGCTAGTAATACCCAAGTCTCATGATCTTCTTGGCTAAAGTAGGACCACTCGAATGAGAATTGTATATACCCTCATGTACCTCGCATAAGGTTGTTCATGCTTTGTTAGTGTCAAGAAATCGAAGAAGGGTATTGTCAAAGCTATGGTGGTATAGGGTGTCACTGATGATGGTGTATCGGGTGGCCTTATGGATAAAGGATCTTCGTTGGTGGTTGGATAGGTTGGGAGGAAGGTTTTGGGATTGTAGATAGTCATAGATGTCTTGATACCATGGAGAATTCAGACCGAAAAGCTTGCAAACCATCTCTGACTCTGGAATGTCATATGTAGGAACCTAAATTTGTTCCACCAAGAACTCAAACTGAGGCACGTTTCTTGGGATTTCAAGGAGAGATCCAATTGTAGCCATTGCATCTGTAGCCTTTTTTTGTGCCCTCGAGACTTGCTCAAAATTCAGCATGTGGAAATATGTCTGGAAGTTGTCAACCATTCATTTGTAAGGCATTAATTTCTCGTCCTTGGTGTCATATTCGTTGTTGACCTAGTTGATGACCAAATCAAAATTTCCATAAACATGAATTGTTTCAATTTTCCATTTTATGGCCATTCTTAGTCCTATAACAAGTGCCTCATATTCTGCAACATTATTTGTACATGGAAAAACAATGCAGAATTATTTGGGGATGGAGTCTCCTTGCGGCGTGATAAACAATATTCTTGTTCCTGATCCATGACTAGTATGGGACCCATCAAAGTATAGCCTCCAAGGTGATTTAGGTTATGTATGAAATATGGACTCATTAGGAAAATCTACTACTAATGGGTGATCGCCTTGTATAGGTGCATCTGCCAGTTGATCTGCTATCACTTGTCCCTTTATGGCCTTTTGTTCCATGTATTGAATGTCATACTCACTCAAGATCATTACCCATTTCACCAAGTGTCTTGTCAATGTTGCACAACTTAAGAGATATTTCAGGGGATCAATATTTTCTATGAGATGTATCTTGTGATTCAACATGTAGTGTCTTAATTTTTGAGTAGCAAAGACAACTACTAGACAAGCACATTCAATGGATGTATAATTTAGCTCATATCCAACAAGTGTTCGACTAATGTAGTATATGGCCCTTTCCTTTTCATCATGATCATTTTGCGCCAGTAATGCCCCTAATGCTAAAGTTGTTGCAAAAATGTATAGAATCAAAGGTTTACCTTCGATTGGTGGCATTAGAATGGGTGGTGATAATAGATAATTCTTTATTAGTTGGAAGGCCTCTTGGCATTTATCAGTCCACACAAAGAGGATACCTTTGCATAGGAGGTATTGAAATGGTTGACACTTGTCTACCAGTTGTGCTATGAAATGTCTGATAGATTGTAACCTACCTTGCAATGCCCTAAGTTCACTTATCCCTTTTGGGGGAGGCATGTCTAATATTGCTTTCACTTTGGCTAGATCGACTTCAATGCCTTTGCAAGAAACTATATATCCCAAAAAAAAATTTGATGTTACACCAAAGACACATTTCTTAGGATTCAAGTAGACTTTGTATTCTTCAAACCTCTTGAAGATTTTATCTAATACATTCAATTGATCTTTTCATGTCAAAGATTTTTCCAAAAGGACGTCCACATAATCTTCCATTAGCTTGTGCATCATGTCATAGAATATCATTTTCATAGCTATTCGATACATGGCGTCCGCATTCTTGAGACCAAAAGGCATGAAGTTCCAATAGTATGTACCCAAAGGAAATGTGAATGTTGTTTTATGCTGATCTTCAAGGGAAATACAAATTTGATTATAACCCGAGAAACCGTCCATGAGGGACAACATCTCATATCTTGTTGTAAAATGTGGATTGATGTCAATGTTTGGTAACAAAAATTCATCCTTTGGACACACTATTTAGGTACCAAAAATCTATGTAGATGTGGATTTTACCATTTGGCTTTGTGACTATAACTAGATTGGATATCCATTTAGCATAGTCTATTGACCGTATGAACCCCACATCTAGTAATTTCTTAAGTTCTACTTTGACTAGCAAGGCAATTTGAGGGTGCATTTTATGCAACTTTTTTTTTATTGGCTTGGCATCTAGAAGTAATGGAAAATGGTGCAAGACCAATTTTGTATCCAACTTGGGCATATCGGCATAGGACCATGCAAAATTAATCTTACGCTCTAAAAAGAATTTGTGGAATTTAGGTTTCTCTTCTTCTGTCAAGGATGTCGCAAAGAGGACAATTTTTGGATCTTTTTTGGTAGCTATGTATACTTCCATGGTGTCCTCTATGAGAATTTCTGATTTTTCTTGAGTCACAGGGAGGAAGTCCAGTCCCCCATCTTTGGGCACCTTAGAGAGGATTTCACCCATATATGTGTCCTTTATTTTTACTTTTTTGTTGTCAGAAGGTTCCTTTCGGTTTTCACCTAAAGACATGTCATCTTTTGTTTTATTTTTTATTTTTCATTTTGCAACTAGAGGACAGAGCAATCTCCCCGAAGTATGCTACACAATCTAGGTTAATAGCAAATCCAACCTTTTGATCTCCACTTGGTATGCCCTCATGCAGTCCCATGAATTCTGCAATGGCCTCATCATTCTAAAATATGTCTATAAATGGCAGACCTTGTTGATCCCAATCAATTAGTTGTGGTACAATAAGGAGATACCATCATTAGTATTGGTGAATGGAGGGGAGGACATGAAGAGCATGCAAACATATTCAAAGAGGTTGAAGATAAACTTGTCATCATCCAACTCCCAATCGGATTCTATCTAATATTCTCCTTCACCTAATTCATAATCCTTGTCAAAATAAGGGATAAATGGACTGACATTGGGGTCAGTAGTGTCATGTGGTGAGTTGGATGAATCTCAATGAGGGTCATTACAGTTAGATGGTTGGAAAGGTATGTTAGAGTTATGGCCAATAGAATTGGAAGATGATTCAGACTTATCATTGTTTCTTTGGAAAAAGAGTCTATCCCAGTCTTCTCATTTCCTTGGGATCTTAAGATTGTCATTATTCTATGCTAGATCAATCTTAAAAAAATTCCAAAATTTTTCTTCAAATTTAGGTTCTCCAAGTTCAAGGAACAATTCATCAAGGCAATAGTCATTCAGGGATCGTTGGGAGCCAAATTCCCATTCATGGGAGTCAGTTTTGGTAAGGGATTCCTCAATAGTCTCAACACTTTCTGAAGCATTCACACTCTCACTCAAAAGTACATTGGTACGTCAATCATCACTTTTGGGTAGACCATACCCTAACCCAAGAAGTTTTGGTCTTCAGGGAGGCATTATTGGTTCATGCATTCCAGTTTTATTTATGCCAAGGCCACTAATTCCATCATAGCCTTTCACCTTCATTATATCATAGCCTTTTCTATATATTTGGACTAGTAATGGGGATGGATCTTCAAGGTCCTTATAAATCCACGTTGATATGTCCTTGATGTCTTCTTTGCTCATTTCACCCCATTTTATAAAGATGTGTGATGGAGGGACTTTGAAATTTTCCTTAGGCTCCATTCTAAAACAAGGTCGACCATAGACCTTAGGAGACTTGGGTGTTTTGGTGATGCAATAGGTTGTGTTTAGTTTATACTCTCCACATTCTAGGTCCTAGATCTTGAAATTGGACTCAGCCTTAGGAATGAAGGAGGATGGTGTGGCAAAAGTGGAAGGAGTGGACGTGGATGATTTGGAAAGTGTGGATGGGTCGATAAATTTGGAGGTAGAGGAGCTTGGAGCTTCTTGGTTGATGGGAACTTGATGTTCTGAAATACCCCTTAGATTGGTGCAATACTAGAATGGATCAGGGTCTCCATATATGGTGATTTTTGTGCCATCAAAGGGAAACTTCAAGAATTGGTGGTAGGTGGATGGAACATATTTGAGGGTATGAATCCAAGGTTAGCCAAGCAAGATGTTATAGGGTAATTCAAGATCTAGGACTTGGAAAGTTGTGCCTACAATGACTAGCCCAACTCTGATAGGAAGAGTGATAACACCTCGAGAGGAACATTCTTCATCATCATACACCTTTATAACAATGCTCTTTGTAGCATCTACACAAGCATCAAAGAAGCTGGGAGCCTTAACTAGTTTAAAGGAGCATATGTTTAGTCCTCCGCCATCTACTAAAACTCATCTGACCTTGTTCTTATGGATAGACTTCAATGTGTAATGCATCATTATGATTGGACTTTGGTGACGAATAATCTTGGTCTAAAAATGTTACATGATGGGGTGTAGTGAGGTATCCCACCATGGATTCAAATTGGTTGACATCAATGTCTTGAGAGACAAAGGACTCTTGCAAGGTTTTGTCAAGTATGGCCATATGTGTGGGAGAAATGCATAGCAACCCAAGTATAGAAATTTTAGCAGGCATCTTTCCTAGTTGGTCAATGAGGTTAAACTATCCCTTAGGTTGCAATTACTTGGTGGATGGACCTAGTTGTGATTGCTTAGCAGATGGACCGAGTATTGTAATTTTTGGCTTCCTAGGGGGAGGAGGACTAGCTATGGTGATTTTTCCACCATGGGTAGTAACATTGCATTCAGGCACTCTTTTGGCAGTGATGGTATTGACATATTCATCAATAGCTCATAAGTGATTAATAATCAGTCCACCAGAATAATCAAATGTAGTGGGGTTATAGTTTGTACATTTATTATTTATCTTAGGACTAACATTGAGGGATTATTTGAATGATGGTCCTATAGTGGGTTTTTGTGAATAGTATGGTTTGTGTTTAACACAAATTATGGTCCACCCAATTTGATTGTGCGATTTTCAATGAGGTCTTGAACCAAATTTCTTAGTTGTCGACAAGAGGATGTCTTATGTCCTTTAGCACGATGGTAATCACAGAAAGAATTTTCATCGCACCATGATGGTTTAAACTATCTTGGGTCATATGGCTTGGGGTCCTGTAATGTAATGACACCATTTTGAAGGAGCTTTTTAAGGAAGTCTTCGATTGGTTCCCCCAAGGTAGTGTATGTACATCTCTCTGAGAATTTCCTTGTTTGTTGTGGCTACCCTTGGTTTTGATTGTTTTTTATTGTTATAACTATTTTGAATGGCATTAGTAGCAAGTGTCGGTATAATCATTTGTGTATTTTGTGGTGAAGCTCCTTTAAGAGTAAGTATAGGACCCATTGTGTTTACTGCCTTGGCATCAACAATGCCATCATTGCTAACATGTTTATTCTTGACCCAATATTTATTCTTGTCTACAGGTGGGTTTTTGTTTGTGTTCTTAGGGCCATATTTTAGTTCTCCTTTAGCAATAAGAGCCTTCTCAAGTTGGACACCCTTTTCGACTAAGTCTATGAAGGTTGTGCAATAGTGGACTTGCAAGCCATATTTCAATGGTCCTAGGAGGGTTTGGAAAAACATGTCAACTTTTTATTTCTCAGGTATGTAAATATGGCAATGACTTGTTAGACTTCTCCATTTTTGGAAGAATGGGATAAAAGTATCACCAACATCTTCTTGTGTAAGTGTGCATAAGTTGGTAATGGAGACATATGTGTCAATGTTTTAGGCATAATTTTCCACAAATCTATTTGCAAGTTTGTCCCATGATTTTATTCCCTTTTGTAAGGTCAAAAACCATTCAAGTGCAGGGCTTGCAAGACTCTTAGGGAAGAGTCTCATCAAGTAAGTGTGTTCATAGGCAATATCCACACAATTGGTTGTGAATTCTCAAATTTGTTCAATGGGGTTTGTCTTTCCTTTGTATTTAGTGAAGTTTGGTGCCACATACCCAGGAGGGAATGGTGGCATGTATAGACTTGTGTGAAAAGGATATGGGCATAATTCATATGACATGTGTGACTTTTTATTGGGCATTTGCATAGTCTCTATTCATTTTTGCAAGTCTGCCACTTGTGTTGTCAAGGCATCAACTATAGGATTGTTTGTTGCATCACTCATGGAAGTGATGGTAATCCCATGAATTCCTATTTGTTGGGATGAGGTGTTCTAATTTTGTTGTGGAATGTGTTTTTGTAAGATGTATGATGTGTTTTGGTTGGAATGTTGTTGGTATTGCAAGTTTTGATTAGAGATTTGTTGATGAGTGTGAATGTGTGATGCATAGGTAGGAATGTGCCCTCCAGCCATATTAGTTGATATTTTTGGGATGTGTTGATCTTGCATATTTTGGTGTCCAAATGAAGTCATATGTTGTGTATTTTAATTTCCTTGTCCCAATTGGTGAAGTTGTCCATGGGGGATGTTGGTGTTTTTCCCTTGGGAAATATTGGTATTAAGTTGTGATGAGGTGTTGACATTTGGTTGTGGTCCTCGAATGAAAATATGTCGTTTACTTCCTCTAAAAGGATTGAATGAGGATCCAATGAAAGGATTTGATGATGATGCTCCCATGGCACTAGATGAAGCTCCAAATAGGGAATTTGAAGAGCTTTCCCCCATTGATGAGGATCCAAAGGTAGCTCCAATTGACTGTGATGATGTTGTGGACATTGTAGGCATTGATTGTGACATGGTTGGTGTCCCTCCAATGGATGTTGCATTGATCAAGTTGGAGGTATTTTTATTAGATGTAACATTAGAGTTAGCATTGATAGTGTTGGTGGCAATTTGTGACCTGGCACCAATGTTATTGTTGGTATTGTTTTGAGGTTGACTAGTGTTAAAAGCATTGTTTGTGTTGTTGTTGGCATCATGATTGGGAGTGGCTTCCCTTAAAGTATAAATGTCAAATCCTTGTGGCAATTTGGCCCCTTGATGTAAAAGTATGGCTAAATATTTGTCTCTATCATGTAAGACCAAATCTTCCACAAAAGAGGCCACTTCAGGATTTTGAGTTGTAGCTTCTATGTCTTCCTCAAATATGTTTCCATGTTCATATCTACGTATGAATGGTTCAAAGGGGTTTTGTGAGGAAGATGGCATGTTTATGTCGCTAAATGGATTGATAAAGGATGTCTCTTGGTTCATGTTTTGATTCATATCATTGGAAAAGATGTAAGTGTTGGTGTCTTGTCCAAAATTAGTCATTTGTCTTCTTTTTTTTTGAAGCCTAGTCTCAACCATATAAAGATTTTTCTCAAATTAGAAAGAGTAAGAGGATGAAAATGACAACTAGATGATTACACTATGTTTTTGGATTTTTGACAATAAGGTATGAAAATGCAACTATGTTTTTGGGTTTTTTGATAATAAGGACTGCAAATTGCAACTATGTTTTTCATTTTTTTGATAATAAGGAATGCAATATGACAATGTTGCCTAAAGGAAATGACAAATGCCAAAGGACAATAAGGACTTTTTTTTTTGAATTTTTAGGAATAAGGTATGCAAGTGAGGACTAAGATGATTTGAATGTTCTAAGATATGTAAATGCAAAGGTCTAAATGATTTGGAAGAAGGTTACCCAACCACCCTAAGCTTGATCTATGTCTCAATTTGGGTCATCAAAGGACATGCTAATGTGACTAAAGGACAAGATGACAAGATGACAAGATGAGGTTTCCTAACTAGACTTTTGAGTTGGAAAGTCTCACAAAAAGGACAAAGAATAAAAAAAATTAAATTGACTAAGTCCAATGACCACCTACTCTTGAAGGAAATGATTTTACAAAGTATGGTAAGGTTTCCTAATCCAAAAATATGCAAATAAAATGAGGATCTAAAGGTTGGTTTATGTCTAAAAATGAAGATGATGGACTTCTAAAGATGCAACTAAAGATTTTACAAGTTTGGACCTATAGGTAAATGCAAGCTAAATATGCCAATGATGGAAAATTTGAGCAATTGTCTTTCTGGTTTTTAATAGAGGCTGCTAGAAAAAGATGTTTGATGGAAGATTGGACAAGTTTGGTCTCGTGTTTTAGACTATAATAGTGTTTTAGTTTTTTCTAGGAAAATGCATCATTTTAGGTTTTGAATGTGTTGTAGTTTGGAAGATGCATCATAGTTTCAGTGAATGTGGTTCTACAGATAGCAAATGCGACTCAGAAAATCAATTACGACATTCTATTAAGCAAATGTGATGCAAGAAAGGAAAATGCATTGCACAGAGCAAAAAATGTAGCTTATTAGAGTGAATGCATTGCAGAAAGTGGAAAATGCGGTGTAGATTAGTGAATGCATTTCAGCAAATGTGTTGCAACAGAATAAGTCTAGTTTGTTTGCAATTTTTGATAAAATGTTGGAATTGTTTCAAGTTGAATAATTGTTTCTAGGTCTGTGAAAGGTGTTTATTTTTTTAATGTCTCAAAAAACACCTGGAAAAAATAAGATTTTGTTTGATCATGCACAAAGAAGACAAGTACAACCCTAGGTTAGGAAAGGACTATATTTGCTAGATTCCACATGAGTTTCCCCAACCACACTTATTCTTAGCGGATGAATCTAGAAGATTGGCCAAATAGGATCCCCCTTATAATGCACTCATTTCTCAGGTCAACCAATCTTCCAAACCCCATAAATCTCCCATGGCGGGTTGATCACCTCTACTAAGAACTAGGAGAATGTGGATGCCTTCACAACAACCATTGCTACACTAGCAAATAGATGGGATTTTGGAAACTACACAAAAAAAATTAGTTTAAGACCCATGTTCAAGTGTCCACACATGGGGAAAGATTAGCTATGCTAAGGAGGAACTCCAGCCTGAAGAGGTTACACTCAATAGAGTTTTGGGAATTTAACTTGTTCGTGTGACACATCTGCACTCCTAATCCTAAGCTTTCCATTAGGATTCACATTTATATACTAGTCAGGGGTAGCTCAACCAAGGAGCTCCATTGCTGGTTTGAGTCGCCTTGGGGTGAGTACTTTTTCCCACCAAGGAAGGCCCAATTCCTAGAGTCAATAACCATTTATCTTGCACCCAGGATTGCACAAGTGTGCAAGGGGAGAGGATACTTTGATTATTGAATTGGGGTGACACATAAAATAGATGGGTTTAGTTTTCTGATCACCTAGTTTGCACAAGGTGAGAGCATAATCACCTACCACCTTCAAGAAAAATCAAGAAAAGTTCTTTAACTCCCCTAATTAAATCTAAGTGAGACAAGAAAATGTTCTTTTTAAAGCACCAATGGAAGTGTTTTCTAATCTAAAACAAGCACAAGAGGTTTCAAAATAACATGCTTGGATATTCAAACCTACAAAACCACTTGTTAGTAGTCTAAAAAGATGTCTTGGACCCACAAAAATTCAAAGCCACATGCTACCACAAAATATTAGTAACCTAGAAAAACCTCTAAACTACTAATTTGAAATGAAAAATCTAGAAAATTTTGAATAAAACCAAAAATAAAAATTTACCAGATGAATGCGTCGCAATAGAGCGAATGTGGCTTTCTGCACATCGAATGTGACTCAGGACCATAGATAGGAGTTTTCCAGTCAGATGCGGCTTGCAAATGCGTCGTTCAATATAGCCAATGCATTGGATTATGAGAGAATGCATCTCTGCTGGTAGAAAATGCGGCTCAAGTCTTCAGATGTGTTGTTATGGTTACTAAATGTGTTGCAACGTGACGATTGTGGTTCTCGAATATGAAAATGTGGTGTTCCGTACCTGTAACTGCAAAATCACAAAAATCTATATGGAAACCTACAAAAAACATGATTTTGGCATTGGGTTCACCAATGTAACTATGGGAAAAATCTAGGTTAGTAGATTAGTGAATAAATAAATCAAAACCCAAAGTAAATTATGAAGCACAAAGGAGGAAAATATGAAAACAAAGAGAGATATCACCTTGAGCCTTCAACCTCCATGATTGACCTCCATTACACCTTCTCTATTTGCTGCAATATGTAGTTTTCCCTTAGATTTTGTGTGAGCAATATGTGACAATGCCAAGACCAAAGCAAATGTTGAAGGATTTGATGATAAAATGCAATACTATGCAACTATGACCTATGCCTAAAGTATGTCAAAATGCCAAGAGAAATGAAGTATGCCTAAGACAAGATTGCAAGAGTTAAGATGACATGAAATTGGAAGAGCATAAGATGAGATATGATTGCAAGAGATGTGCAAATGAGACCAAAATTGCCATTTTATAGAAAATACAATTTTGAATGAATGATAGATTGAAGATTGACAAATGCTCTAGAATCAATGGACAAGATTCAATGTGACAACCCAATATTGGGGTTAGGGAAATATTAGGGTGAATTTGAAATGAATGGACAATATTTTCCTTCTAGAAGATCAAATCAAGGGACAAGATTGCATGTGACAAGGAGATAAAAATGGTGCAGAAAAAAAGAGAGGTGGAAAATCAAATAATATTAGAAATTACTTGATTTATGGAGGAAAATTACTATTTTGAATTAAAAATTAATTTAATTCAAAAAGGTGGGGTCATGTGACAGTAAATAATTAATTTGAATTATCTACTAAAAGAGGGAAAATTAGAAAGTGGGACCATTTTTAAATAAATAATTTTATTTAAAATGGGGAAAATGCCAAGGTGGACCATAATAAAATAAATTAAGGAATTTATTCAATTATGAGAAGACATGTAGGAATTAATGACGTATTTAAATAAATAAAATTGATTTATTTAAATAATTAGGAGGAAATAATGGACAAGGATAATTAAATAAATTAACAAATTTATTTAATTATAGAAAGGCATTAGACAATTAGTGACGTATTTAAATAAATAAATAAAATTTATTTATTTAAATAATCAAGAAGAATAAAAAAAATGAATTAGTTAAATGATTAACAATCATTTAATTAATAGTTGAAAGTGGACAAAAGGACATAATTAAACATTTTAATTATGCCAGGAGGAAAGTGATGAAAATAGAGCTTGCAGGCCTAGGTCATTTTTATGTGTCTACAATATGATAGTTGTATCAATCTTCTAGAAATAATGATGGGGAGAAGAAAGTTTGGGAAAAAGAATATGAACATCAGTAGACTGCAGGCATGGTGGCATGAAATTTATGCTCCATCTGATAGTGCTCCCATTTCCAAAGATCATTTAGAGGATGCACCTATTTATATTTCCAAGGTAGATAAGTATCATGAGTTATAGATTGAATGGAATAAAATGATGCCTAAATATATTGATGAGTTGAAAACTCATAAATTAAGAATAAAATTTATTCCAACTCTAGATCTAGTTGATATGAAGGAGATATTAGAAAAGGTCAAAGAATTATCCAGCAGGTTTGAGGCTAATAAGGAAGGGGAAAACATCCAACTTGGATCCACCTAGGAAAAAGTGCCAGTCATGTGACTTTATAGCTAGAAGGGATGACCTAGAATTTTGTGCCAACAAAGATAATACTTCTAGAAGGTTCTAGGCTAACTTAGGCCTTATTTTAAAATATTAAATGTAATTTTATTTTGGAAAAAACTCTCTAGGCCAACCTAATTTTGTAACCCTAATTTTGTAATAACCTAAAGTAATTTCTCTATAAATTGAGGCCTCAGCTTCATTTGTAAGGGTTAGACATAGTTGGAGATAAGTTACATCTAAGAGAAGAGTTAGTATTTTCTAAGAGCAAGTGTTGAAACATTGTGAATACATGAATTGTTGTGAATCTAGGTGATTCAATACAAGTAAAGACATTTTTCTTTGGTGCTCTTTCCTATGTTGTTCACTTTTCATGGTTTTTGTTTTCTAGTTCTTTAATAAATTACTTTGAAATTGTGGTTGCATGTTAGATTTTAGACTTAGATGTAATGCAATTGTGCTAATGATTCAATATTTGAAGTGTTTGAGCAATCCTTGGTCCATACTTTTAGCAATTTGTTGATTGTAAGTTGTGTAAAGTTAGCCTGGCCTAAATATTATGTGTACTAAGTTCAATTGTGGGTATTTATTAATTTCAATTATAAAATAAGGTTAACTTGTGTGAATGCTCCATGATCTGAAACTCTTTATTACCTTAGAAGATTGCACTATTTCATTGAGATTGCAAGTTTAATATGGGTTTAGTAGGAATTGGTTTTGGAAGGATTGGTCCTTTGAATGTTTGATTGTTTGCACAATTGATCTTAGGTTTTAGTTTTAGAAATCTCTTTGAACCCTTTATATTTTTCTATTTCTTTTAAATATAAGTTACCTTAGGATTAAAAAGCATCAACATATTGCAAGATTTGATGAGTTTGAAGCTTCCAGTATTTGTTTTGTAAGGTCCCTTGTGATTACCAACATTTTCACATTTATCACTGAGTTGTTTTTGCATTGTCAAGACCTAACATTAGAGACCTTGGGGTTATCTCTTAAGGCTTGCTGATAAATATTTACCTTTGAAGAGAGATAGGATATTATATTTTGTTTGAGTTGTTTTGTAGAAAACACCATCAACATGAAGATGTTCTAGAGTGTTTAAGAAATCTTTCCTGATCACAAGTGTTTTGAGTCATTCTGATAAAGAAAGATTGATCTTTAACTTTTTAATTTCTTCTGCTAAATAATTAGTCAAATTGTTTTGGTCCATGGAATTTATCTTTTCATTTTTTGAAACATTTGATTAATTACAATGAGAGGTTACCTTGGGTAACCCTAGGTTATTGTTTTATTTATCATTAGGTGGAGTATTAAAGTTATTAGGAAAGATCGACGCCATTAATGGCCCATTGAATTTACTTCCACCATTAGTGTTACTTCTCAGGTTATAGTTTCCCTAAGTTGCACTTAAGGGGGGTGTTAGAGTGAATAGTTTTACCCTTCACTCTATATTTTAGTTTTCTGTTGCCTTCCCACACTAGATTTCTCATGCTTTTTAAGGCATGTTGTATATAGTATTTTTCATATCTCAATGCATTCTTTTCACTCCTGGTGAAATATCCTCTTTATGTGCCACTTCTCTTTTCATGAAGGTGTTGTCTTGGTTTGCAAATGCTCTTGGAAGCCTTCTCCAACAATAATTTATCATTTCAATCAATTATCATTGTTTTGACATCTACTCAACCTAGGGTATGCCCTCTTGACCATCATCATTTATTGTATGTGGAGGTAGAAATACAAAAATTGGGTTTGACTTAGGAAAAACCTATTTAGCACAATCCCTCCCCCTCTTTTTAAGTGTGTAGGTTAGATCCAAAGGTTTCAATAGAAGAAAGTTCTAGAAAACACAATATGTACCATAACCTATAATTTAGACTTTGCATATTCAAAAAAAAAAGGAGGCTAGTTTGGGGTGTCACATGCCCTAAACCCACTATTTTAGTCTCATATTTATGCCACAAGTGGTAGGTAATCTACCCTCTTCAGATCTTCTTTCTATTTCTTGGATTTTAGTTTTGTTTGTTTGATAAATTGCATTTTCAGATCTAGGGTTATATTTCAAATAGGCTTGCTGAATCACAATGAAAATTTATCTCTTTTACAACTCAAGACAACATAAACCCTAGGAGGTTGGGTATCCCTTGTGGAAGCAAGTCAATCATAAAACTCTAGTTGGTTTATGTTTGAATGTGGAGTTAAAGTGAAAAGGAGATAATCCTAGTTAATCTAGTTGGATATAGGATCACTTTTCCTACTCAACACAAAGGCATTTATTTACCTAATATTTACATCAAATATACACCTACACGTGATATTATAAAACATACACAAATTTTAGAACTTTATATAAGATTTTGCACAACATCTTAGGATATTGTATGATGCTTTAGTTCATGCAAGTTAACATTAGACATAAATTCTATAGGTGCTCCATCAAAACACCTATCAAGATGATGAGCATTTATAAATAAAATTATCAAAATATAAGGATTTACACATGGGAGTTCAATTGTAGCAACCATTTCATCTTCCATAATGAACCTTTCATATTCTCAACTTTGTAATTTGTAAAGGCACTTTTATAAATTTAGTTATATTAGATATGTGTCCCTTGATAGTGTGGCATGTTCAAAATGCATAGATTAATGAAAAATCTATACCAATTCTATTATTCTCTCTATTTGAATTAGTTTTTCAATTTGTTTCAACATGTATATACAACACATCCAAATCATATTTTAGAGAGTCATCCCCCAAACCTCTTAGGATCCAAATTAAATTTTGATTGAATATAATATTTTCCTCATGAATAGGCTTGAATGTGTCCCCCTTATCTACTTCTACTTTATCATGTTAAGATGAAAAAAGTTAATTTCATTTGTCATTTATATCCACTATGTGAATCACCATTTTATTAATCAAATATATATTTTATGATATAATATTATGTAACTACTCATAGTATATACATGTATCTAATTATAACAAAAAATTTATTAGGATTAAAGTGTTTTGAAATATATATAGATTAATTAACTAGTTTGATGGGAGCTAAGGTAATAAGATATATGTATAAAGTTATGTGTAACACCATATGAGGCCTCCTTTGTGCCTTCAAACCCTTCTCCACCATCAGACATTGTATCTCTTCTACCAAATATCCTTTTCCATCCATGCTACATCTAGGCATTTACAAGCTTAATTACTCTTGTGGGTTGTCATACATTGGAGAAATGGGTCATTCCATCATGAACAAGATCAAGGGACATAATATTGTTATTAAGCATGAATGTATCTTGAAATTGTCCCTAGCTAAGAACTCCTTCCACACCAAACATCATATTAGCCTTGAGGATACCAAAGTTTTCATTAAGGAAGATAATTTCTTCAAGAGGAAACTTCTTGAAGCCATCCTTATTAAATTCCACTCCACCAATCTCAGTTGTGATGAAGGATGGCATCTCAACCCATCCTAGAACCCCTTATTAACTTCCTCCTAGAGGCATCCCCATCCCTCATGATCCATGTCTCCCCCCTCCTTCCTCCCTTCCCACTTTCTCTCTAACCCCATTTCCTCTTATCCCCTATTCTCCCAAACCACCTCCTCCCCCTTTTGGTTTCCTCCCCCCTTCTTGTATTATTCTTATTCCCTCTCCTTCCATTATTACCCTTTCATTTCTCTCTTGGTTTCCTTCCCTTTTCTTGCATCCTATGTCTTATCCTCCACCCCTTTATTTATTTTGTTCCTCTGTACTTTATAGTCTCTTCCTCTCTTCAAACCTTCTTGTTATCTTTATCCTTTTTTGGGATCTCATCCTCCCTTCTTGTATTTCTTTCCTTTTCACTTTTGGGTGCCTTTGTCTTTTTTGGTAGTTTTTTGATCCATTTTCATGCTTCCCACTTCCTTGTTAACTCACCCTCCTTCCTCTAATTGTATACATTGTGACTCTCTCTCACACACTCATATTTTTAGTGGTACAATATGTTAGATTCATTGTTTTTTGTTGGTTATATTTGATTTTATCTTGTTCTTTTATTTTAATTTTTTTTCTCCCTAGTTATTGATTGAACTCATTTATTTCTTTATTATATTTTTTATAATTCAATATCTTAGTTATAACTATTTTATTGAATTTATTTATTTTTATTTTGGGTATATTAGTAGGTATTAGTTATATTTTAGGTTTTAGGTTTCTCTATTTTTCTACAACTTTAGTAGGTTTTATTAATGCTTTTTGTTAAATTTTTTTGCTTCTTTATGTAATGGTGTGAATTTGAACCCCTTGAAAATTCCCTATTTATACACCCTTACCTCAAAAAATGCAATCCCGATGATGTATTTTCCACATCCACATCCATCTACCATCCACTTGGAAACTCATTTGTGTTTCAGTGGGGGAATTTTGTCAAGGATGCTAGCATGATGTGTGGACATCCACATGGCACACTTTCATCTTGATAGGATTCCTGCCTCTAGAATCTGCAAAGGCATTACACTCCTCTATTCGACGTAAAGTGTAATGTTTGTTGTTCTTTTGAACAACTTCAAATGGGTTTTTTCCTCCTTCATTCATTAAAATTACCCATTATTTCATTCAATCTAGCTTTTTCACACTTCTTCAATCATGGACACACATATTGAAAGGTTCTTGATGAAACACACTCACTTTCAGATCCTTCACACTTCATGACAACCATTATAGCTGCAAGTTACTACTTTGTTGGCTCCTCCTCTTTGTTGTTATAGTAGCATTGGATTTGGAGAGCTTGCAAGATCACATCTTCCTCTATTTTCCTTGAGTGCACATGGTTGAGAAGGTTATATCCATCCACTTCCATTTACTTTTGCATCATCTACTCATGTAGTAGCATATTATTGTTTTAGCATTGCTTGGTATTTTCATTTCTACATACTTCTTTATCATATTTCTACAATCGTTGCTATCTAGTTCATGAGGTGGAAACACCAAAGTAGGGGAATGACTGAGGTAGTCATCTAAACACAACCCCAACATTTTCTTGTTCTTGTGCGTTTAGGTTTTTCATGAAGTGAAGATCTTGAAGCCCTCAACTCACAAGTTTGAAGGTCTATTTCTACCACCTTTCTCTTGTCAAATTCTAGCTTAGCATTGTTAAATTATTATTCTTGTTATTTATTTTATTCTACATTTTCTCTCTTTCATAGCGTAATACTCTGTTAATTAGGTAGTTAGTGTGTCTTTCGTGGTTCAATGCCATAATTTACATTCTCTATCTATACGGATGCCAACACATCCCTGAGACCCCAACACGCCACACTAGAGTCTATGATCCACGTTGTAGTCCTCTGGTAGTGGGCTATCTGAGTTACAGTTCGAACCTTCAAAACCAGCTCTCCTAATCCCTTGAAACATTCGAGTTAGTAGAAGGAAAGTGATAGACCAATTTGCCATCCTTTTCAGCCCTTGAAACCCTAAACCTTTTTAATCCATTTATCTAGCTTGAGGTAGATCAGGGTAACCCATTGTTCTAGACTCTCCCATGATATGGAGTCCTTGAGTAGCTGGTCCCCCTCCTCTACATTTTGGTGAACCAGATGTGAACATCGTAGCATCCATTTCTTCATGCTGAGACTCTTCCTCTCGCACCTCATGAAGGTTGAAAATTTGCATTTCATGAAGCTTTATGAAATTTATAACCCAATCTACAACTTTTAGGTACATTGTTAGAAGGAGTGTACGACATCTAGAAATGAATTTATCAGAAGTTACTACTAGTCTCACTATTGATTTTTCTTCTCAGGAGATGGTTTTAAGAGTAGAGGTGAGTTTCTTTGGGGAAACCACTTGTATTCCTACCCCTCCTATTTTTCCTATGGCCCCATCTCTAAACGATGATGATTCTCTTGCTATTCCTATGGAGCATCTCATTACTCTAGATATGAGTCTGTTGGATCTCACAAATCATTTGGGGAAAGAATGGAACAAGGCTAGGGTCGCTAAGGTTGTAAATGAAATGAGATACATGTTGGATAAAGATCGAGGGGGGTTGGAGCTTCTCTGAGGGATCATTAACATAGTGGAAACAAATGTCCCTTCCTACAACCCTGGATCGGATGTTACCCAAGGTTCTATGCCCAAAATATTTGGAAGGAAGATAGGAATCTTAATGCTCATAATGTTGGTGTACATGGCTAAATCAAGACCTTCTGTCAACACAACCCTCATGCCTGAGGCACCTCCAACCATCAAAGGAAACATAATCCCTCTTAGTTTCAACGTTATCCCTCCTAATTCTGGTAGTGGTAACTCTAGGGGCCATGCTAGCTTTGGTGATGGAAGTCTTAGTTGAATGGAGGGTAGTGGATTTGGTGGCTCTAATGGATTTGGTGGCAGTTCCTAGTCCTATTTCATCATTTGACCCCATTCTGAATGCTCTATTATAGAACATGGGCCAAATGTAGAATCAATTGGCGAACCTATACCAGGCCACTTACTAGCTGATTTTCCAGCCTTTCTTTCATCATATTCCTTTATCCATAGCAATTATAAACAATCATATCCCTCAAGGAATGGAGATTCCAAAGTTTGAGAAGTATGGTCGCAAGGGAGATCTACAAACACATGTCTACATTTAATGCCATGTGTACAAATTTCTTCTACCATCATGCCTTGATGGATAAACTATTCCTAAGATCTCTCAAGGATACAACCCTAGAAGGTACTATTCCTTGCTTGATAATTCCATATTCTCATTTGATCAGCTTGTGAATCAGTTTCTCTAGCAATTCTAGGTGAACATTAGACTGAATATGGCTTTTTTGGACCTCATCTAGTGTAAGCAAGGAGAGCATGAGAAAATAACTAATTTCACTGCTTGTTATCAAGCATTATTTTCATAGATATCTTATCCTTTTCTCGACTTAGATGTGTAGAAGTTTTTCATCAAAAACCTGTAGAGGTCTTGGTAGGAGAAGTTTGTGTAGACACATAAAATTTACCTAGGCCTACAAACTTTATTTTCTCCATATTTCTTCTCAACATAATTAAAATATTTAATTATGTCCCATGGTCCAAATTCAACTATTAATTAAATAATTCTTAATTATTTAATTAATTCATGTCTTTTATTCCTCCTAACTATTTAAATAAATAAATTACATTTATTTTATTTAAATACATCACTAATGTCTTATGTCCCTCTATAATTAAATAAATTCATAAATTTATTTAATTATCACTTGTCCATTATTTCCTCCTAATTATTTAAATAAATTAATTTTATTTATTTATTTAAATACATCATTAATTTCTTAATGTCTTCTTATAACTAAATAAATTCTTTAATTTATTTAATTATTGTCCACCTGGGCTTTTTCTAATTTTAAATAAAGTTGTTTATTTAAAATTGTTCACTTTCTAATTTTCTCTTCAAGTAAATAATTTAAATTAATTATTTACCGTCACATGGTCCCACCACTTTTGAATTAAATTATTTTTTAATTCAAAAGGTCAACTCAGTCTTTAAATCAAATAATTTTAAATTATTATTTGAATCTCTAGCCTTTTCTCCTTGTCACATGCAACCTTGTCTATTGATTTAATTTTTCTAAATCAAATCTCAACCCTTTATTTCAAGTTTTAACCTAATGTTTCCCTAACCCTAATTGTAGGTTGTCACATCTAATTTTGGCCATTGATCGTAGGGAATCTCTAATCTAACAATCTTGGCCATTCATCCAAAATTGGATTTTCTATAAAAAGGCAATTTTGGCCTCATTTGGACATCTCTTAATCTCTTGACATTGTGACTTCATACTTCATAGGCTATTTTCTGCATACTTTAGGTTTATTGCACACTTGCATACTTGCATTGAGGCTTTTGGTAGAATCCTTCAATATTTTCTTTGGAAAATGTCATAGTCATAGGTTGCTCATCAAAAATCTGAGGGCAAACATCAACTTGCAGCAAATGGAGAAGGTGCAATGAAGGTGATTCATGGAGGACATTAAGACTTGGTGAGATTGTTCTTTGTTTTTATGTTTTCTAACTCCATTGTTCTTCATTGGTTAGCTACGGTTTAGTTTGTTTATGCTTTATAATGCTAACCTAATATTTTCCCTAAGTTACATTGGTGAACCCAACACCAAAACATTCCTTTTTGTAGATTTTTGGATGGATTTCTCATGTTTTTGTAGGTACAAGTACAAAATGCCACATCTATAACTTTCTGAGCTGCAATCACTGCACCGTGACACATTCGGTCTACAAAATGACACATCCATAGTCTTGAGCAACGTTTTCTAACTTGAACGAAATATTCGCTCTGTTGAAATGCATTCATAGGTCTGAACGATGCATACATAGGTTCAATGCATTTTCTCTGCAGAATGATGCATCTTCCTAGTAAATTCCAACTTTTAGTTTTGCAATGCATTTGCTCTACAAAATGACGCATTTTCTTGGTAAAATTTTATTTTCGGGTTTTTACAAAATTTTCAATATTTCTCTTTTATGTTTAGTAGGTTAGAGGTTTTAGGTTACTAATCTGGTTGTTTACAACATATGGCAAGCTGGAAAAGGAGTCTAACCTTAGTTTTTGATGATTTTCTAGTTTTCTTTTTATAATCCTATGATCAAACAAATAAACAATCTACAACTTGCATTTACATTTCATGGGTTTAAAATGAACATGCATATTCACTCATGGGCTTAAAATGAACATAATCTTGCATTGAAAATCATCAAGGCTAAAATTTGCATGCATTTTCATGACATGGGCTTAAAATGAACCTTGTTTATCTCACAACTAAATTGAGTTTAAAATTAAAAAGTGTCTTGTGTGTCTTGTAGTGTAGTGATTGCCTCTCAAGTGTGTATGTAATTCTCTTGCACTTTGTGCGATCTTGAGAAACAAAAAAAAACTAAGAGGTTGTTACTTTACCACCCCCCACATTACAATTTGGATAATTAAAATGAACAAGTGTTTGCAATTTGTGTAACCTCGATTCAATAATAGAAGTATCATCTCCCCTTATGCATGTGTGTGATCTTGGGTACAAGAGAAACTATTATTGACTCTAGGAATTGGGCCTTCCTTGGTGGGAAAAAATACTCACCCCAAGGCGACCCAAAATGGCAACAAAGCTCTTTAGTTAAGCTACTCTTGATCGATATACAAATGTGAATCCTAATGAAAAACTTAGGATTATGAGTGTGGATGTGTCACACAAACAAGTGAATTCCCAAAAACCTTGTGTAGCGTAACCTCTGTAGGCTAGAATTCCTCCTTATCAAAGTTAATCTTGCCTCATGCGTGGCCACTCGAATGGGAACTCAAACTAAATTTTTTTGTGTAGTTCCTAAAAACCCATCTATTCCTTGGTGCAACAAAAGTCGTTGCTAAGGAATCCACATTCTTGTAGTTCTTGGTAGAGGTGAAGAGCCTGTCATGGGAGAGTTATGAGGGCTCAAAGCTTGGTTGAATCGAGAAGTGAGTGCAATGTAAGGGGGAGCCAGTGTGGCCAAGCTTCTAGATCACCCGCTAAGAATAAGTGCAGTCGGGGAAACCCACGTGGAATCTAGTGAATATAGTCCTTGCCTAACCTAGGATTGTGCTTGTCTTCATTATGCTTGTTTTCAACATTCAAAGACAAAACCATGTGTTTTCCAAGTGTTTACTAAGATAATGAACAAATAAACGTCCTTCACAGAGCTAGAAAAATACACTCAAACTAAAACAATCCTAAAAATCTACCAAAATTACAAACAAACCAAAATTTTATTCACTCTGCAATGCATTTGCTATTATGTGCAACACATTTGACATCTTGAACCACTTTCGAGACTCTGTAAACCACAATCACCCTACTAAGCCACATTTTCTCACTAAAACAACACATTTGATTGTATCACAATGCCTTTGCTTTCTAGAACATTGCAATTGATTTTCTTAACTACATATGTGACCTGAAACAACACATTTGCTGAAACTGAGACATATTTGATCCTCTGCAACACATTTTCTACCTGAAATGATGCAATTTCCTATCATTTGGAAAATAATTGTCACTATCCAAAACCCACAACCAAACAATTTCAAACTATTTCTAGACATCTTCTCCCAGTAACCTTTGTTCAAAACCAGACAAAGAATTGCTCAAATATTCCTTTATTTGCATCCTTTAGCTTGCATTTTACCATAGGTCCACCTTTGTAAACTTTAGTTGCATCTTAGAAATCATCATTTTCAGCATAAACCAGTCCTTAGGTCCTCATTTTTGCAAACTTTGGAAGAGGAAAACTTGTCACACCTTGCAAAATATTTTCCTTAAAAAATAGAGTATCATTGGACTTAGTTAAAATCATTCCCTTAAGTCATTTTCCTTTTGTGAGAACTTTCCAAGTCAAAATTCTAGTTAGGAAACCTCACTTTGTCATCTTGTCCTTTCATTTAGTCCTACAAACAAGTCCTTTGATAATCCAAATTGAGACATTGACCAAGCTTTGAGTGGTTGAGTAAACCTTTTCTAAAAGTACATCAAAATTGATTGCACGTTAGACCTTTTTTAATTTGCATACCTTAGAACATTTTAGTCTTCCACCATTCATTTTAGTCCTCATTTTGCATCCCTTATTCCAAAAATCCAAAAAAAAAGTAGTATCACACCTTTCATTTTCATTTTAGACCTCATTTTCTTTTTGCATTTAGCATCCTCTTTAGACAACATTGTCATTATTGCATCCCTTAGTGGCATTGGCATTACATACCATTATCATCCTCCCTCATTTGAGAAAATCCTTATATGGTTGAGACTAGGCTCCAAAGGAAAAGAAGATAAATGCACCCTTTTTGACAAGACACCAACCCCTACAACTTTTCTAATGACATGAACCAAAACACAGACATGGGGGCACCGTTCATCAACCCTTTCAGTGGCATGAACATTCCATCTTCCTCACACAATCCCTTTGAATAGTTTATACGTAGAGATGAAAATGGACATTTATTCATGGAAGACTTAGAAGTTGTAGCTCAAAACCCCGACGTGGCTTCCTTTGTGGAGGAATTAGTCTTGCAAGATTCAAAAAGATATTTAACCATGATTTTAGACCAAGGGGCCAAATTACCATGGGGGTTTGACATTAACACTTTAAGAGCAACATCTCCCAATCATAATGCAAACAATAATGCAAAAAATACCTCCAACATCAATCAACCCCTCTTGACACCACAACATAATGCAAATAATACCTTCATTGGTGCCACCACACAAAATGAAAAAAACACCATCAATGCTACCTCTAATGACACCTCTGCTCAAAATGCTTCCAAAACAGTCAACACAACATCCATTGGAGGAACATCAACCATATCACAAGCCACATTAGAATCAATGCCTCTATTGTCAACAACTTCATCACAAACTATTGAAGCTACCTTTGGGTCGTCAACAATGGGGACAAATTCATCAAACCTTTTATTTGGAGCTTCATCTAGTGCTACAAAAATGACATCATAAAGCCTTATACTTGGGTCTTCAACTAATGCCATGGGATAAAATTCATTAAACCCCTTTGGGAGGAATAAACGATGAATCACCATTTTAGGACCTCAACCTAATGTTAACACTTCATCACAACTCAATACAAACACCAATATCCCCCAAAGATAAAACAAAAACATTCCCCATAGCCACATTCACCAATTCGAACAAGGTAATCAAATAACACATGACTTCATTTGGACATAAAAATACTCAAGGTCAACATATTCTACAAATATAGACCAACACTATTGGAGTACACATTCCCACGTACGTGTCACACATCCACACACAACAACACATCCCTAATCAAAATTCTTAATACCAACAAAATCCAAACCAAAAAACATCATACATTCCACAACAACACATCCCAAATTAGAACATGGGAACTCATGGAATACCCATTACCAACATGTGTGATGCTACAAACAACCCCATAATTGATGCACTCATGACCCAACTTGCAACCTTGCAAAAACAAATGGAGAACATGCAATTGAAACACAAAAGACCCACACATCATACGACTAATGTCCATACCCATTTGAGACAAGTTTATACATGCCACAGTTCCTTCTTGGATATGTGGTACCCAACTTCCACAAATACAAAGGAAAAACTAACCCCCTTGAACACATATGAGAATTTACAACCAATTGCATGGACGTTGCATATGAACATACCTATCTGATGAGACTCTTCCCTAGAAGTCTCAGAGGTCCCACACTTGAATGGTTTGCTACCTTGCCCAAAGGAATCAAGTCATGGGAAGAACTTGCTGATAAATTTGTACAAAATTATGCCTATAACATTGACACTGACATTACCATTACCAGTTTATGTATGCTTACTCAAGAAGAAACTGGTGAGAACTTCATTCCATTCTTCCAAAGATGGAGAAGCTTAGCAAGTCAGTGCTTTGTCGAGATACCAGAAAAGGAAAAGGTAGTCATGTTTGTCAAAAACCTTGTGGGCCCATCAAAATATAATTTACAAGTTCATTGTTGCACCAATTTTGTAGACCTCATTGAAAAAAGATTCCAACTCAAAAAATCCCTTATTGTGAAAGGAGAGCTTAAATATGGCAACAAGAACACAAACCCAAACCCACTCGCTAACAAAAAAAATATTGGGTTAAAAACAAACACATCACCAATGATGGCATTGTTAATGCTAAAGCAGTAAATGTGATAGGTCCTACAATCACGCTCAAACGATATCAACCCAAAAACACTCCATTGACCACACCGAAACCTACCACAAATGCCATCCAAAACAATCAAAACCAAGGGCAACCACGTCAAACTAGAAAATTTCCAAAGAGATGCATGTACACTACCTTGGGTGAACCAATTGAAGTTGTCCTTAAAAAGCTCCTCCAAAATGGTGTCATCACATTGTAGGACCCTAAACCATATGATCCTAGACAATTCAAGCCATCATGTTGGGATGAAAATGCATTCTGCGATTACCGCCGAGCAAAAGGGCATAAAACTTCCTCCTGTTGACAATTAAGAATCTTTTACATGATCTCATTAAACATTGCACCATTGAACTAGACGGACAACAATTTGCTTCAAACTCGGACCATACAATTCATAAAAACCTATTGCAGGATCATGGTTCAAATAATCCCTCTACATCAGGTCCAAAGAATAATAACAATTAAGCCAATTACACTCGTACCACCTTTGATTATTTTGGTGGACCCATCATTAACCACCTCTGAGCTACTAACAAACATGTCAATACTATTACCATCAAGAAAACTCCTAAGTGTAATGTCACCACCCATGGAGGTAAAGTCACAATAGCCAGTCCTCCTGCTAGATAGCCAAAGATTACAATACCCAGTCCATCTACCAAATAGTCATATCCCAAGGGACAATTTAATCTCATTGATCAATTGGGAAAAACACCCACTCAAATCTCCATACTTGAGCTGCTATGCATTTCTCTTGCACACAAAGCCATACTTGACAAAACATTATGTAGACACATAAAATTGACCTAGGCCTACAAACTCTATTTTCTCCATATTTCTTCCTAACATAATTAAAATATTTAATTATGTCATATGGTCCACATTCAACAATTAATTAAATAATTTGTAATTATTTAATTAATTCATGTCTTTCCTTCCTCTTGATTATTTAAATAGATAAAAAAAATTATTTATTTAAATGCGCCGCTAATTCTCTAATGTCTCTCTATGATTTTTTATATTAAATATAGAGTAAGCAGAAAACACATATCAAAAGTATGAAAGTATCACTCCATAATGGATCACAGTATCAACAAAAAAACCAACCCCAGCCCCACCTTTACAAAAATTAGAAAGAAGCAACCAAATTCCAAGCCCAAAAGAAAAACCCATTACAAAAAACTAGTAGACCCCAGCCAGGAGAAATGTAAAGAAGTCCAATGATCATCTTGTAACAAAAGAGATTAGCTCCACCAAGATTTCAATACAAAATATACACATAAGTAAACTAAACAGGAAAATGAACAACTAAATAGAAATCAAAAGGATATGCAAGAAAGCTATCCACAAAGTGCATTAAGTAGCACCATGACCCCCACTAAGGAGCACCAAGGTATTAGCAACAGAAACTTCCTCAAATGAAGGTCTATCATTTTGATTATTCCTCTTGGCTTCCTTTTTCTCCCCTCTGCAATATCATGACAGAAGGCTTGAAGAGCCCTCAAAAACACATCGATACCAGGATGCCCCTCTAGCCATAAGTGTTTGTACCTTGCTTCCATAATGTCTATAGTGACCTGAATTTTTTCCAAATAACTCCATAATTTGTCCTTTGAAATAGCCACAGTGATATACACCTACATTGCAATTGTATAAAATATGAGTCTCCTAGAAGACTCAGTAAGAAACCTTTTTCTCCCCTGAAAGACATCTTCATTCCTCGCTTTCTAAATAATCCAAAGAATATTGGAAGACAAACACAACCAAAAAATCTTAGCATTTTTCCCCATCTTAGAATTATGCATGAACAAAATATTCTTAGGCAACAACTAACCATTAGATGTCTAGATATCAAGCCCATTACAAAAAAAATTGCAAACTTCTTATGCAAAGATACATTCAAAAAAGATATGAAACAAAGTCTCGGGAACTCTACACAACTTGCAAACTATAATATCATCATTTTTTCATTTGAAAGAAAGCTTCTACAAAATAAGGAGCCATCTAAAATAAGCTTGTTTAGCTTCAATATGTTTACTCCAGTTATTTTGAAAAACTTTTTTCCATTGAGTTTTATCCCACTGTTGTTTCTAGGTTTGATTCAAATGGTTAGTCAAATCAATGTGACCTATTAGCATAGTATAAAGTTCTTTAACTTTAGTCTTCCTTATATTTGAGCCATTTTTCCATTGGAATTCTTTAAACTGATCAAGATCATTTTTAGTTTCCATGGGAAATTTTATCCAGCTATAGGCCTCTCTAAGGACTGAGTATGTTCTCCAGTTAGAGGGGGGAAGATTGAACTCAGTATTCAACTCAATCCAACCCTTTAGTTTGCCATCTTTCAAAATATCACTAAAATGTCTAATGCCAAGGGAGGCCCAATGCTCTGCCAAGCAACCTTGGATAAGAGCCAAAGGTTTCCCTCTATGTTGAAGGTTCCACCAGATAGATCTATGAGACTAAATAGTTCCAAAATCCCCATTAATGAAATAATGATTATCTAGGTTTTTTTTCATCATCTCCCAGGCCTTCCAAATAGTTCTAAAAACACTAGACCCTGCAGGTAACATGACCTCTTGGCTACAAAGAATATCACTGATAGGAAAGGCCCTCCAAGCCTTAGCTCATTTAGGAACAACTCTAATAATATTCTACCAAATCAGTACTTTCCAAGGCTCCCCACCATCCAGAGACCCTAGAACCCATTTTGAAGCTAGGTAAATTCCATGCAGCTTCAAATCTTTCAATCCTAGGCCACCTTTAGACTTTTCAATGATGCACCACTCCCAGTTAACAACATGCCTCTTTCTCTTCCCTTTCCTATCTGACCAGAGAAAATCCCTTATTCTTTTCTGAATCTCATTGATTTGATAAGAATTGAAAAACCACACCGAAGCAAAGTAGATGCTATAAGAAGAGAGAATCTTTTGGAAAATTTGAATCCTACCAGCAAAAGAAAGAAACTGTCTATTCCACTTGGAGATATTCTTCTCAATTTTATCCCAGATCCATAGCCACATTTCCTTCAAGTCTTGTTCCATATAAAAGGGAATCCCAAGATATCTAACAAGCTTGTGAGGACCACCCCATTGAATTCCATACTTAGTAATCTAGTTTGGGGTCTCTCTATGATTAAATAAATTCTTAAATTTATTTAACTATCTTTCATCCATTATTTCCTCCTGATTGTTTAAATAAATAATTTTTATTTATTTATTTGTTTAAAATACATCATTAACTTATAAATGTCTTCTCATAATTAAATAAGTTATTTAATTTATTTAATTATTGTCCACCTTGGCCTTTTCCAAATTTTAAATAAAATTATTTAAAATTGTCTCACTTTCTAATTTTCTCTCTCTTAGTAAATAATAGTTATTTACTGTCACATGACCGCACCTTTTTGAATTAGATTAATTTTTAATTCAAAATGAAAAATTTCCTCCATAAATCAAATAATTTCTAATATTATTTGATTTTTTAGCTCTTTCTTTTTCCATTCCATTCTTATCTCCTTGTCACATGCAATCTTGTCCTTTGATTTGATTTTCTAAATCAAATCTCAGCCCTTTATTTCAAATTTCACCCTAATGTTTCCCTAACCCTAATTGTGGGTTGTCACATTCAATCTCAGCCATTGATCTTAGGGTATTTGTCAATCTTCAATCTTGGCCATTCATCCAAAATTGACTTTTCTATAAAATGGCAATTTTGGTCTCATTTGGAAAACTTCAAACATCTACATCTCTTGGAATTTTGACATCTTAGAATTTCTTGACTTCATTTTCATGCTTTAGGATAGCTTCATAGTTGCATTATGTAGCATTTTTATAGAATCCTTCAACATTTTCTTAGGACATTGGCATTATCATAAGTTGCTCATGACAAATCTAAGGGAAATTATCTACTTGCAGCAAATAAAGAAGGTGCAATGGAGGTTAATCATGGAGGTTAATATTTCCTTGTTTTCATGTTTTTACTCCTTTGTTCTTTCTTGCTTTTTTTTGGGTTATCTTATTTAAGCTTTAATCTACTAACCTAGGTTTTTCCCTAAGCTACATTGGTGAACCTGACATGAAAATCACGCTTTTTGTAGATTTTTGTATGACATTTTTTGTTTTGTAGGTATAGGTATAGCGTGACACATTTGTTGTTTTCTGAGCTACATTCGCAGTACCACAACACATTCACCTTAAAGAACAACACATCTGCTATATTGTGATGCATCCACCTTATAGAACAACGCATTTGTCTCATAGTTTGACGTATCTGTCTGCAAATTCCATCTTTTGGCCCTGAGGTGCATTTGTTGTGTAGATCAAAACATCTGCTTGGAAATTTATAGCTTTCTACTTGCGATGCATTTGACTTCTAGAACGATGCATTTTCCTAGTAAAAAAATTACTTTTGGGTTTTTGCAAAGTTTTTAGATTTCTTTTCTGTTAGTAGCTTAAGGGTTTTTTGGGTTACTAATATTTTGTTTGCAGCATGTGGTGAGGAGTCTAACCTTGGTTTTTGTTGAATTTCATATCACTTTTTCAATTCCTTAAAGGAAACAAACAACAACAAACAAATTTTCATTCACACTCACTGGTTAAAATGAACATGCATATTCACTCATGGGCTTAAAATGAACACAATCTTGCATTGAAACTCATATGGTTAAAATTTACATGTATCTTAATGTCATGGGATTAAAATGAACTTTATCTTTCTTACATCAAGTTAAAAGTTTAAAATGAACAAAGTGTTTTAGGTTTTTTCCTCACATTACATTTTTGATAACTAAAATTAACAAGTGTCTCCAATTTGTGTAACCTCGATTCAATAATAGAAGTATCCTCTCCCCTTGCACACTTGTGCGATCCTAGGTGCAAGAGAAACTATTATTGACTCTAGGAATTGGGCCTTCCTTGATAGGAAAAAGTACTCACTCCAAGGAAACTCAAATTGGCAACAAAAATCTTTAGCCGAGCTACTCCTGATTGGTATACAAATGTGAATCCTGATGGAAAACTTAGCATTGTGAGTGTGGATGTGTCACATGGAAAAGTGAATTCCCCAAAATCCTATTGAGTGTAACCTCTTCAGGTTAGAATTCCTCCTTATCAGAGCTAATCTTTCCCCATACGTGGCCACTCGAACGGGAATCCTAAACTAAAAACCTTTGTGTAGTTGCAAAAAACACATCTATTTGCTAGCGCAACAACGGTTGTTGCCAAGGCATCCACATTCTCGCAGTTCTTAATAGAGGTGAAAATCCTACCATGGGAGATTTATGGGGGCTTGAAGCTTGGTTGACCCAAGGAGTGAGTGCAATGTAAGGGGGAGCCTGTGTGGCCAAGCTTCTAGATCACCCGCTAAGAATAAGTGTTTTGGGGGAAACCTAGGTGGAATCTAGCAAATATAGTCCTTGCCTAACCTAGTATTTTTTCTTGTCTTCATTGTGAATGTTTTCATCATTCAAAGACAAAATATTATGTTTTCTAATTGTTTTCTAAGACATTGAACAAATAAACACCTTTCACAGACCTAGAAACATTCATTCAAAACTCAAACAATTCTTAAAATTTTCCAAAATTGCAAACAAACTAGACCTCCATTTAGCCTACAATGCATTTTATATCTTCTACAATGCATTCACCATTCTAAACCACATTTGAAACTTTTTGTGTTGCAATCGCTCTGCTAAAACACATGTTCTATTCTCTGCAACACATTCAACTATTCTAAACCACATTTAATTTCTAAAATGGCACAATTGCTTTCGTGTGCCGCATATGTGACCTATAACGAGGCATTCACTAAAACTGAGACACATTTGACACCATGCAATGCATCTGTGACCTGAAATGACGCAATTTCCTGTCACTAAGAAAGACACTGTTACAGCCCAAAACCCAAGTCCAAACATTTTTCATCTACTATCAAACATCTTTTTCTAGCGGCCTTTGTTAAAAACTAGACAAGGAATTACTCAAGTTCTTCATTCTTTTCATCTTTTAGTTTACATTCTCCCATAGGTCCATCCTTGCAAATTTTTAGTTGCATCCTTAGAATCCATCATCATCACTTTCAACAATAAACCAATCTTTAGGTCCTCATCTTGTTGCAAAATTTGGAATAGGAAAACTTACCATACTATGCAAAATATTTTCCTTCAAAATTAGGTTATCATTGGACTTAGTCAAAATCATTTCCTTTAGTCATTATCCTTTTGTGAGACTTTCCAACTCAAAATTCTAGTTAGGAAACCTCACTTTGTCATCTTGTCATTGTCATGTAGTCATACCAACAAGTCCTTTGATGATCCAAATTGAGACATAGACCAAGCCTTGAGTGGTTGAGTAAACCTTTTCTAAAACTCCATCAAAACCACTTTGACCATTGCATTTTCATACCTAAGAACATCCTAGTCATTTTAGTCCTCATTTTGCATCCCTTTCCAAAAAATATAGTCATACCTTTCATCCTAGTCTTCATTATCCTTTTGCATTTGTCATTTCCTTTAATACAACATTGTCATATTGTATCTCTTATTTCCAAAAATCAAAAAATATAATTGCATTTGCATCCCTTATTCAAAAAATTCCAAAAACATAGTGTCATATCATTCCCATTCATAGACTTAGTTATCATTTTCATCTTCCTCATTTGAGAAAAATCCTTATATGGTTGAGACTAGGCTCCAAAGGAAAAGAAGACAAATGGACCCTTTTGGACAAGACACAACCACCTATAACTTCTCTAATGAAATGAACCAAAACACAGACTCAAGGGCACCTTTCATCAATCCTTTCAGTGACATAAACTTTCCATCTTCTTCATGCAACCCCTTTGAACCATTCATACGTAGGGATGAAAATGGACATGTATTCATGGAAGACTTAGAAGCTACCACAAAAAATCCCAATGTGGCCTCCTTTGTGGAAGAATTAGTCTTGCAAGACTCAGACAGATATCTAGCCATGATTTTACACCAAGGGGCCAAATTACCACGTGGGTTTGACATTAACACCTTAAGAGCTCAACTTCGCCTAATCATGATGCAAACAATAATACAAAAAATACTGCCAACACTAGTCAACCTCAACACAATGCAAACAATACCTTCATTGGTGCCACCATTCAAAGTGCCACAAACACCACCAATGCTACCTCTAATGGCACCTCATCTGAAAATACTTACAATACGATCAATGCAACATCCATTGGAGGAACATCAACCATGTAACAATCAATGCTACTAATGTTAACAATGTCCTCACAGTCAATTGGAGCTACCTTTGGGTCCTCAACAATGGGGGAAAGTTCTTCAAACCTTATTCAGAGCTTCATCTAGCACCATGGGAATAACATCGTCAAATCCTTTAATTGGGTCATCAAATAATTCCATGGGAAAAAATTCATTCAACCCCTTTGGGAGAAATAAACTATGGATTTCCATTTGAGGACCCCAACCAAATGTCAATACTTCATCACAACTCAACACCAATACCAATATCCCCCAAAGGAAAAACACCAACATTCCGCATGGAAACATATACCAATTTGGACAAGGCAATCAGATTACACAACATATGGCTTCATTTGGACACCAAAATACTCAAGGTCAACACATTCCACAAATATCGACTAATACTGTTGGAGTGCACATTCCCACATATGCATCACACATCTGTACCCATCAACATATCCCTAATCAAAACATGCAATACCCAAAACCTCCCAACCAAAACACATCATACATTTCACAACAACAATACACACCAAATCAAAACACATCTTCACAAAAAATGGGAACTCATGGAATACCTATCACTAGCATGTGTGACACTATGAACAACCCCATAATTGATGCACTCACAACCCAAATTGTGACCTTGCAAAAATAGATGGAGAATATGCAAATGAAATAGAAAAAGACTCACACATCATATGACCTATTTCCATACCATTTTGACACAAGTCTACACATGTTGCAGTTCCCCCTTGGATACATGGTGCCAAACTTCACTAAGTACAAAGGCAAGACAAATCCTCTTGAACATATTCGAGAATTTACAACCAATTTCATGGACATCGCCTATGAACATACTTATTTGATGAGACTCTTCCCTAGGAGTCTTGTAGGTCCTACACTTGAATGGTTTTCCACCTTTCCTAAGGGAATAAAATCATGGGAGGAACTTGCCAACATATTTGTATGAAATTATGCCTATAACATTGACACTGACATTTCCATTACCAATTTATGCATGCTTACTCAAGAGGAAACTGGTGAGACCTTTATTCCATTCTTCCAAAGATGGAGAAGTTTAGCAATTCATTGCCATGTTGAGATACTAGAAAAAGAAAGGGTTGACATGTTTGTACAAAACCTCCTAGGCCCATTGAAATATAATTTGAAAGTCCATTGTTGCTCCACCTTCATAGACCTAGTTGAAAAGGGAGTCCATTTCAAAAAGGACCTTATTGCTAAAGGAGAACTCAAATATGGAAACAAGAACATGAACACAAACCCCTACTAATAAAAATAAATATTGGGTCAAGAATAAACACATTACCAATGATGGCATTGTTGACGCTAAGGTGGTAAACATAATGGGTCCTATACTCACTCTAAAAGGAGCTCAACCACAAAATGCACCATTGATCACACCAACACCTGCTACAAATGCCATCCAAAATAATCAAAACAATCAAAATAGTCAAAACAATCAAAACCAAGGGTAGCCATTTCAAACTAGGAAATTTCTAAAGAGACGTACATACATTGCCTTGGGTGAGCCAATCGAAGAGGTCCTTAAGAAACTTCTCTAAAATGGTGTCATCACATTACAAGACCCAAATCCATATGACCGAGGAAAATTCAAGCCATCTTGGTGGGATGACAACACATTCTGTGATTATCACCGTGAAAAAGGGCATAAAACCTCCTTTTGTCGACAATTAAGAAATCTTGTACAAGACCTCATTGAAAATTGCACCATTAAACTAGGTGGACAATGATTTGCATCAAACGTAGATGATACAATTCATAAAAACCCACTACAAGACCATGGTTCAAATAATCCCTATACGTTGGGTCCAAAGATCAATAATAATCATGCCAATTACACTCGCACTGCCTTCGAATATTTTGGTGGGCCCATTATTAATCACCTATGAGCTGCCGCTAATTATGTCAATACGATTACTGTCAAGAAAGCACCTGAATGTAATGTCACTACTCATGGTGGAAAAGTCACCATAGCTAGTCATTCTCCTCCTAGACAACCAATGATTATGATACCTGGTCCATCCACCAAATAGTCATAATCAGGTCCATCTTCCAAATAGTCACAACCTAAGGTACAATTCAATCTCATTGACCAATTAGGAAAAACACTTGCTCAAATCTTTATACTTGAGTTGTTACACATTTCTCCAACGCACAAGGCCATACTTGACAAAAATTTACAAGAGTCTTTCATCCCTCATGACATTGATGTCAACCAATTTGAAGCCATGGTGGGATACCTAACCACACCCCATCACATAACATTTTTAGACCAAGACTATTCATCACCAAAACCCTCTCACAATGACGCATTATACATCAAAGTCTTTATCCATAAACATAAGGTCAAATGAGTTTTAGTAGATGGTGGAGCAGGATTGAACATATGCTCCCTAAAACTGGTTAAAGCTCTAGGCTTCTTTGATGCTTGTGTAGACACTACCAAGAGCATAATTATAAAGGCATATGATGATGAGGAATGCTCCTCTCAAGGTGTTATCACACTTCCTATCCGAGTTGGGCCGGTCATTGTAGATACAACATGTCAAGTCCTAGATCTTGAGCTACCATATAACATCTTGCTCGGTCAACCTTGGATCCATTCCCTCAAATTTATTCCATCCACTTACCATCAATGCTTGAAGTTTCCTTTTGACGACACTAAAATCACCATATATGAAGACCCTAATTCCTTCTAGTATTGCACCAATCTAAGGGGTATTTTAGAACACCAAGTTCCCATTAACCATGAAGATTCTACATCCTCTTCTTCCAAATACATTGATCCATCCACACTTGCCAAACCATCCATGTCCAATTCCCCATCTTCCACCATACCATCTCCCTCCATCCCAAAGGTTGATCCTAATATCAAGATCCAGGACCAAGGTTGTAGAGAATATAAATTAAACACAACCTACTACATCACTAAAATACCCAAGTCTCCAAAGGCTTATGGTCGACCTTGTTTTAGAATGGAGCCTAAAGAGATTTTCAAAGTTCCTCCAACATGGATTTTTATAAAATGGGGAGACATTAGAAAATAAGACATTCAAGATTTATCATCATGGATTTATAAGGACCTAGAAGACCCATCCCCATTACTAGTCTAGATATATGGGAAAGGATATGATATGGTGAAGGCCCAAGGATATGACAGAACTAGTGGCCTCGAAAAAAATAAAACTGGAATGTGAGAACCTATAATTCCTTCTCGAAGACCAAAGTATCTTGGGCTAGGGTTTGGGCTACCTTAAACTGATGATCAATGTACCAGTGTACTTCCAGGTGAGAGTGTGAATGCTTCCAAAAGTGTCAAGACTATTGAAGATTCCCTTACTGAAATTGACTCCCAAGAGTGGGAATTTGGTTCCCAAAGATCCCTGAGTGACTGTTTCCTTGATGAAATGTTTTTGGAACCTAGTGAACTTTCCTTTGATGAACAATTCAGACAGATGTTCAAAGTTGACCTTCCTAAAGAAACTCCCATAGTCCCACTGAAGAGAGAAGAATGGATAGGACTCTTTTGGCCTCACAATAATGATAAACCTACACTGACATATGACTGTCATTCAGACACACCTATCCAGCCAACTAACCTTAATGACCATCAATTGAATTCATCTGAATCACCACATGACACTATCGACTATGATTCCAATCCATTTGTCCCCTATTTTGATAATGATACTGAATCAAGTGAAGGAGAATATTAGATATAATCCAAATGGGAGTTGGAGGATGACAATTTAATCTTTACCCTCTCCCAATCCATCTGCATGCTTTCCACATCCTCCCCACAATTTTCCAATACTGATGATGGTATCTCACTTGTCTACCCATAGCTAATTGATTGGGATCAACAAGGCCTACCGGTTATGGACATATTTCAAAATGACGAAGCCATTGCAGAATTCATGGGACTCTGTGAGGGAATACCTATTGGGGACCACAAAGTTGGATTCACCATAGACCTAGATTGTGGAACATACTTCAAGGAGACTGTGCAATCCTCTAGTTGCAAAAATAAAAATAAAAATAAAACAAGAAAAGACATGTCTTTAGGTGAAAACCGAAAGTCACCTTGTGATGATACAAAAGTAAAAATAAAGGATGTATCCAAGGGTGAAAACCTCTTCAAGGCACCCAAGGATGGAGGATTGGAATTTATCCTTGTCAACCTCTTCAAGGCACCCAAGGATGGAGGATTGGACTTTATCCTTGTCACACAAGAAAAATTATCGATGCTCATTGAGGACACCATGGAAGTTAACATAGCCACAATAGAAGATCCTAAAATTGTTCTCTTTGCAGCATCTTTGACAGAGGAAGAAAAACCCGAATTCCACAAATTCTTCTCAAAACATAAGATTAACTTTGCATAGTATTATGTTGACACGCTTGGGTTGGATCCTAAATTAGTATTACATCACCTGCCCTTACTTCCATATGCCAAACTAGTAAAGCAGAAGCTATGAAATATGCACCCACAAATTTCCTTGTTAGTCAAAGTGAAGCTCAAGAAGTTGCTAGATGTGGGATTCATACGGTCAATAGACTATGTTGAATGGATTTAAAATTTGGTACCTGTCACTAAGCCAAATGGTCAAATATGTATCTACATAGACTTTCAAGATTCAAACAAGGCATGCCCAAATGAATACTTTCCATTACCAAACATAGAAATCATAGTTGACCATACAACAAGATACGAGATGCTATCACTCATGGATGGTTTCTCAAGTTATAATCAGATTTGGATTTCCCCTAAAGATCAATACAAAACATCATTTACATGTCCTTGGGGTGCATACTATTGGAACCTCATGCCTTTTGGCCTCAAGAATGTAGGTGCCACATATCAAAGAACCATGACAACAATACTCCATGACATGATGCACATGATAATGGAAGATTATGTGGATGACCTTTTGGAAAAGTCTTTGACATGCAAGGATCACCTTAATGTGCTAGATAAAATTTTCAAAAGATTGGAAGAGTACAAAGTTTGCTTGAATCCTAAGAAATGTGTCTTTGGTGTAACATCAAGAAAACTTTTGGGATATATAGTTTCTCAGAGAGGCATTGAAGTAGATCCTGCCAAAGTAAAATCAATATTAGACATGCCTCCACCAAAAGGAATAAGTGAGCTAAGAAAATTGCAACGAAGATTATAGTCAACTCGACAATTCATCGCAATACTAGCAGACAAGTGCTAGCCATTTCAATATCTCCTACACAAAGGCATCCCCTTTGTGTGGACTAATAAATGTCAAGAGGCCTTCCAACAAGTAAAGGACTATCTATTGTCACCACCTATCTTGATGCCACCTATCGAAGGAAAACCTTTGATTCTATATATTTATGTAACAACTTTAGCACTGGGGTCATTGCTTGCACAAAATGATCATGACGAAAAGGAAAGGGTAATATACTACATCAGTCGGACATTGGTCAAATATGAGTTGAACTACACACCTATTGAACGTGCTTGTCTTGTAGTTGTCTTCACCACCCAAAACTAAAGACATTACATGTTGAATCACAAGACACAACTTGTAGCAAAAATTGATCCTTTGAAGTATCTCCTAAGTGGCGCAACATTGACAGGTCGCTTGGAAAAATGGGTTATGATATTGAGTGAGTATGACATACAATATGTGGAATGAAAGGCCATAAAAGGACAAGTAATAGAAGATCAACTTGCAGATGCACCTATACAAGGAAATCATCCATTGGTAGGAGAATTTCCTGATGAATCCATATTTTTGTTACCTGATTTTCACCTATGGGCTCAAACAGGCAGGGAAATCTATGTTTCAGGTGTTCATGAAGGCCAAATGGGGACATTGTTGTGCAGGATTAAATCATATACCTGATGTATTTCTTGAGGAAGTCTGTTAGAAAAACATGCCTCAATCAGATTTGGCATAAAACTCCTAATGAGGAAGGTCACTGAGACCCTCCTATTGTCTTGCCGACTAGTAGTGTGTTATACTCATTTGAAATCCTCATCGTCACTAAGACATCTCGGTTGCTGTGAAGTTTTATATCTCTCTCCGCTTGGGTTGTCTCGACGATAGTTGTTCACAAGGGTGGCGTCAGGGGGAATGAAGTGGCTTCGGGGAGAGGTCTCGCCGACTGAAGGTGGCCTCGCCGAAGGAATTTGCGTTCGGGGAGAGGTCTTGCCAACCGAGCAAGGTCTCGGCGAAATGAAGTGGCTTCGGGGAGAGGTCTCACCAATCGAAGGTGGCCTCGCCAAAGGAATCTACATTCGGGGAGAGGTCCTACCAACCGAGCAAGGTCTTAGCGAAAGGAAGTGGCCTCGGTGAAAGGTCTTGCTGACCTGATGGTATCTTGTCGAAGGGAGTTAGCGTCGGTGTAGTGTTTTGAAATTGGGGAGATGTCCTGCTGACCCGATGGTGTCTCGCTGAAGGTCCATTCCTTCGGTATGAGGTTTTCCCGACTGATGTTTGTCTTTCCAATAGTGATGGGTCTATTGTAGACTTTGACAAGAACTCTTTTCGAATGCAGATGTCTAGGTGATGAAATGGCGATATCGGTATGACTCCCGAGGGCTTGAAATGATGTCTGACCGAAGGCGATAGTCTTGCTGATGGTTTTAGGGATGTCGATATGACTTTTTTACCTCGATATGAACTCTTGTCGATGGTTGTAAGCCATGACAAATGTTGTTGTGAAGTCTAATCACATTGGGGAGACACGGTTAGTGTCTCACCGACATGCAATTTGGTTTGAACGACCTTTGACCGTCTAGGAATCTACACGGCACGAGTTCAACCAATCAGAAGGAGCTAAAGACAGACCATGGGCAGTTTGACTATTGTGACTATTCTTGTGGGGAAGATCAGCAAAATGTGAGCAGTATGGATCTGCTTTGTGATCAAGGACGATGAATCGGTTCGAAGGCAGTAGTGTTGTCTCTAGGGAGGCCTAACAATAGAGAACATTTCATGTTGTCCTTCTTGTGAGGGGATCAATTTGAAGAAAGATCTGAAATAGGGGAAGAAGCCATGAGTCTCAAAGATAGCTGGGATGTCTGCTGGAAAAGGTAGAGCGACATTTATGATAATGCTTCAGGGCATTCAAGGTAGCTCTGATGGAAGTTCAAAGGTGGACACAAGGGCCAGAATTTAATGCGATGGTTGCAAAAGATCTGAAGGGCCATCCCTGGAGCGATCTTTCACTGACATGGACACGGGGATGTACATTGAATGCATTAACTTTATTTCCAAAAATATCTAAGGTTGACCCTTCTAAAAATTGATATTTTGTAAACCCTAAAACAAAGGGGTGACACTTTTTTAGTTTTAGTATATATGGTATTTTTTCCTCATTTTGTAGTTCAGTTCTTACTTGCATATTTTGTGCTTTGTGGCTTTTATGAGTCCTTAGAGGAGAATACCGAGTTTTGTAACTCATTTTACAGACATTGTATGGTAGAGTTTCACCTTTGGAGATCAATAAAGAAAACAATTTATGCCTTCTCAGTTATCTGTTTCATTGAGTGTGTTGGATGATTGATAAATTTACATGTGAGTTTTCTTATTCCTTGTTAAACTGTCTCATTAATAGCACTTTTAAGCAGAGGAGATATGTATATTGCAGGTTATAGGTTATGCTAGTGATGCAGACAATTTTTAGTTGTGAGGAGAATTTATCATCCTTCTAGGATTGTATGTATTGTAGCTTTCTTATGAAATGTTTATGTAGTATCATATGAGTATTGAGTTGTGCATATCGGCTTTTATTAGTTGATTGAAAACTGTGTTAAGCAGCTGTACATGTTTTGAATAAATTTGGTGTATCACCATAGGTTTTAATTTTCATTTTCATGCACTCCTTCTCCCTTTTCCTTACAAAGATTAGTAGTTAAGCAATATTACCAGTTAGGATCTAGCCTTATCTGGAGGTTCATTTCAACTCTAGGTGACCCACAGCCTTGAAATGATCCCATGTTTCTCTAGAAAGCTCAATTTTTCATAACTTTGCATAGGGTGCATTTCTAGGAGACAACAATTTTGGCATGCTCGGTGGGACTGAGTCAGAAGTAAAATTCCTAAGTCTTTCTATTTTGATGTGCTAACAATGAGCTAATAGCCTTTTAGATGTTATTTTTAGGCATATCTGGTAACTCTATGTGGAGGAAAGGATTAATGTGTTTGTTTATATGAGAAAAATAGAAACTAGAAGTTCAAAAGATGTAGAGTTTTTGCATTTATCTCCTCCAAGAAGAAAAGGGAGAACTCTCAGAAGGATTGTTCCTTCCCCTAGAGTTCAGTCAACACCACTCGATGTTAGTGACAAGGCACTATTTTCATATGAAAGGAGAAGAAGAAGAGACCCTCTAGCTAGGCATTCAACATCTCCTACTCTTAGAACAAAACTTTTTGCCTCCTCATTTGGGGCTTTCAATTGTTCAACAAATAGTATTTCTACTACAACAAATACTTCTCAACCAAGTTCAAGTTCTACTTCAGCAAGCATACCAATGCATTCAAGCTCAATGGCAGCACCAAGGGCCTTTAATTTTGTACCGTTCAACCAGGGTAGTCCCCTTAATCTAGCACAACATGATGAAATTCCATTGGCAGCATTAAAAGGGTTACCAAAGTTTACTAGAGAAGGACAAGTAACACCTTTTGAACATATCAGAGATGTGGCAACATTGTGCAATGTGCATCATGTGACAGAAGAAAATGTAGCTATGAGATTGTTGGCTACATCTTTCAAGAAGGCATTGGAATGGTTTAGAAGCTTTCCGGTGGATTCTATAAGAACATGGGATGAGCTGGGTGATGAATTTACCAGATGTTTTGAGGAAAAATCTGATCACCTATCTTTGGTAGAGCAGTTAACAACCATTAAAAGAGCCCCACAAGAACAAATGGTGGATTTTAATATCCGATTTCAAAAGAATTGGGACAAAATACCTGCTACAGTAAGGCCTTCTACTGATTATGCATTTTTTTAATATTTAAAAAGTTTAAATAGTGATATCTCAGTCATGATACAGTCCATGGGGGGTACTTCTTTACCTCAGGCTTATAGTATAGCTATTAAGGTAGAAAATAACCTCATTCAAGCAGGAAAGTTATCACCTAGGCCACCTATGCCCTATTTCCCTGAAATTCAATCAAATATGCCATTGCAAATGCCATCTTTAGCCCCTTTACCTACTGTTCCAGCATTACCCATTGTTGTGAGTCAGGAAGTGTCAGCTACAAGGCCATCAAGTGAATTGCAAGAGATCAAGTCTAGTCAACAAAAGATAGAAAGTATTTTACAAACTATGGGAAATGAGTTGATCAGCATGAAGAAACAGTATCAAGGGGCAAGGCCAAATTTTCAACAATAGAACCAACAACAAGGTCAGAATGCAAATCAGTCTTATCAAAACTAGGGATATCAGTATCAGCAAAATAGGCAACCCTATCAAGGTGCTTATCAAAGGAAAAATGTTAATCAGAGACCATTCCAATCTTATAATCCAGCTCCTCTTAATGTTGTAAATCCAGTGAAAGCTATGGTTCCAGTCCAGAATAACTTTGTGATAGAAAATGAATGGTTTTATTCCTGTAATCAAGCACATAACCCAGCCTCATGCTCAAATGGGGTAGTTAATTAGACATTTATTGTCCAAAATGCTGTCAGTCCACAGCCAGATGCACCTGCTAATATACCTGAACAACAACTAGATATACATTCTAATGAGACTGCATTTTTAAATTGGCAAAGTGAAGAGTTTTGTGGTGTGAATGGTTATTCAGCAATTGCAACCAATACATGAGCTAAGAAAAGAGCTCTAGAGGTGGAGCAATTGGCTAATAAAAACATGGGGCCTACAACTGTAGAAGCATCATCCACACCTATTCTAAATGTACCGAAAAAAACTATTGTCTTACCAATCAATGAGCAGCCTCACAAGAATAAAGAATCAGCTACTGCTAAATTACATTAGAAGGTACCTTTAACTGTACCTTACAACATTGTGGAGAGTATGAAGAAGATGAACATGAATATGACCATGTGGGACTCCTTAAGCATTCTTGGATAGGCTGATCTACTTAAAAAAACATTATTTGAAGATACAAATCCTAAACAAGTTGTTGTTGATTCCCAGAGGGTCGTAATGGCTAATGATGATAAAGGGAAAGTTGCTAATCCCAGTAGCCAAGGGGAATCTACGATTCAAGGTAAGAATGTGAGACCTCCTCCCTTCTATGTTTCATTGATTATTGGAAAAAATTTAGTGCACAATTATATGGTAGATAGTGGTGCTACCTGTTCTGTGATGCTCAAGCAAGTAGCTCATCAATTAGGTTTAAAGTATGAACCTTTAGAGAAAGGAGTAGTCCAATTGGATGGATCATCTATTAATACAATGGGCCTTATCAAAGATGCTAGCTTAACTCTGCATGCTTGCCCTAAATTTTCAATTTCCCAAGACATTTATGTGGTAGATTTGCTTTCGTATTTTGGGTTATGTTTGTCAAGAGAGTTTATGACTAAAATAGGGGGATACCTTTTGTCTGACCGGTCTCACATGTTCTGTACTAGGTATGGAACTCAAGTAACCATTAAGTCTGAGTTACTTGCAAAAGACAATATAGAACCCTATATACCTAGTACAATAAATGCCAATTGCATAATTTTTGAACAAGATGAGCATGTTGTTGTCTCTGATCCTCGCATTGTTGTCAATGATATTCCTGATATACTTTTAGATGAGTGGGCAGTAGGCCAAACTTCTAGTGCTGAAAGTGACTTGGTGTTAGATGTTGGTATGGGTAACTACATGTTTCAAGAAGCTGATAGAGTGATGCCTAACTTGGTTAAGAGGCCAGTGAATGATTGTGATTAGCAAGACAAAGTTTGGGAAATGCATTTTGATGGCTCAAGGAGTAGGCATGGCACTGGTGGGGGTGCATTATTGGTTTCCCCAAGAGCTGAAAGATATTATGCAGCCTTTAGGTTTGCATTTTCGTGCACTAATAACATAATAGAATATGAAGGTCTTATTCAAGGGTTGGAATGGGTGAGGAAATGTGGAATTAAATGTTTAAAGGTGCATGGGGATAGTGAATTGATAGTAAATTAGGTTAGAGGCTTGAATGTTGTTAGAAATGATATTCTTAAATTGTATAAGCATAGGGTTTGTGACCTCATTGAGGATTTTGAGGCTTTCAATATCATTTCAATTCCAAGAAATTAGAATCAGCACACTGAAAGATTAGCAGTTGTGGGAGCTCAGTTTGACATTCTGAATAGCGTAAGGAAGGAATGTAATCAGTAGCACATCAAGGTTGTTATCAAGCCTTCAGTGCCCGATAACAATGTTAACTGGCAGGTCTTTGAGAGTGATGAGTAGATTGTGTAGTTTCTACTTGAAGAGGACATGTTTGCACCATCAAACTAGGAGAGAATTAAGCAGCAGTATGGAGGCCAGGTACTGCAATTAAAGAACAACAAGTTGCCTAAGGGTTTGGTCACCCTAGAAATTATTTTCAACTCTGATGATCAAGCTAAAAGTAACAAAGCCAATTTACTGGTTCAGCAAGATCATTATGAGGACTTAGAAATTGCACCCAAGAGAAGCCTCAAGATGGGAAGAATAAACACTACTATTGAAAAGCAGTCTTTTCTGCAATTATTCCAAGAATTCATTAACATATTTTCCTAGGAGTATGGAGATTTGAAGGGATTTGATCCACATCTTGCACATCATACAATATAATTGGAGCCAACAACCAAACCCATAAGGAAGAAATAGAGGCCAGGTAATCCCAAACTAGAGCCATTAATGCAGAAAGAAGTTTTCAGACTTATAGAAAGTGGGATTATCTTTACCATCAAGCATACTAGCTAGGTTACAAATCTAGTTCACATTAGGAAGAAAGATGGAGAGCTTAGATTATGTGTAGACTTCAGAGATTTGAACCAAGCTTCATTTAAGGAAAAGCACCCCCTTTTGTCTATGGAGCAGATTCTTCAATGTGTGTCAGGTTCTGAACATTTTTCTTTAATGGATGGATATTCTGGTTATAACCAAATTTTGGTAAGGGAAGAAGACCAATTTAAAACTGCCTTCACCACAAAGTGGGGCACAATGGCATATAGGAAAACGCCATTCGGTTTGTCTAATGTTGGAGAAACTTTCCAAAAGGCTATGGATATGGCCTTTAGCAACTTAATGTATAAATTTATTTTAGTATATCTTGACGACATCATTGTCTATTCCAAGAAGACAGCAGATCACATTGACCATTTGAGGTAGATTTTTGAACATTATCGGGAGTTCGGTATATCATTGAACCCCAAGAAATGTGTTTTCTTTGTTCATGAAGGAAAGCTTCTTGGGTATGTAATATCTAGGAAGGGAATCACTGTCAATCCTAAAAGAGTTGTAGGAGCTGCCTTTACCTCAGCATAAGATAGGACTTCAGAGTTTCATTGGTCGTATTAATTTTTTCAGGAGGTTTCTGCCTAATATAGCAGCCTTGTTAAAACCCCTTACAACTATGTTGAAAAAGAATGCAGAGTTTAGATGGACCCGAGAAGCAAGGGACAATTTTCAACTGATCAAGGAGGTGTTAGCTTCAGCCCCAACATTAGTTAACCCAGATTTTAGCAAGGATTTTACCTTGTACACTTTTGGCAGTTTTGATGTAATTTCTATAATTTTGGTGCAGTAGAAAGGATGGAGCATCCCATTTATTTTTTCAGAAAGGGTCTGGAAGACTATGAGCAGGAGTATACCTTCATAGAAAAACATGTGCTAGCTATTTTGAAAAGTTTGAAGAAATTTAGACATCTACTGTCTTATAACAAAATTCATCTACAAGTGGCACATTCCAATGTGATAATTTTTACTCAGCAAAGATCTAAATGAAAAATGGGCTGGATGGATCATAAGAGTTATGGAGTACAACGTGGATATTTAGGTCACTAAATTGGTGAGGGGAAAAGCTTTATGCCAACAGCTAGCTAACGAAGACATTTCAGCAGTAGAGGATGAATGAGACTCAGTTTTGGTTAATGTTGGCACAACAGATAATGAAGCTACCAGTTGGTTGTAGGAGATATCACATTTCTTGAGAACCAGGGAATGCCCACCTAATCTAAATAGAATGAAGAGGAGGTGCTACCGACTTCAGTCTATTCCTTTCGTCTTGATTGATGATGTATTAGATAGGAAAGATCACAATGGAGTACTGCTCAAGTGTGTTGATAATGATCAAGTGGATCAAATATTACATGGGTTCCATGACGGACCTTCTGGAGGTCACTATTCTGCAAGGACAACAACATATAATATTTTAAGAGCAGGCTATTATTGGCCTAACTTGTTTAAGGATGCACATACATATGTCAGGAGATGTTCCAAATGTGTCTTGTTTTCAGGAAAAGAAAAGCTTGTTGCTTTGCCATTGCAACCAATTGAGATAAAGCAACCATTTATGAAGTGGGGAATTGACTTCATATGGGAAATCAATCCACCCTCAATCATAGGCCATTAGTGGATTATCACATCAACGGACTATTTTACACAATGGACAGAAGCTTTGCCTCTAAAGGAAGCTAATGAAATAGCAGTGCTAAATTTTTATGAAGACATGGTTTGCAGATTCAAAGTCCCAGATTCTATAATTTTTGACAATGCCCTGGCATTTTTTTGTTTGAAGGTTTCCAATTGGGCATTGAAGAATGGAACTTACTTGAGTACAAGCTCCAACTATTATCCTCAGGGAAATGGACTTGCAGAGTCCACTAACAAAAATCTAATTAAAATTATCAAAAGGATGCTTCAAAACAATCAGAGGGATTGGCATGCCAAATTGAAGACTACTCTTTGGGAAAATAGAATAACCCCTAAGAAGGTGATTGGGAACTCACCTTACATGTTGGTGTATGGTAAAGAAGAAAAAATACCTATTTCTACTGAGTTACCCACCTTGGATATCACCAGTCAACTAGTCTTGTTTGAGCAAACTGATCCACTTGCCTTAAGATATACTCAACTGATGGAGTTAGAAGAAACTAGAAACAAGGCTATGAAGAACATGGAACATTAGCAAATCCTGACGAAAAGAACATTTGATAAGAAAACTAGATCAAGAGATTTCATGGTGGGAGATCTTGTGCTGAAATGGGATGGTCTAAAGGGTAGGCAAGGCCATCACACTAAGTTTGACAACATGTGGATGGGTCTATTTATTATCAAAGACTACAAAGAACACAATTCTTACCAACTGGCCACAACTGAAGTTGAAGTGCTTCCTATCCTAGTCAATGAGATACACCTCAAGCCTTGTTTTGAGGTTTAATAAGTTCCTCCTTGTACATGCTTTAGGTTAGATTTCATGCATTCAATAAGTGTTGTTGCACTTTAGTTTAGTTGTTGTTGCATTCCCTAAGTGTTATCCCAACACAGTAAATAGTTTCACTTCTGTAGTTTCCTATTTTCATAATGTGTAAGTGATATGTTTCTTGAGTTATAAATGCATTTGAACCATGTACAAAGATGATGTTTTAAGTCAACCTCTGAGTTATCAAGTGATTCCATGCCCAGTGGACAAGTCTAGGCTACTGGTTTGCATGTTTAGCTGGCAAACATCTAGCTGAGGCGCCAAAAATGTTACCTGATTTTCACCTACAGGCTCAAATAAGTATGGAAATCTATGTTTTAGGTGTTCATGAAGGCCAAATGGGGACATTGTTGTGTAGGATTAAATCATATACCCGATGTATTTATTGAGGAATTTTGTTAGAAAAACATGCCTCAATCAGATTTGGCATAAAACTCCTAATGAAGAAGGTCGCTGAGACCCTCCTATTGTCTTGCCGACTAGTAGTGTGTTATACCCATTTGAAATCCTCATGGTCGCCAAGACATCTCAGTCGCTGTGAAGTTTTATATCTCTCTCCACTTGGGTTGTCTCACCCACAATTTTTCACAAGGGTGGCATCAGGGGGAATGAAGTGGCTTTGGGGAGAGGTCTTGCCGACCGAAGGTGGCCTCGTCGAAGGAATCTACATTTAGGGAGAGGTCTTGCCGACCGAGCAAGGTCTCGGTGAAATGAAGTGACTTCAGGGAGAGGTCTCACCAACCGAAGGGGGCATCGTTGAAGGAATCTGCGTTCAGGGAGAGGTCATGCCAACTGAGCAAGGTCTCGGTGAAATGAAGTGGCCTCGGTGAAAGGTCTTTCTGACTTGATGGTGTCTTATTGAAGGGAGTTAGCATCGGCGTAGTGTTTTGAAATTAGGGAGATGTCCTGCCAACCTGATGGTGTCTCACTGAAGGTCCATGCCTTCGATATGAGGTCTTCCTAACTGATGTTTGTCTTGCCAATAGCGATGGGTCTACTGCAAACTTTGGCAAGAACTCTTGCTGAATGTGGATGTCTAGGCGATGAAATGGCGATATCAGTATGAATCCTGAGGGCTTGCTATGATGTTTGATTGAAGTTGATAGTCTTGCCAATGGTTTTAGGGATGTCAATATTAATTTTGTAGCTCGATATGAAATCTTTCTGATGGTTGTAAGCCATGACAAATGTTGTTGTGAAGTCTAATCGCATCGGGGAGACACGGCTAGTGTCTCACCGACATGCGATTTGGTTTGAATGACCTTTGACCGTCTGGGAATCTATGCGACATGAGTTCAATGAATCAGAAGGAGCTAAAGATGGACCATGGGAAATTTGACTATTGTGACTATTCCTGTGGGGAAGATTAATAGAATGTGAGCAGTATGGATCTGCTCTATGATCAAGGATGATGAATCGGTTAAGAGGCAGTATTGTTGTCTCTAGGGAGGCCTAACAATAGAGAACATTTGATGATGTATTTCTTACGAAGGGATCAACTTGAAGAAATATTTGAAACAGGGGAAGAAGCCATGAGTCTCAAAGACAGCTGGGATGTCTGCTGGAAAAGGTAGAGTGACATTTATGATAATGCTTCAGGGCATTCAAGGCAACTCTGATGGAAGTTCGAAGGTGGACATGGGGGCCAGAAGTTAATGAGATGGTTACACAAGATCTAAAGGGCCATTCATGGAGTGATCTTTCACTGACATGGACACATGGATGTACATTGAATGCATTAACTTTATTTTCAAAAGATCTAAGGGTCGACCCTTCTAAAAACTAATATTTTGTAAACCCTAAAACAAAGGGGCGACACTTTTTTAGTTTTGGTATATATCTCATTTTTGCCTCATTTTGTAGTTCAGTTCTTACTTGCATATTTTCTGCTTTGTGGCTTCTATGAGTCCTTAGAGGAGAATACTGAGTTTTGTAACTCATTTTATAGACATTGTATGGTAGAGTTTCACCTTTGGAGATCAATAAAGAAAACAATTTATGTCTTCTCAGTTATCTGTTTCATTGAGTGTGTTGGATGATTGATAAATTTACATGTGAGTTTTCTTATTCCTTGTTAAAATGTCTCATTAATAGCACTTTTAAGCAGAGGAGATATGTATATTGCAGGTTATAGGTTATGTTGGTGATGCAGACAATTTTTAGTTGTGAGGAGAATTTATCATCCTTCTAGGATTGTATGTATCGTAGCTTTCTTATGAAATGTTTATGCAGTAGATCATATGAGTATTGAGTTGTGCATATCAACTTTTATTAGTTGATTGAAAATTGTGTGTTAAGCAGCTGTACATGTTTTGAGAAAATTTGGTGTATCACCATAGGCTTTAATTTTCATTTTCATGCACTCCTTCTCCCTTTTCCTTACAAAGATTAGTAGTTAAGTGATATTACCAGTTAGGAGCTGGCCTTATCCGGAGGTTCATTTATCCTCTAGGTGACCCACAGCCTTGAAATGATCCCATATTTCTCTAGAAAGCTCAATTTTTCATAACTTTGCATAGGGTGCATTTCTAGGAGACAACAATTTCATAAAGAGCCTAAACCACCTTGGAAACTTTACTTTGATGGGTCTCATACTAGTCATGGCTCAAGAGTAGGAATATAGTTTATCACACCACAAGAAGACTCCATCCCTAATTCATTTCACATTGCTTTTCCATGTATAAATAATGTTGCAGAATATGAGGCACTTGTCACAGGACTCTGAATAACCATAAAATTGAAAATAAAAACACTTCATGTCTTCAAATATTCTCAGTTGGTCATAAATCAGGTTGATGATGAATATGACACCAAGGATGAAAAGTTAATGCCATACAAAGAAATGGTTGATAGTTTTCAGTCATATTTCCACATGCTCACTTTTGAATAAGTTCCTAGGGTACAAAAAAAGCTAGCAAATGCAATGGCTACAATTGGATCTCTCCTAGACATTCCTAGCAATGTGCGGCAATTTGATTTTTTGGTAGAACAACTTTTAGTTCCTACATATGACATTCCAAAGTCAGAAATAGTTTGCGAGCTTGCTGGTCCCAACTCTCCATGATATCAAGACATATATGAATATTTCCAATCCTATACCCTTCCCCCAAACCTATCCAATAACTAATGAAAATCCTTTATCCACAAAGATGCCTGATACACCATCATCAATGACACCTTGTACCATTGTAGCTTTGAAAATACCCTTCTTCGATGTCTCGACACTGATGAAGCACAAACAACCTTATGCGAGGTACATGAGGGTATATACAGATCTCATTCAAGTGGCCCTACCTTAGCTAAGAAGATCATGAGACTTGGGTATTATTGGCCGAAAATGGAAAAAGATGCACTTGAGTTTGTGAGACATGTCACCAATGTCAAATACATAGTGATTTGATTCATGCACCAGGACAAGAACTTCAGCCGTTTACTTCTCCTTGGCTCTTCACACAATGGGGACTCAACCTCATGGGAAAAATCCATCCTACCTCTTCCAATAGCCATAAATTCATTATCACCACCATTGAGTACTTCACTAAGTGGATCAAAGCCATACCCCTCACATACATAACTATCAAGTAGATTTCTAAATTCATCATCAATTACATCATCTACCGATATGGTGTTCAATAGTCCATGATCATAGACAATGGTCGTCCCTTCAAAAATCAAGACATCTACGAGTTGTGTGAATGTTTCCACATCTAATATCATTTCTCCACACCATATTACCCACAAGGAAATGGTCAAGCTAAGGCATCTAATAAGAAAATTATCAAAATTCTTAAGAAGCAAATCAATAATGCTGGTCATGACTGGCACATACAACTTAACCTTGCTTTGTGGGCTTACTGCACCAAAAATTGCATGCCTATAGGAGACACTCCATTTGACCTGGTCTTTGGAGCTGAATCCATCTTGCCCATCAAGGTTGAAATTTCATCTTTACGAGTCTCCCTGAAGGGTCTAATCAATGATGAAGAGTATAGACAGTCACAACTGCATAAATTGGAAATGTTGGAGGAAGGCAAACAAAATGCCTTAAATCATTTATAGGCATATCAAAACTGCCTCTATCATAGTTATAAAAAGTGAGTCATGGTCAAAAAGTTTGACATTGGCGACTTGGTCCTAATGCAAAATCCTAAGAATTAATCTGACAGAGAGAAACCCATAAATTTTGAGCCTAATTGGCTAGGTCCTTACATCATCATGACCTCATTTGGCTCTAGAGCATACCATCTAGCTACTCTAGATGGTGAACAATTGATAGAACCCATCAATAGTTTGCATCTTTGAAAGTTCTATACATAGCATCAGAGAGCCTAGCTGAAAACCATCAAAAATACAAAAAAAAATTAAAAAATATAAAAAAATGTCACCCTGATGAAAACCTGGCAAACAGGCGTCTTGGTGACACCAAAAAAATAATAATAAAAAAATGACAAAACTAGTAAAGAGAAATAATTCCTCCAATAGTGAAAGCCTGGTAAACAGGCACTTTGGATAAGTACCATGGTGAAAACCTAGAAAACAAGCACCATGTGTAGTTAGTCTTTGCTTCACCATCTACTATCACTCTATTTGCCTTAATCCATAATAAACACCCACTTTTTTTATGCCATCTCAATCTCCTATCACAAAAATCCTACCATTTATTTCCATGGCTTACAATGGTTGACATCAGGTCTTCCTTACCATCTGTCTGTCACCCTAAGCGCATCCTTTTGCACATCCTTCAAACTTGGCTAGTCCCATACATGAATGGGGGCAATCCTTTATCACCTGACTATAGTGGGTATCACACATGGTCCTGTCAATCAAAAAATTCTTAAAAAAGGACAAAAAATCATAAAATGTCCTAAAAAAGACAAAAAAAATATAAAATATCTTGAAAAAGACCTAAAAAATCATAAAAAGTCCTGAAAAAAGACAAAAATTAAAAAAATTAAAAATAAATAAATAAATAAATCAACATATTTGAAAAACACAAAAACATCCAAATAACACTTGAAAATCCCAAAAACAGAGTCATAACTTGTCAAGTCAGTCATGTCAGTTAGTCCATGTTATTGTCGAACTACGTTGTCTCTAAACAGTTGCTATGTAGGCAAGGCTCATCTTTGGGCTCCTAAGACATTAGGTTAGTCCTTCTAGGTTTGTCAAATTAAAATCATGACTCAATATTTGGTCATCAAGCCAAATTTATTGGTCGTGTTGAACTACGAGGTCTTTTAGTGTATGATGTAGGGAAGGTGATCAATCAATGAACCCCCAAGGCCACACTAGGTTAGTCCATTAGGGTTCATGACATTACACTAGCACACACATTAAATGCCTTCAAGACAAAAAAATTATTCCAAAATAGAAAAACTCCTAAAACAAACTTTGGCAATCACTCAAACATGTCAATTCCGTCATACAGTCAACTTTGGTCAAACTTAGTCAAAACTAGTCAAACTATCAATTCTTGGTTATTCTTTAGATGTGTCCTAAAAAGTAGCCCTTGTCATTTATTTATTCCTTAGGATTCCTCCTTCCCAGGCATCATCACCGCCATCTGGCATTTTGAGAGATTCTCTTGGCATTTGAGGATCGATCCTCTTGACATCAACATCATTCAGGATGTGTCCTTCCTAAATTTGGCATTACCTGGAATTCATCTCCTAGACATCGTCAAACCTAGCATCTTGGTATCAAAACACTTGACATTCAGACAGACTTGGAAAACACTTGACAAACACTTGGAAAACACTATCTTATCATTTTGTCCTTTGATTTTTCATCATGCTACTAGTTCCCCAAGGATGTCCTAGCAATAGGATTTAGAGGAGCAATGATGTATCATGATGATTGTCTTGTATTTTATTTTCCAAATAGTCATGTTGCTAGTTCCTCGAGGATGTCCTAGAAATAGGATTTAGAGGAGCAACGAAATTTCATAACTTGTCTTTCATGTGTTTCTTGTTTTTGTGGTTGGTTGTGACAAAAAGACTGGGGAAATGCTTTTAGTATGACCTTGCACACCATCGATCTATGTCATATCATGGTATTTGTTGGCCATTACAATAATCCACCCAATGAAGATTAAGAGCAAGAACTATTGGTTCTTTGGTAATATGTAGAAGGATTTTGTCTCCACACTAACATCCATCTCCTTATGTCTTGTTGTTTCTCCTCTTTCATCTCCTGATGTTATCCTGTGACATACAAAAATATAATTGCATACATGATCATATAGACATTGCATTAGTTCATCACACATTTACATATATCCATTCACTTAGTTACATTATGCATTAAAACATGCATTAAGGCATTAAACATCCATTCAGACATTTGCATTTACACCACTAGCATATATCATTTGCATTAATTTTCATTCACATAACATATAAGTGCACTTAACATTTCCATACATCATCCATACACATAACATAATACATCACATGTCACATTATTCATACATATATAGTCATACATTAATGCATCTATAATCATAAACATGACATTCATTAGAATCAAAACATTATGCATCCATATAGAACATCATTTAACCATCATACATTACATAATATCATTATGGCATATAACCATCACAACTGCATACATCACATAACATAAATCATATAGTCCATGCCAAAACTGCATCATATATATAATCTCAAAAAATCATGTCACAGGATAGAGTCATGAGATATCCCAAAAATAGAGCTCACAGGCTCAATGGTCAAAATATAAATGTTGTTATATAATGTTTCAAACATAATGATAGGACAATAATAAACAATGTCCTAGGTTGTGCTCTCCTCATCCCCTCAAGGAGAAGACTGAGGTGACTAGTGCTCTATGAACATAATTGATGGCATCATGGACATGGTAGGAAAAGTCCGTGAAGCTAATGGATCTATCACTAGCGGCTAGCTGTGCTCTGACTTGTGCCTTGAAGCAGATGAACCATGGCTATGGCTAGATCTATGGCCTAAGGAATGTCTATGACTATGATGGGATCAGTGAACTGATGAATTCCCTGAGGAAATGGAACCACCCACACTACTTTGATTGTGGCTACTATGTGTCTGACTGCTACTCTCTGACCACTCCCTATCCTGCTTTGAGATCTAGGCAAGCTAGGCTCCCACCACTCGATCAACACTGCTCTCTCATACAACATTCAATACTATCCCCAACTAGTGTTGTCCCTGGCCAACTCCCCAGCGATGTCCCCAACTGGCCCTATACATAACTATGTGAAATCCACACACTAGCTATGTGCCTCTTACCATCGGATCTCAACCTGATCCCACTCTACTTGTGTGACCTCTAACTCTGCTCGCAGGGATCTGATATGTGTTGTGGCCTTGTCTAGTTGCTGTTGCATATCATCCAATAACTGATCAATAGTAACATCATGAGGCAAAGGTGGTCATTTGGTTATATCATCCTCCCCCTCCACCATGTGCTCTCGTAGCTACCTCTCTGCCTCATCCATATCATCCTCACCACCAATGTCCAACTCCTCATCATCCCCTCCAATCTCCTCCTCACCACCAACTACCTCCTCCCCTCTGCCAACATCCAAGGCCTCCTCACCTATGTGTACCTTAGCCTCCACCTCTACCTCCTACCTAGCCTTGGCCTCTGGCTACTCCTCCTGTTGAACTCCCTCATCCCTCTCCTCCTCGACCACCTCAAGAATCACATCTAGGGTCACCCTCTCAAAATTCTCATGGACTCTCCTCCCTTGCCTCCTGCCATCTCTTCCTCTCCTCCACCTACCTCCACCCCCACCATCTCCTCTGTCACCTTCATCATCACCTCCACCATCTCCTCTGTCACCTTCGTCATCACCTCCACCATCTCCTCCACCCCTCCCTCAATATCCAACTCCTCACAATGGCCTCTAACCTCATCCTCACCCCCAACTATCTCCTCCCCTACCACTATCTCTGCCTCCTCAGCTACCTCACTGCACCTGTGGTATAACTGAACAATGATCAACTAGTGCTGGCCCATCTGGGTCTGCCAAGGGTTGTGGCCTATGTGCTTTCCACCATGTATCAAAAATTTTCATCATACTAAGATCTATTGGACCCCCACTCTAGGCTCACTATTGTGCCACCAACCCATCAATCTTCTACTTTACCAAGGACACTAATATAGATGGTCCCCATATAGTCTCTTAGGATGATTTGGCATACTCAGCTATCCCCAATGGCACATCCTGTTGCTTTCCAAACTGTCTCAACACTTGTTGGGGAAGGTACATCTCAATAATCAACCGTGATTGTATAGTGCAATCAATAAAATATTAGAATTTTCTACAGAATGTCAAATGATCACCCTCGTCAGCCCACTATGCACAATCTTTGTAAGGCCTAGTCTAGAAAAATTCCATCAAGGTATCAATCTAATGCCACTAGTATCCTCTCCCTGACTCTAGTCTATTGTAGGGAATTCACATACAAATAAACATATGGCATCCCCTTAGCTAGTTGTGGTCTCTGAATAAGAGGATGGAAGATGGGGATATGCTCCCAAGACCAGATCATAAGTAGTGTCATCCCACAACTAATACTATGTGCACCTCTATATGCCACCTCATGTAATTGATGATAAAGCATTGCAAGTAGACATGGCCCCCAGGCAAAAACAATCCTATCCTACCTCATCCTCAAGAGCACATCTCCCAATCTGATAGGGAAACCGTGTCCATGGCAGTCTAGTATAAGTACATCAGAAATAAACGTGCATAGGATTGCATCCCATCAAGGATAATGCTATGCCATGAACTCCCACTAAATCTTGTTTCCCTTAATGCCAAGTCCCACACCATCATCAGCCTCATAATACTCAGTAATAGGCTGCTACCCCAGGTGTGGATCATAAACAACACAATCTCCCTTGATCAGAAGGCGCAAAATGCTATACACATCCTCGAGTGTCATAGTGGCCTCTCCCATTGGCAAATGGAATGAACACATCTTTGAGTGCCATCTCTTGGCCAATGGGCATATAGGTCACATAGTATAGTCCAAGCCACATCAATTGTCTATGCTCCCTGTCTTGCAGCTGAGCTCTAAATGCATATGTGGAGGGGTTGAACTCACACATATCGATGGTAATCATTTCTACACAAGCAAGAATGAGAGTCAATACATCATTAAACCCTATTATTACCATCTATCTACTCAAGAATGAGCAGAAACTGAGTCTAAACAAAATTCAACTGTGGTCAAAGTCAAATGTGTTGAATCAAAGGCAATTGTGTCATGCTAAGTCAATTACGTCATTTGGCTCTTTATTTGCATTGTGACAAGTTGATTGTGTTACACAAGATCACAAATGAATCATCTTATATCACATGCATCACTTGCTCAATCATATGCGTCATTATCAAAACACTTGCATCGAATGGCCTCACATTTGCGTCACGACAGAGCTATTGCATTGCTATGCTTATCATTTACGTTGTGAAGCAACGATTGCATCTCACTAGTTTGCAAATGTGTCACTTTCAACCTAAACCTAATGGACTCCTTATGTTTGCATCACGATGCATCAAATGTGTTAAACACAAATGTGAATGTGGCTTACATGAATGCATATGTGTTGCAATGCATTCATTGACCTAACTTTAAACCCTAAAAAAGAATGCAAAACGATAAAATCATGAAGTGGGTAAGGGGTACTTACCAGTGGCTCTACACCCTCTGGCCATCTGAAAGTCCAAACAATGTACCCGTGGTGCTCGGTCATTGGAATCACCATCTTCACGCAAATTCTCCTCTCTCTGAGTTCTCAAATTTCAAATAGTAAAAGTGAAAATGAATTGAATTTTTACCCATTTTGAGCCTATTTACAAGGTAAAAGTGGGATTTTTTGGAAATTTTTATTATTGAAGGTTATTTTGACCACCTTTGACCAACCTATTGATTGTTTTAAGTATTTCAAAATCCAAAACTGCTCGCGCCATTGATTTTCTAGACACCAAATTAACTTATCGGGACACTTTCCAAAATTTTCTATCACTAGGCCAAAATTTGAAATTTTCCTGAGGGGGCATAGATCCTCTGTACCTTCACTGAGGCATGTTTTTGAATGAATTTTATTTGTCAGAATGTGATAGGGTGCATTATAACAAAGAGGGGAAAATATAGACACATAAAATTGACCTAGGCCTACGAACTCTATTTTCTCCATATTTCTTCCTAACATAATTAAAATATTTAATTATTTCCTATAGTCCACATTCAACTATCAATTAAATAATTCGTAATTATTTAATTATTTCATTTCTTTTCTTCCTCTTGATTATTATTATTTTTTAAGCTAAAGTGGCAAGCCACTATAATATTATATTATATATAAATAGGATTATACAAAAATTGGTTCTAAAGGGAATACTGGCAGGAAAGAACTAGTAAGAAAACCTCCAATTATAGCCCAAAATTAAATTACAGTTTCATTCAATTCCAAGACTTATAAAAATTATGCTGATAGTTCAAAATTTAGCACTCAAATCCCAAAAAAGACCTACCCCAAAAACTAACTTATAAAAACCCATACTATAGATTGGAGAACATTTTTATTCCCTTTACAATATTCAATAAGTATCCCATACTTTTAAACAAAACCCACAAAATACTTTTTTTACATTTTCATTGACTCCCCATTAACTAAATTTTCATCTTGCAATTCTAAACCCTCTACCAGTTGTAGACCTCTCTCAAAAATCCTTCTTCTTTGAACAGGAGCTCTGTGGAATTGCAAATGAGAGGCCGACCTCAAATTAGCCATACTTGTATTCTCCTAAACTCTGTTAGAAGGTTGATGAAGAGTATTTTGAACATGCATCTGACCATGAGCGGGTGAATTAAATCTAAGTTGTAAGTCCAACTGAGCACCATTTTTTTGGAGGGGGTGATACATATGCATGAAGAAATGCCAAAGAAAAGTATTTTTCCTTGATTTCTAGCTCCATTATAGAGAAAATATACCATTGGTTTCTCCTTAAAGAATGCAGTAGAATTTTATCATTATTGAATTATAAAGCCAATCTAATGGCCTCAAAAATTTCTTCAAAATGCTACCTTCTTTGCACAAAATCCCTTGGAAACAAACCTCCAATAAACCCTTCCCCAGTGAAGAAATTGTAATGTTGCACAACATGGAGAATTGCATTGTCTAGAAGATATTAAAAATTGATATACTTTCTAGCTAAATCCTCCAATTCATTCAAATACTGGATTAAATCAAGTGCATTTGATAGAAAAATAGAAATCAGCTACGAAGGGAAGATAATGTGATGAGCACATGGGCTAGTGACCTCAAGCCCCAAAATGATGTGAATGCAGTCTTCAACCTTATCATTATCTATCTTGAACATCATTTTGAGAGCATATTGAGTGATATATTCTTCAACCGGTCTCTCCCACAGCCTAACTGGAAATGACACCCTCAGATTCCAAGGCTGAAGCACCATTAAACTATAGCTTAAATGGTGAATTACCTATTCTAAGATTCTCCAAATTGATTTTCTTACAACAACCCTTTTGTTAGAAACTTGTATTGTGCAAATGATTTCCTTTGAAACCTATTTAGCATCAGTTTCTACCTAAATCAAAGGAAAAGACATAATGAATGGGAATGTGAAGGACAGATCATTTAACAATTCTTTGTAGCTTTTAATTATTGGCTCGTGTTAAATGAAATCTAAGAAATATGGTGGCTATTTTTGCACTTCATATCATAATTAAGAGGTACCTTGAGAATATAAAATATATACAACAACTAACTTGTGTGGATTGATGTGACTAGACTGGAATAATTGGAAAAAAATATGACATCATTAGGTGGTGAGTATTAGTCCTTTGTAGCTAATGTGAGGAATCCTTGAAGGCTGATAAGAGTAACCATGTTATTTTATAAATCATAATTTCCTCAAAAGGCCTCATGGCATATGACTTAAATCCAACTCAATGCTGACTTGGCATGTGTTGTCCATGATGGTTTTCTCTCCATATTATGTCAGCAGTGAAGACTTTACTCAAGGAAAACAATATAAAGCAAGTTTATCTCATTCATTTGTATGATTGCCACTTGATTCTTGTTTTATTAGATCAATTAACTAGGGAAGTGCACTTAACTGACTTATATCTTGCAAAACCTTTAAATCCTTTTTCTCACATCCTAGGTTTGCAAGAAAGTCTACTATCCTATTTCCTTCCCTATAAGTATGGGTGATTATGTAGGCGTTAAAGTTATCTATCATTGCCCAAGTTTTTTGTAGAATATAAATTAAATTCCAATTGTGAACCTTTCTTTCTTTGCATGCATTTATGACTATCATAGAGTCACCTTCTATGTTTATATTTGAAATCCCCAATTGTGAAGCTAATTCCAACCCTGATAATAATGCTTGTGCTTCTACATTGTTATTTGTATCATGAACTAAATGGATTGAAGAGACTTCCAAGATATCCCTTGATGAATTTCTAATATAGATACCTGCCCCTAATTGACCTGATTCACTTTTAGATGCCCCATCGAAATTTAATTTGGAAAAGCCCTCTTGAGGTGGCATCCATTTAACTGAGTTCCTGTCAACTTTATTAGAAGTATTTTTAAACAAACTGCCATCAAATGGAAATTCAATACCCTTCCAGTTCTTCAAGATGAGACTGTCTCAATTTGTGAATAATGAATTTGTAAATTTCCCCTTCTAAACACAAGTGTTTACCCCTTATGATATTGCCTTCTCTATTTTGACCATTTACACCTCAACTATGGATTTTGTTTTTCTGAAGATTCTCATGTTTCTTTCCCACCAAATGTTCCAAACCACTATCACTAGGACAATATTCCAAATACATGCGAAGAAAGAAGATTGGTATAGTAGTGTCCAACTCTGAAAGAGATCCCAAATTGTACTTGGGAGAGGAATATGGAGATATAACTTATTTTTAATGAAAATCCAACACTAATTGGAAAAATTACACTAAAGAAGCAAATGATCAACGGTTTCAAACTCTTGTTCACATAATGGGCACTTGAAAGGATTTGTAATTTTCAATTTAACCAACTGATCACTTGTAAGATTTTTTTTTTGGTATGGAAAGCCATGCAAAACTACCCACTTTAAATGTTACCGAGATACTGATGAATACTTGTCAAGAACCTCTTTGACCTATTTATCTTCTGATAATGTTGATTTATTGAATAGGAGAGTGTCATCAACAAAAAGGGAATGTGTGACTGAAATACTTTAATTTTATATTTGCACTCCTTGCCATAAGTTTTGATTATTCTTCAAAAGGATAAATCTACTTAAAGCTTTTTCCATAATAATGAAAAGAAATGGTAAAAGTGGATCTCCCTGTCTAACTCCTTGTGAAGCAATGAAAAACCCTATCAGATTACCATTTATGATCATTGAGAACTTGGCTCCAGATAGACAAGACATTATCCATCTATGCCACTAAGAACAATATCCAAATTTTGACAGAACCTTATTGAGAAACTTCCAATCAACCTTATCGTAAGTTTTCATCATATCTAACTTAATAATGAAAGAGGGAAACTTCAATGTTGAAATTGTATGCAACACTTCATGAGAAAAAATTTCTCCTTCATATGTCTCCCTTCCAGGAATGAAGCCACCTTGCTCATGAGAGATAATCCTTGGGATGAGCGGCTACTATCTCAGGTAAATTGCTTTCATGAATATTTTGTAGATTGTATTGCATAATGGGATGCACCTAAACTCAACAAATGTTTTAGGTTCTTTGAATTTTGGAAAAATTGCAATATTGGTTACATTAAATTGCCTAGAAATGGAGCCTATTCTTCTAGACTCTTCAAGCACCCAGAGAAGTTCAAAGCATAAAAACTACCATTTTTTTTGAAAAAATGAGGCTGTGAATCCATCCAAGCCTAGAGCCTTACCAGGTGGAAGTGAGAAAACTACAAATTTCAGCTCCTCCATGGTAAATGGTCTCATGAGCATATTATTATCTTCATTACTGATGAGACGTGGTATTGTGGTCAAAAATTCCTGTTAAACATTTATTATGTTGGAATCTATGTTTGGCAGAGTAGAAAGGAGTTTTGAAAATAACTTAACACCTTCATTATTAATATCTATTCCCTTGAAAGCCAGTTACCTAAAGACAACTCCTGAATTTAATGAATTGATTCTGTTGCCTTTTTGATCTATGCAGAAGCATGAAATAATTTAGTGTTATGGTATCCCTCTTTTAGCCTCAACTCCTGAGACTTTTGTCTCCAATAGACCTCTTCTCTCACACAAGGTTCCTCCCATTCCTCTTGCAAAATTCAAATTTTCATATAAAGCAGCATCCAAGCCATTTTGAATTATGCTCCCATGAACTAATGTTAATTCCTTAAACACTACATCTTTCTGCTGAAAAATGTTTTAAATACTTGATCATTCCAAATTCTTATTTTTTGCTTCACAAAATTCAAATTTCTATGAAATTGAAACATTTTGGTACCTTGTTCATATGGAGCATTAACCCACCATTGTTTCAAAAGATCCATGAAATGAGGATTCCTGAACCACATGCTTTCAAATTTGAAAGAGGGATTTTCTTTTGGGATAGTTATGTTCTCTATGGTCAAACTAATTGCATAATGGTTGGACCTAGGATATGGGATAATTTCTAAAGTTATATTATGTGATGAAGTAATCCAATTAGGTGAGACCAAAAACCTCTCTAGCTTCTCTACTATTTGAAGAAAGCTTTTCCTTTTATTAGTCCAGGTGAAACTGCCTAAAGTTGGTTGAATATCCCTTAAGGCATTGGATGCTATAAACAGACTGGAATATGACATCACCCTTGGTGGTGGATTCCTCTTGATTATTTAAATAGATAAATTTTATTTATTTATTTAAATACATCGCTAATTCTCTAATGTCTCTCTATGATTAAATAAATTCTTAAATTTATTTAATTATCTTTCATCCATTATTTCCTCCTGATTATTTAAATAAATATATTTTATTTATTTATTTATTTAAAATACATCATTAACTTCTAAAGATCCTCCTAAAGTCCCATTAAAAAGAGAAGAATGGGTAGGAATCTTTTGGCCTCGTGATAATGACAAACCTGCACCATCATCTAACACTATCGAACGTCATTTTGACTCATTTTTCTGGCCATCTGACTCTATTGATCATCATTCCAACTCATTTCATGGGCCACATGACACTATTGATCATGATTCCAGTCTATTTTTCTGCTATTTTCCCAATGAATTTGATTCACCTAAGGAAGTAACTACTTGATAGAATATGAATGGGACTATGAGGACAACAATTCCATCTTTACCCTTTCTACATCAGTTTGCATGATTTCCACATCATCCCCACCATTTTCCAATATTGATGATGGTATCTCCCTTGTCTACCCACAACTTATTGACTAGGATCAACAAGGCTCGCCAGCTATGGACATTTTTCAAAATGACAAAGCTATTGTAGAATTCATGGGACTTCGTGAGGGCATACCAAGTGGGGACCACAAAGCTGGATTCTCTATAGATCTTGATTGTGCAACATACTTCAAGGAGACTGTGCAATCCTCTAGTCGCAAAAATAATTAAAAAAAAAAGACACGTCTTTAGGTGAAAACCGCAAGGCACCTTCTAACGATACAAAAGTAAAAATAAAGGATGTATCTGAGGTTGAAAACCTCTTTGAGGCACCCAAGGATGGAGGATTAGAATTTATCCCCGTTACACAAGAAAAATTGACAATGCTCATTGAGGACACCATGGAAATTAATATAGCCACATCAGAAGATCCCAAATTTTTTCTCTTTGCAGTATCTTTAATAAAAGAAGAAAATATTGAATTTCAAAAATTCTTTGCAGAACATAAGATTAACTTTGCATGGTCCTATGCTGATATTCCTAGATTGGATCCAACATTAGTCTTTCACCATCTACTCTTGCATCCAAATGCTAAACTAATAAAAAAAATTTTGCAAAAAATGCATCCCCAAATTGCCTTGTTAGTCAAAGCTGAGCTCAAGAAGCTATTAGATACAAGATTCATAAGATCAATCAACTATTCCAACTGGATTTCAAATCTTGTTCCTATCACTAAGCCAAATGGTCAAATACGCATTTGTACAGACTTTCACGATCTAAACAAGGCTTTCCTGAAGGATGAATTTCCACTTCTAAACATAGACATCATTGTGGACCTTACAACAAGATACGAGATGCTATCCCTCATGGATGGTTTCTTGGGTTACAATGAAATTCACATTCAAAACAACATTCACTTGTCCTTGGGGTACATATTGTTAGAATTTCATGCCTTTTGGCCTTAAGAATGTAGGTACCACATATCAATGAGCCATGATGACAATATTTCATGACCCCATGCACACTTTAATGGAAGACTATGTGGACGACCTCTTGGAAAAGTCTTTGACATGCAATGAGCATCTTAATGTGCTAGAAATTTTTTTAAAAAGGATGGAAGAATATAAGGTTTGTTTGAACCCTAAGAAGTGTGTCTTCGGTGTGACGTCAAGAAATTTTTTGGGGTATATAGTTTCTTGCTGAGGCATTGAAGTAGATCATGTTAAAGTGAAAGCCATATTAGACATGCCTTTTCCAAAAGGAATTAGTGAGCTAAGGACATTGCAAGGTAGATTACAATCCATTTGACGCTTCATTGCACAACTAGCAGACAAATGCCAACCATTCCAATATCTCTTGCATAAGGGCATCCCCTTTGTGTGGACTAAAAAATGTCAAATGACCTTCCAAAATATCAAAGACTATCTATTGTCACCACCTGTCCTAATGCCACCCATTCAAGGAAAACCTTTGATCCTATACATTTCTGCAACCACTTCAGCACTGGGGGCATTTCTTGCAGAAAATGACCATGAAGAGAAGGAAAGAGCTATATACTACATTAGTTGCACATTGGTCAGATATGAACTCAACATAGGAACTTCGACCAATTACCTCTCCTTGGACCTTTGCATAATGGGGACTCAATCTAGTGGGTAAAATACATCCCACCTCATCCAATGGCCATAAAATCATCATTATCTCCATTGAGTATTTTAAAAAGTAGATCAAATTCGGATCCCTTACATACATAACTAGCAAGCATATTTCCAAATTTATCCTTAACTACATCATCTATCAGTATGGTGTTCCACAATCCATCATCACAAACAATAGTCGTCCCTTCAAAAATCAAAATGTCTGTGAGCTTTGTGAATGATTCCACATTCAGCATCATTTCTCCACACCATATTACCCACAAGGAAATGGTCAAGCTGAGTCATCAAATAAGATAATTATCAAAATTCTTAAGAATACTTTCAATGACACTGGTCGTGACTAGCATTTACAACTTAACCCTACTTGGTGGGCCTACCACACTAGCATCCACACACCTACAGGAGCCACCCCCTTCACCTTGGTATTTGAAGCCAAAGCCATCCTTCCCATCAAGGTCAAAATTACCTCTCTTAGAGTCTCCCTAAAGGGCTTGATTAATTATGAAGAGTAACGATAATCATGACTGCATGAGCTAGAAATGTTAGAAGAACGAAGACAAAATGCCTTGAATCATTTATAGGGATATCAAAATTTAATTTTCCACAATTATAATAAGAGATTCATGGTATGCAAGTTTGACATTAGTGACTTGGTCTTAATGCAAAATCCTAAGAATCAATCTGACAGAGAGAAACCTGACAAGTTCAAGCCCAATTGGCTGGGTTTTTATAGCATCACTGCTTCATTCAGTTCTAGATCTTACTAGCTAGCTACTTTGGACAATGAATAATTGATAAATCCTATCAACAATCTGCATCTCTAAAAATTCTACACATAGCATAAAAAATCTAGGCTAAAAACCACAAAAATACAAAAAATGGAAAATACAAAAAATTGTCACCTTGATGAAAACTTGGCAAGGAGGCATCTTGGTGACAAAAAATATATATATATAAAAAAATGGCAAAAATAGTAAAGATAAATAATTCTTCCAATAGTGAAAACCTGGTAAACATGGCATTTTGGATAAGTACCATAGTGAAAACTTGGCAAACATGCACCATGTGTAGTCAATCTTTGCTTCACCATCTACTTTTACTCCATCTACCTTTGTCCATAATAAATACCCAATTCTCCAACACCCTCACAACACTTTTCGTGACATTCTATCATTTCTTTCTATGGTTGACAATGGTTGCCATCGGGTCTTACATACCATCCATCTTTCACCCTAGGCATGTCCTTTTCTGTCTCTTCCTTGGCTAGTCCTCGACTTGACTGGGGGAAATATTTTATCATGTGACTATAGTGGGTCTCTCACATCATGTTGTTAATTGAAAAAGTCCTGAAAAAATCATAAAAAAGTCCTACAAAAAGACAAAAAAAGCAAAAAAAGTCTTGAAAAAGGACCTAAAAATCATAAAGTCCTGAAAAAAGAAAAAATTGAAAAATGTCCTAAAGAAATCCAAAAAAATAAAAATATGTCAAAAATACAAAAACATCCAACTAACATTCAAAAATACCAAAACAGAGTCAAAGTCAGTCATGTCAGTCAGTGTTTGTCATTGTCGAACTATGCATTTGCTATGTAGGCAAGGCTCATCTTTGAGCCCCTCAGACATTAGGTCAGTCCTTTTAGGTTTTTTAAAATAAAATCATGACTCAATCTTTGATCAATCAAGACCAAGTCATTGGTCCCATCAAACTATGAGGTCTTTGAGTGTATGACCTAGGCAAGGCCATCAATCGATGAGCCCCCGAGGCTGCACTAGGTCAGTCCATTAGGGTTCATGCAATTGCACTATCACACATGTCAGATGTCTTCAAATCAAAAAAAAAATCCTAAAACAGACAATTTCTAAAAGAAACTTTGATAATCAATAAAATCGACATTTCGATTACATTGGCATGTCAACGCAAGCATGTGGTCAATTATCTCATCTAGTCAACTTTGGTCAAATTGTCATAACAAGTCAACCTGTCAGCTCTTGGTTGTTCTTTGGATGTGTCTTTCTGAACAACAAATCTTTTCATTTATTTTTGATTTAGGATATGTCTTTCCTAAGCACTATCACTATCATCTGGCATTTTGAGGGATTCTCGTGACATTTGAGGATTGATCCTCTTGACATCAACATCATTCAGGATGTGCCCTTCCTAAATTTGGCATAACCTGGCATTCATCATCTAGACTTTATCAAACTTGGCATCATTCAAAAACACTTGGAAAACACTTTGGAAAACATTATCTTTTATCTTGTCATATTTGTCCTTTGAATTTTTCATCATGTTACTAGCTCCTTGAGAATGTCCTGACAATAGGATTTAGAGCAACGACGTATCATGATGAATGTCTATTTTGGACTATCATGTTGCTAGTTCCTCAAGGATTTCCTAGCATCAGGATCTAGAGGAGAAACATCATTTCATGGCTCTTCTTTCTTGTCTTTCTTGTCTTTCTTGTCTATGATTGATTGTGACAAAAACACTGGGGCAATTGAGCTCCTAGTATGAGTCATGATCATCCTTGTCTACGACTGCTTGTTTCCTGTGATGGTACGACCTTGCACACCATTTTTCTATGTCATATCATGGTGTTTTTGGCCATTAAAATATTTCTCCCAATGATGATTAGAGAAAAATCTATTTGTTCTTCGACAATATATTGAAGGATTCTTTCTCTGCACTAACATTGGTGGAGGAGCACCCTTGAAAATTTCGGTTTGTATATGCATTTTGGAGTCTAGGTTAGGGCTGAGTCATTCCATGTTGTAATAAGGTCAATTTTACCAATTTTTGATGCAAATGAAGTCATTTAGGGTCCTAGTGGGGTTGTGTTCAAATGTTATCAATAATGTAGCAACTTTGCAAAAGTTGCACTATGCACTTTTTGTCATTTTTGTTGGTTAGAGGAAGATAAATTGTCATCTTTTCAAATTATAGTTGTAGACCATTGGTATAAATTTTAAATATGTTTAAAAATCCTCCATCATCATCGAGGCAGGTTGGTTGCTTGAAGATTTGGAGAAATAAAGCATTGTTGTTCTCTTTTGTGTGATTTTTTGTGTTCTTCATACTTTTAGACTTTGTACGGATCCATACAGTAAGATAAACATGTGAAATCAATGTGAATTGGTGTTCCTTTGTATTATCTCTCATTTGAATCCATTTGGAGTGATTTTCATTCAAATTTGTAGGAGATAAAGCCAATTTTATGAAGGTTGCACAGTTTGATAGGGTTTGCTAGGGTTTTGAATAAAATCATGTCAAAATAGGCCATTCCACCATAGGAAAATTATGTAGTTTGGTGGAATGGGCCTTTTAGGATTTTTATTTAAGATTTTATTAGTTATAGGGAAGGGTGATAGTGTTTGGAGGGCTTTAGCATGTGCCCTAGTCTAGCAAGTTTAATTGCTAGGCTTTAAATTACTAGTTTTTGCTTGGGACAATAGAAAATTGGAGTGATCTATGGAAAATAATGGAAAAATTGTGAGTTTTGTGACTAGTTGGATCTGTTGGTGAATATTTTCAAGTTTGGTGTGAAGGATTTTTAGTACCTCCTTTGGAAAAGAGGCCTAATTTGGCCTAGGAACAACATTGAAGGACAATTTTGTGCAAGATGTTTCAAAACAACCTATTGCACTAGGTTGATATGTTTAATGGGAGACAAATGGGTCTCTAAAATTGCTATATTTAATTCCCTAAATGGCCTTATCTAAAAGATATAAGAGAAGAAGTGGGTTTGCTGACCTACAAGCAGTTTGGTGAGATTTTGAATGAAGTAACCCTAGATTGGGTTTGAGAGTTTGAATACCAGTTGAACCTAATTGGTTTGAAGAAAATATCACCTCGCTCTACATCAGGTAGTATCAGAGCTTAGGCTGAGACCATTTTCAAGAAGTTTGGGATTTGGAAGAAGAAAAGTTGAAAAGTTCTAAGGCAAAGCATTGGAAATGCCTTCGAAAGGTAATTTAGTTGTTGTTGCTAGGGAGTTGAGAGCCCTAAGAGAGTCTCAAGAAGCCATGGAATCTAGGATGGAAGCAATGGAGAAGAGAGATAGGAGAGTGACTCTGAAGATGAGGAAGAGGGTGAAGAGGAGAACACCCCAGGAGGATCCCAAGGACAAATGGATCCAAAAGAGAGGAAATTTCTACAATTGCTTAAGGCTGTGAAGGGAGAGAAACAAGATGTGAAAATGGAGCTACATATGTATGGTGGAAAAATAGATGTTGAAGAAGTGACTGAATGGATAGATGCCTTAGATAATTATTTTGAGTTCAAAGAGATAGTTGAAGATAAGAAGGTCAAGTTTTCCAAAACCAAGTTGAAGGGACTAGCACTAACATGGTGGAATTACACCCAAGAGGAGAGGAAAAATATGGGTAAGTCCAAGATGAATTCTTGGGACAAGATGGTGGCAAAGGTAAAGAGACAATTCTTACATGTTGATTATGAGATACACGTGTTTAGAAGATTACAAAATTTGAAGCAAAAAGAGTTGAATGTGGCAGCCTACACTGAAGAATTTCACAAACTTAGCATAAGGTTAGGCCATATTGAAAATGAAAAGGAGAAAATTGCTAGCTACTTGAATGGTTTGAGGTCTTGAATTGAAGATGAAATCAGCCTTCCCAATCCTAGGACCATAGAGGAGTGCTTTCACATAGCCATTAAGGTTGAAGAGAAGATAAAGAGGAGGCATGAAAATTAATCAAGGGGAAGAGGAAAGAGATTTAGGGGCATAGGTAACCCTAGTGGAAGAGGCTCATAAAGAGGCCCAAATGAACAAAACACTAGTCATGAGTCTAGTGGAGAAATAATAGGAAATTTTATAGGAAGAAGGCCAAGAGGTAGGGGAAGATTTAATGGATAAGGAAGGGGGTCTAATACCTTCTCTAGAAGGTGTTATAACTGTAACCAATATGGCCATAATGCTTGGAAGTGCCCGAAAAAATAGGGTGGAAGTTCTCATAGTGGAGAAAGAAGGACACAACTTGTTCAAGATGAGGATGAAGAAAGTGTCAACTCACCTTCACTTCGTTCTACACCAGAAGTAGGAGAGGCTTTGATGATCAGGAGAAAACTAATTAAAGTGTCAATCACCAAGGAACCCCTTCAAAGTAAAGCTCTATTTCAGACAACATGCAAGTCTCAAGGAAAGGTATGCAAAGCAATCATTGATTATGGTTCAACAAATAACATAGTGTCTTTAGAAATGGTTGAGAAACTTAAAATGAAAAGAATACCTCACCCATCTCCTTATAAGATCTCATGGCTCAATAAGGGGTAGCAAGTGCTTGTGAATGAGGAAGTTTGGGTAGAGTTTACCATGGGACCTTATAAAGACAAGATTCTTTGTGATATTGTGTTAATGGATGTGTGCCACCTACTTCTTGGTAGGCCTTGGCAATTTGACCAGAAGGGTAAACATGATGGCTATAAGAATGAGTATGTAATAGTGAAGGATGGTGTGTCATATACCATGTCACCCCTGCAAGAAGATGATAGTACAATTCATGATGGTCCTAGTGTAATGGTTTACAAAGAAAAGGTGTTCTTGAAAGACCTAGAGAAGGAAGTTGGTTTTGCAATTGTGGGAAATCCAATCTCTAATGTTACAGAAGATCAAGTGGAGGTTGTAAGTGAAGTAAATGCTTTTTTAGACAAGTATGAACATATTGGGACAAGGGAGTTGCCTAATGCATTGCCTCCTATTAGAGATGTGAGTCATCATATTGACTTGATACCAGGTGCAAGTCTGCCAAACAAGGCAACATACAAGATGACCCCTCAACAGAATCAGGAGATCAGGAAATAGGTTCAGGAGCTACTAGATAAAGGACTGATAAGGGAGAGCTTAAGTCCCTGTGTTGTACCGACAATATTGGCCCCTAAGAAGGATGGAGATTGGAGACTTTGTACAAACTCAAGAGCAATAAAGAAGATCAACATTAGGTACAGGTTCTCTATACCCTAGATGGAAGACTTAATGGATAGTTTGGGTGGTGCTAGGTACTTTTTAAAGATTGATTTAAAAAGTGGATACCATCATATTAGAATAAGGGAAGATGATGAGTGGAAGATCACCTTTAAGACCAATGAAGGCTTATATGAATGGCTAGTGATGCCATTTTGGATTGTCAAATGCCGCAAGTACATTCATGAGGCTAATGAATGAGGTGTTGAAGAGATTTATAGGTAGATTTGTGGTGGTGTACTTAGATGAAATTCTTGTGTATAGTAAAACAAGAGAAGATCACTTGGAACACCTTGATAAGGTCTTGAATAAGCTCAATGAGGAGAAGTTAATGATCAATCTCAAGAAGTGTCAATTTATGTATAGGGAACTTCTCTACCTTGGGTTTGTGATATTAGAGGGGACTTTGAGGATGGATCCTACAAAATTTGAAGCCATACTCAATTGGCCAACACCTAATTTAGTTGGAGAAGTTAGGAGCTCTCATGGGTTAGCCAGTTTTTATAGGAAGTTCATCAAGAACTTTAGTCACATATGTGCGCCAATGATTGATACATCAAAGGGTGAAGGCGGATAAGTTTTGCTAGACTGTAAATGTAGATAAAAGCTTTGAATATTTGAAGTCAAGAGTGGCACAAGTGCCTACTATCACACTCCCTGATTTTGATAATTTTTTCACTATGGAATGTGATGCAAGTGGATCTACTATAGGGGTAGTTTTGAGCCAAGAGGGGAAACTAGATGCCTTCTTCAGTGAGAAACTAAATGATCCCAAAAAGAGGTACTCCACATATGACCTTGAACTTTATGCCATGGTTCAGTCTCTTAAGAAATGGAGACATTATCTCTTTCCAAAAGAGTTTGTTGTGTTTATAGATAACCATGCATTAAGTTATTTGAATACTCAAGACAAGTTGAATAAGAAGCACATGAAGTGGATGGAGTACTTGCAAGCCTATACATTTTCAATCAAGAACAAGAAAGGACAAGAAAACAAGGTTGTTGATGCCCTGAGTAGAAGGTATATGATGGTGCAAGAGGTACAAATTCAAAGCATTGGGATAGATTCTCTGAAAGGTATGTATGAGCATGATGACGACTTTAGGGATGCCTAAGTTGTTTGCAGTTAGTTTCAACATAAGTTTCATAGTGAATATGTAGATTTTGTGTTGCAAAATGGTTTTTTATTCAAAGGGGCTCAGTTGTGTGTGCCTAAGTGCTCCATGAGGGAAATTTTGATAAGGGAAAAGCATTGTGGAAGATTGAGTGGGAATTTTGGATTTGACAAAACTTTGGAGCAGGTTAAGATTTTTTATTACTGGCCTAGGATGCATGTCGATGTCAAAAGGTTTGTAGAGGGATGTGGGATTTTCCAAAGAGCCAAAGGGACAAGCTCTAATGCAGGTTTGTATCAACCTTTACCTATTCCTAACTGTCCATGGGAGTCCATAAGCATGGATGTTGTTTTGGGTCTGTCTAAAACACAAAGGGGGAATGATAGTGTCTATGTGGTTGTAGATAGATTCAGTAAGATGGCCCATTTCATTGCATGCATAAGTACTAATGATGCATCTCATATAGTTGGTCTATTTTTCAAAGAAATTGTGAGGATTAATGGATTTACCTTGAGCATTGTGTTTGATAGAGACTCAAAGTTTATAGGTCATTTTTGGAGGACCTTGTGGAAAAAGTTAGGTACTAATCTGCAATTTAGTTCAACATACCATCCATAAACAGATGGCCAAACTAAGTTTGTTAATAGGTCTCTTGGAAACTTGTTGAGATGTCTAACTAAGGAGCATGGTGAGTCATGGGACATTGTACTTCCTCAAGTAGAGTATACATAAAATAACTCCATAAATACAAGCATAGGGAGAAGTCATTTTGAAGTGGTCTATGGTATGAGTCCTAGAGGTATTTATGAACTTAGAGACCTAAGAGATATGGAGAAAAGGAGTGCAGTAGGGGAAGACTTTGCAATTGCTATGAAAGATATTCATGACCAGGTCAAGGAGAACTTGAGAAAGAGTGTGGAGAAATAGGAGAAGGAAAATTTGAGAAGGAAAGATGTTCAGTACAAGGTTGGTGATTTAGTGCTTGCACATCTTAGAAAAGAAAGACTTCCAAAATGAAAATACACTAAGATGATGATGAAGAAGATTGGCCCTTGTAGGATAGTGCACAAGTTTGGTTAGAATGCTTATGAAATTGAGCTACCACCAGGAGTTTCCATTTCACCCATTTTCAATGTTGCTGATTTGTATCCTTTTAAAGGTTTTGTGAATGTAGGTGATGTTGTAGGTACTGTAGATGCTAAAGATGATGAATGGGTCAAGGATTTACCTCCTAGCCAGCTAATGAAGCTTGAAGGCATAATAGACACAAGGGAGGTCAAAAGAACTAGGAAGAAGGTGTATAATGATTATTTGGTTAAATGGAAAGATCTAAAAATTGAGGATGCTTAGTGGATGACTGAAGATGATATAAAATGGCATGGTACTTCAATCCAAGAACTCATTTCATTAGGAGGATGAAATTGTTTCCTCCCTAGTTGAATGGTGTAGGAGCACCCTTGAAAATTTTGGTTTGTATGTGCATTTTGGAGTCTAGGATAGGGTTGAGTCATTCCATGTTGTAATAAGGTAAATTTGACAAATTTTTGATGTAAATTAAGTCATTTAGGGTCCTAATGGGGTTGTGTTCAAATGTTGTCAATAATGTAGCAACTTTGCAAAAGCTGCACTATACACTTTTTGTCATTTTTGTTAGTTAGAGGAAGATGAAAGGTCATCTTTCCAAATTATAGTTGTAAACCATTGGTATAACTTGTAAACATGTTTAAAAATCCTCCATAATCATTGAGGTAGGTTGGTTGCTTGAAGATTTGGAGAAATGAAGCATTGTTGCTCTCTTTTGTGTGATTTTATGTGTTATGTGTTTTGGTATACTTTGGATGGCTTCGTACAGTAAGATAAACATGTGAAATAAATGTGAAGTGGTGTGCCTTTGTATTAGATCTTATTTGAATCTATTTGGAGTGATCTTCATTCAAATTTGTAGGAGATAAAGCCAATTTTTTGAAGGTTACACAGTTTGATAGGGTTTGCTGGGGTTTTGAATAAAATCATGTCAAAATAGGCTATTCTACCATAGGAAAATTCTGTAGTTTGGTGGAATGGGCCCTTTATGAGTTTTATTTAATATTTTCTTAGTTTTAGGGTAAGGTGATAGTGTTTTCATGGTTTTAGCATGTGCCCTAGTTTAGCAAGTTTAATTGCTAGGCTTGAAATTATTGGTTTTTGCTTGGGATAGCAGAAAATTGGAGTGATCTATGGAAACTAATGGTAGAATTGTGAGTTTTGTGACTAGTTGGATCTGTTGGTGAAGAATTTCAAGTTTGGTGTGAAGTATTTTGAGTACCTCCTTTGGAAAAGAGGCCTAATTTGGCCTAGGAACAACGTTAAAGGACAATTTTATGCAAGATGTTTTAAAAATACCTATTGCACCAAGTTGATATGTTGAATGGGAGACAAATGGGTCTCTGAAAGTGTTGGAGTCAAGTCCCTTAATTAATTTCTCTAAAATATACAAGAGAAGAAGTGGGCTTGCTGACCTATAAGCAATTTGGTGAGATTTTGAAGGAAGTAACCCTAGATTGGGTTTGAGAGTTTGAAGGATAGTTGAACCTAATTGGTTTGAAGAAAATATCACCTTTATTTTCATCAAACATCCATCTCCTTCTATCTAGTCATTTCTCTTCTTTCACCTCCTGATAATATCCTATGATATACAAAAAAATATAATTGCATACATGATCATATATTGACATTGCATTAGTACATCAGATATTTAATCCATTCACATATGGGAATTTAGATCATTAGCATACCTATATTAGTTGCATTCATCCATTTTCATTCACATAACATTTAATCACATTAAACATTTTCATAACATTGCCCATATCATTAATGCATGCACATCATACAATAAAGCATCATACATCACATTATCCATACTTACATAATCAATACACCAATGCATCCATAATCATAAACATGGAATTACATATACAAAATTATGCATACATATAGAACATCATCATCATCATAGACTAACCATCATACATAACATAGTATCATCATGACATCTCATCATAAATAACCATCATAAATGCATACATCATATAACATATAAGGGCATCATCATAGGAATCATCACATAAATCACATCACATAAGCATAATAACATCATACAACATCACATAACACATAATACATAGTCCATGCCAAAATTGCATTATATATATAATCTCAAAATCATGTCATAGGATAAAGTCTTGAGGTATCCCAAAAATAGAGCTTGCAGGCTCGACAGTCAATATATCAAATGTCTCAAACATAATGAAAAGATAACAAGATAATAAAGGCCCTAAGAAGTGCTCTCCTCATCCTCTCAAGGTGAAGAACGAGGTGACCGATGCTCTATAACTGGCACTGATAGTATTTGTGAAGACACGATAGGCTGAGTTTGTGAGGTTGATGGATCAATAACAGGCAGCTAGCTATGTTGTGACCTGTTTCCTAAAGTTGATGATCCATGACTATGGCTAGATCTTTGGCCTAAGGAGTGTTTGTGTCTGTGATGAGACCTATGCCCATAGGACTATCCTAATGAAGTGAAACCACCCACACTAATCTAGCTACAAGTGTTGTGGCTCCAGTTGTTGCCACTCCCTATCCTGCTCTGAGACTAAGAAAAACCAGGCTTCTGCTACTCTATTGGCACTGCCCTCTCATATAGCATCCAATACTAACCCCAACTAGCACTAACCCTAGCTAACTCCCTAGCAATCTCCCCAACTAGTCCTATACATAACTGAGAAAACTTAGAACACCATCTCTATGCCTCTTGCTACCTAATCATAGCCTGATCCTGCTCCATGCTCATAACCTCTAAGTTTTCCTATAGGGTCCTAATATGTGTTGAGGCCTCATCCAATCTACTATGCATGTCTTCCAACCTCTGAACAACTATTGCATATCAAGGTAGTGGTGGCCTCCTGGCTACATCCTCCTCCCCATCTACCATTCACTCCCTCATCTTTCTCTTAGCCTCATCCATGTCATCATCTCCATCGATATCTATATCCTCATCATCTCCTCTAATATCGTCCTCTCCACCAACTACCTCCTCCCCTCCATTGACATACAATTCCTCATCTCCTATATGCACCTCCTCCTCCCTCAACATCACTCCCTCTGGTTGCCCTACTGGCTACTCTCCCTTGGCTTTGACCTCCTCTTGTTGACCCTCCTCTTGACAACCCTCCTCTCTCTCCTCCTCCTCTCCCTCACCTACCTCACAGATAGGTGATAGTGGTGCTCGCTCAACTAATTTCCACACCCTCCTACCTTGCCTCCCACTATCTCCTCCTCCTCTCCTCCTCCCTCCATCCCCACCATCTCTTCCATCCCCTCCATCATCCCCTCCACCTTTATCTCCTCTACCTTCGTCCTTGCCTCCATCTCTCCCTCTCCCCCTACTACCATCTCTGGCTCCTCCTCCCCCTCGCTACACCTGTGGTATCACTTATAGCTGATCAATTAGCACTGGCTGATCTAGATCTATCAATGGCTATGTCTTGTGAGTCTTCCACTAGGAATCATAATCCATTATAGTACCAGGATCTGTAGGATCCCCGCTCCAAGCTTACTATTGTGCAACCAATCCATCTACCTACTACTCTACCAGTGGCATTGATATGACTGGCCCCCACATGGTCTCCAAAGATGAACAAGCATACTCTGCAGTCCCCACAAGAACATCCTATTGCTCCCTAAACTAACGTAATACCCACTATGGAAGGTACATCTCAGTGATCAACTAAGACTAAACTATATGGCCAATTAGGTATCTAAACTATCGACAAAAAGAAATATGATCACCCTCTCCTATCCATTGTGCACAATCTTTGTATGGCCTCCAAAAAAATTCCATTAGTGTGTCAATGCGATGGTGCCAAAATCATGTGTCTCCAACTTTGGTCTGCTGCAATGTTCCTACATACAAGTAAACATATGACATACCCTCAACCAGCTGTAACCTCTGAATTAGTGGAAGAAAAATGGGAATATGCTTTGAGGCCCAAATCATCAATAAGGTAGTCCCATAGCTAATACTACTCACCTCCTTATATGCCACCTCATGCAACTAATGATATAACATCTCGAGTAAACATGGTCCCCATGCAAACACAGTCTTGTCCCATCTCATCTTGATGAGCACCTCTCCCCATCCAATAGGAAACCCATGATCGTGGTGATCAAGAATCCGCACACCAACAATCAAAGTGCATAGCATAGCATCCCATTGCGCATACCACTCAGCCATAAACTCTCATCTGATGTCGTAACAATCAATTCCTAGCTACACAACATCACCAGGCTCATAATACTCTGTCAAAGCCTAAATTCCTTGGTGTGGATCATAGACCACTTGCTCTCCTCTGATCAGAATGCGTAGAATCCTATAAAAATCCTCTAGAGTGACAATAGCCTCTCCCATCGACATGTGAAATGAATAGGTCTCCAAATGCCACCTCTTTTCCAGTGCTATCAGAAGACCCCTAATTTCCCAAATAATGGGCATATAGGTCACATAGTACAATCCTAACTGCATCAGTCACCTTCACTCCCTATCTTGCAAGTGATCTTTGAGGGCATGTCGTTGGCCTGAACTCCTAAGCATAAATAGGTGGTAATTTTTCTGTACATGCAGAGATGGGAATTAGTACATTATTGAACATCATCATTATCATCTATCTAATCAAAAGTATCTAAGAAATAAAGCTTGAACTAGGTCAACCCTAGTCAAAGTCAAATGCATCATTTCATCAGGCATATGTATCTTGGCATGATGATCACATCACAAAATATCATAGATGCATCATCCTTTAGCACTTGCGTCAATCCCTCCATCAGTTGCATCATTGTAAAACAAATGTGTCACACAGTCTAGCATTTGCACTTCAATTTGGCGATTGCATCTCACTGGCCAACTAATGCATCATTGTAAACCTATACCTACCCTAACCTCTGCATTTGTGTCACAATGCATCAAATGTGTGTGATGTGAACATGATTGTGTCTTTCATGAAAGCAGATGTGTCATTACACATCTGTTGTCTTAACTTTAATGCCTAAAAATGCATGTAAAATGAGAAAATTACAAAGCAGGAATATGGTACATACTGGTGGCTTTGCGCCCTCTGGCCATCAGAAGATCCGCACTCAAAATCCATGATGCTTAGTCACTAGAACCATCTTTGCATGAGGTCTTTTGGCTTTGAGCTCTCAATTCTCAAAAGGAAAAAGTGAATGAATTGACTTTTCACCCAAATTCAACCTATTTATAGGGTAAATTTTGGGTTTTTTCTGCAGCCTTATTACTGGAGGCTCATTTGACCAAATTTGACTGACCTTTTGATTTCCTTAAGCACGTCAAAATTCAAATCTCATCACGCCATTATTTTTCTGGACATCGAATTGACTTATCGAGTGACTTTCCAAATTTTTCTAGCATCGGCTCAAAATTTGAAAATTTTCCCGAGGGGGCATAAATACTTCGTACCTTCACTGGGGTATATTCTATACTGAATTTTCTTTGTCACAATTTGACAAGCTACATTATGACAAAGAGGGGAAAAATGTAGACACATAAAATTGACCTAGGCCTGTAAAACTTTATTTTCTCCATATTTCTTCTCAACATAATTAAAATATTTTATTATGTACCATGGTCCAAATTCAACTATTAATTAAATAATTCTTAATCATTTAATTAATTCATGTCTTTTATTCGTTCTGACTATTTAAATAAATAAATTACATTTATTTTATTTAAATACATCATTAATGTGTTATGTCCCTCTATATTTAAATAAATTCATAAATTTATTTAATTATCACTTGTCCATTATTTCATCCTGATTATTTAAATAAATAAATTTTATTTATTTATTTAAATATTTCATTAATTTCTTAATGTATTCTTATAATTAAATAAATTCTTTAATTTATTTAATTGTTGTCCACCTAGGCTTTTTCTAATTTTAAATAAATTCATTTATTTAAAATTGTCCACTTTCTAATTTTCTCTCCAAGTAAATAATTTAAATTAATTATTTACTATCACATGGTCCCACTACTTTTGAATTAAATTATTTTTTAATTCAAAAGGTCAACTCAATCTTTAAATCAAATAATTTTAAATTATTATTTGAATCTCCAGCCTTTTCTCCTTGTCACATGCAACCTTGTGCATTGATTTGATTTTTCTAAATCAAATCTCAACCCTTTCTTTCAAAATTTAACCTAATTTTTCCCTAACCCTAATTGTGGGTTGTCACATCTAATTTTAGCCATTGATCTTATGGCATCTCTCATTTGACAATCTTGGCCATTCATCCAAAATTGGCTTTTCTATAAAAAAGGAAATTTTCGCCTCATTTGGACATCTCTTAATCTCTTGACATTGTGACTTCATACTTCATAGGCTATTTTCTGCATACTTTAGGTTTATTGCACACTTGCATACTTGCATTGAGGCTTTTGATATAATCCTTCAATATTTTCTTTGGACATTGCCATAGTCATAGGTTGCTCATCAAAAATTTGAGGGCAAAAATCAGCTTGTAGCAAATGGAGAAGGTGCAATGAAGGTGATTCATGGAGGACATGAAGACTTGGTGAGATTGTTCTTTTTTTTTTATGTTTTCTAACTCCATTGTTCTTCATTGCTTACCTAGGGTTTAGTTTGTTTATGCCTTATAATGCTAACCTAATATTTTCCCTAAGTTACAGTTTGCTTTGATGAAATGCACCTCTTTTGCACATATTTGTGCTACATTGAGAGAATACTAGTAGACGATTCCCCAATTTGGGGGATCTTCCTCACATTCCCATCCTAAGGGTAGGTCTATTGTGTCGATCTCTAGTAAGGGTAAATCTATTGTGAATGTAGTTGTTGAGTCTGGTGACAAAGGGCTCAAATGCAATAGATAGTTCACAAAGTTATCAAAATAATACACTTTTATTCTAAAGAACTTATTAAAGACAAAGTTATATCCTTTCCAAATCCTTGACCCCTTATTGAACCTTACCCTAACTAGTATTAAAAGAACACATTCTACCAGTACCATCAAATCCTTGGACATGATATCGAAATATGCATGCACCTGCATCACAAGATGTAGAATCACATTGATGATAGTAATGTTTGCCTCAATGGGGAAAAAAATGCAAACAATTATGTTGCAAAGGGGAATAGTGAGTTGTAGATCTATACGAACCCCTTTACATATCAATCTACAAACTTAATTTTTGAACCTCCTATTTTTCTTCCCTTGAAATCTTGAATTATGTAAATATGGTTTCATTTATGCCTATTCCTCTCATGCAACCTACAACTGAATCACCAACTATAACTTGCACATTGCAAGAATTTCCTATGAACATGAACAAACATCATTCTCCTCTATACATTCCTGCTCACATCAATGGGAATATTGTGAGTAGTGTTCTATTTGACCCTATGAGTCATGTGAATGTAGTAATGTAGGAGAATTTTTTACTAAATTTTCTACATAGGGAGGAATATGAAAAGTTGAAAACCGCAATACATACACATGCCAAACTCTTAGTCCCTCTAATTGGTTTCATCACCCTCTTAGTCCCAATAGGACCGGGATTGTAAATTCTCTTTTTGATATCATCTAGGGTTAGACTTATTCAGAGTGAAGCTAGGCATCCCATGGCTAGTTTCCATGAACATAGTCACTTTGATAGTTCATAAGTGTTTGAAGTTTTATCATGAAGGTTGTATGCACGTTGTGTATGACACTAGATATAAAACTCTGGTGTCATGTGGGGGCTACTTGTTAGATCACTTTTGTCCTACCCCTAATATTTTTCTTCCTCCAAGGACAAACCTATTCTATCACACCTATGTTAAATAGAAGAATGGGGGAATAGCACCAAAGGTGACCTACCCTATCTACCCTTATGCCATTTCAGTTAAGGCTTCTATGATCATGCAATAGTAGGCTACCTCATCCTACTCTCAAAAGGGGAAGGGGAAGTCTTCTCATGTCAAGGATCCTTCCTCTTCTTCTGCCATTTCATCAATTTCTACCTCTTTCGCTTATATGGCACCTTCGACTTCTGCTCCCATGGCTTGCCTGGGGAGTCTAATGGTGCCTACTTAATAAAAGGCCAAGCATCAAGTATTTGATCTTCCCATCTTACCCATGATGTCCAGGCTCGTTTTCTATGGTAAGTGGAAGGGCCCTCATGGAGCTGACCCTACGTCTTGGCCTTCATGACCTCCGACTACTCCTGCACCTTAGATAGTGAATCGGAAGAGGCCTTCCACCGAGACGTTTGATCTACTTCTCCACCTATTTTAGTATTTTCTCATGTACTTCTTTCTCCTTCTCCCATTCAGGAGGTTGTACTTTCACCGACCATGATTGTGGAGGACATACCTATGTTGGATCAGAAGCATCTTGCTCCTTCTCAAGTAGTGAATTCTAGTTTTTGGAGCCAAGGAAATTGACTTGAACATGAGCGTAAGCATCGAAGGAAGGTTCTGGTTACTAAGAAAGCTGCCCCACATAAGGAAAAAGAGGAGCCAACAACTCTCATTTCAAATTTTCCTATTATGCCACCCTCTTCTTCTTCTTCTTTGGTTCCCATCGCCTCAATTTTGCTTCCAAATCCCCCCATGAATGTTGGTGACCCTCACCCAAAAAGGATGTAGTTTTTCATCACTCCCTTTGAGGAGTCTTCTCTTCTAATGTACCTTCTAGAAATCCCTCCATTTTCTTGACCCATGGACATGTTGAACACCACAGTGGTTTCTGACGTAGCCTTGTCCTTTTCCTCCTTTCCTTCAACTTCCTCTGTGGGGATCTCGCATCCTCTAATGAAGTGTGAGTTGGAGGACAACCTCACTTCCAATGGAGGTTAAAAGAAGGGATCACCTTACTTGGGAGAGGGTTCCTCTTTGGCTTGCATCATCCTTGTGATGGAGGAAACACCTATTCTCCTGAGTTTGTCACTGTCTCCCTTGAAAAGATTGATGATGGATCTCAGGAACCTCCTTCATCTCTCATTCAGTTAACACATGGCACTCCCATCAAGTGCATGTTTAACTTGGTTGATGATGTCCTAGCTCTTTTGGTGATCTTTACAAGATTAATGATGTTTACCTCATAGGAGTTGAGTGAATAATACCTCAAGGGGCCCTCTTAGCTCTTGTCATAGGAGAGTCGAAGGGTGCTCCCCTTGCTATCCTACCCATGCAGGCCCATCTGCCCTCTCCATATTATGATCTATTTTGGGAGAATGATGAACTCCTAGTTGATGAGGACTAGGAGAGAACTTCTTTACCTATAGATTAGATTTGTGTGTGTGTTGTTTTTCCCCCGTACTTGTTTTATGTGTTCCTAGAGGACCCATGTCACCCTCGTAGGTGCTTGGATACAAGAGTGAAATTGTGTTGAAAACTTCCTCTATTTATTGCATTATTCTTCCATATGTTGTATCTTGATTTTCAACAATTGGGGATGATGCAAAGTGTTGGGGGCATTTAGGCTTCCCTTCCATGTTGACCCAATTTTATTTATTTATTTTTCTTCATGTTCTAATATATTTGGGGATTGATGATAGTTCATATATATATTATATTATATTTGTCCTTCTATATCTAAGTAGTTCTAACCCTAAATTATTAGATCCCCCTATCTCTTGATTTCTTTGTCCTTGATTATCTCTCTTTATTTATCTTTCTCTCTTATTTGCTTGCTTCTTGATGTTGTAGTGCCTATGTGTTATCCTTCACATGTGCAACAACATTCCCATGCCTACATCTTTTCATGTATCATGGGCCACAACATATCTTCATGTTCTTCCTTTCCTTAGGATGCCACATGCTCCTTCAGTTCACATGCACCATCCTAAGGGGGGATCCTACCTCTTTTATTTTCAATAAGGTGTATTTGATGGACAACAAATCCTGTGTTGAAAATCTTTGCATTTTTCAAAAATCACATCCTTCACTAAGGATACCCATAGCAAGATTTTCTTTTGAAATTGAATTCATAACAAAAAGAATTGAGAATTCACCTTTGAGGAGGTTGTAAGAGAGGAGGACTAACCATGTCAAGGCCCTAGGTCATAGAGATCCGAGAGCGGAAGGCTGCCCTAACCTACCTCACTCTAAAAGAATGTTTGATGTAAGGGAAAAGGATGATGAGGACTATAAGGCCCTACAACCACTCTTCAAATCCAAAATCTAAACTAGGGCTATGCAAGCAATTTTTAGGTTCAACACTGTACCTCAAGCAGCTCTCTACCCAAGGATGGAAGCGCGGTTTCGAGATGACAACGTGACGCAGTACTGTCTCTCAGGTGTACTAGCATTAGTATGATAAGAGGACCATAAACACTGCATGAACCACCAGAAAACAAGTTGATGGCCTAGAGAGTTACTTCTAAGGGAAAAAAAAAGAACTATGAAGTAGGAAAGATATAAACGAATATGATAAAGTAAATATATGAAGGCTAAGTTGTTAAAGATAATCTCACAAAGATGCTTGTTCTCCAGCTAGCTCCAAATGCACGTCCACCTACACACAAGAAAGAGGGAAAATTGTTGGGGGGTTGTGTAGGGGTCTACCTCAATCAAACCCCTGTTTCGATGTTTCCACCTCCATGGAAAGCCAAGATAATAGAAATGATAAAGAGATGTATGATAAAGAAGTAAAGAAAGAAAGTACACGAATAACACTACAAAATAGTATGAAGCTACTCAAACAAATCATAAAAAAGAGGAGCGAAATGTTACCACCCCCACCAAGAGTTCACTAGCCAATGATGGATAAAGAAGGCTTGAACAATCACCACAACCTCAACTATGATGAAGGGAGGTGTTGCAAAACCTAAAGCACATGTTGCAATGGATTGTTCCACACTTGATTTACAAAGTTGATAGAGTGTTGTTGCTGCTATGAAGTGCCAAAGTATTGCTTGAAGTGATGGAAGTGAAGGGATTTCAAGAAGTGATACCAAAGAGATGAAGTGAATGCTTGGAGATTTCCAAAAGAGATTGAGTTGCATGAAGAATGAATCCTTTTGAAGGCGAGGTAAGGAGAATAAGGAATTTTTAGGTCGGTTGGTTGAAGAGGGATGTTACAAATCATTTCTAATAGGAAGTGTAATGCCTTTGCCAACTTTAGATGTAGGAATCCATCAGGGACGTAAGTGCGCCGCATGGATGTCTACATGTTGTACATGCATCTCTAACAAATATTCTTCTACTGACACAAAATATGAATGCCAAGTGGAATGAAGACAACTTGCTGATGTGGAATTTCACCTTTGGATTTGGTTTTCTAAGGTGAGGAAGTGTAAAAGGGGAAGTTTCCTAAGGGGTGCAAATTTGTGCCTATACATTTCCCCCCACTTTAGTGAGCATAAATACTGATGAGTGCTTCGGTAAAGTAGATTGAAAAGGTAGTAGGGTTAGAAATGTATACCTAAACTATCAAGGAAGCATAACACTATTTGGAAAACTTGAGAGTGCAAGACAAGCAAAGGACTTCATTGTCCCACAAAACTATGAAGTTGTAGAATGAAATTTTCTTATAGGCTCGAGGACCTGCAAGGAGATGACCCCCAAGAAGTAAGCACCTCACAGGCCCAAAAACCTACAAGGAAGGTGTCCTCCAAGATCTCTCTTATGAAGGAATCCTAGAAAAAGCACCTTATAGACTCACAAACCTACAAGGAAGGTGTCCTCCAAGATATCTCACATGAAGGAAACCCCAAGAAAGCACCCTACAAACTCGCAGACCTATAGGGAAGTGACCCCCAAGATCTCTTTCCTGGAGGAAGTTCAGAAGAAGCACCCTACAAACCTATAGACCTATAAGGAGGTATCCCCCAAGATCTCTCACATGAAGGAAATCCAAGGAAGGGGACTTCGTAGAGTTAGAAAGCGACTTCACATGAAGACCTACAAATTGACATATTTACCCACAAGTAGAACATGTCCAAAAGCAACCATGTAGGCAAGTAAGCTGGTAGTCACACAAACCATCAATAGATTGGAAAGCTTTCAAAGGGGTCCCTTGGGAACCCAACATGAAGAAAGGGGTCCAATCAAGGGATGCGCTATTTGAAAGTACAAAAAAGGACATTTTTTCTCAAATCGACTCATTATAAAGGAATCCTTTCGAAAGATGTTTAGTTTATCAAGGAATTCAAAAGGAAGAAAATGCCCCCTTGCAAGGGAAAGATTAGAGCTTCTCCCATGTTGGAGGAAGGTTCTCAATTTCTTTCTTTATGAACCCATGATGAAGGAAACAATTTTGTTATGGTTTCAGGTTGAGAATGTGATTCTTTGAAAAGACATTTGTGAAGATTCTCAAGAAAATATTTGTTGGCAATGAATGTGTTTTCTAAAAATTGAAGTATCATAGAAGTGGAGTTGTCACACACAAGAAGGAAAACTCAAGCAAAGAAGAGAGAAAGATAAGAAAAGATCAAAAGAGAAAAACACAAGGCACAAGGGTAGCCTAATATTTTTGGGTCAGAACTACTCATAAATATATATAAGTATAATAATAGTATATAAAATGAACAGTTATCAACCCCCTACTATATCAGAAAATGTGAAGAATGCACTAGACGACAGTAAAAATAAAAAATTGGGTCAACATGGAAGGGAAGCCTAAATGCCCCCAATGCTTTGCATCATCCCTAATTTTCTAAAAATCAAGTCACAAACATGGAAGAATTATGATACACATAGAAGAAGGTTTACAAAAAAAAAACCATGCCTGTATCCAAGCACCAACAAGCATCACAAGGGTGATCTAGGAATACATAACATGATCATGGGGGAACACATCACAACACACACACTCATCTAATCCTAAAGATAAAGAAGGGACCTCTCCCTAACATTGATTGACCAAGAGGTCATCCGCTTCCCACTCTAGATCATCATAGGGGGAAGGAGGATGATCCTGTAGTGGTGGAATGTTAAGGGGGGGTGCTTCTGACTATCCTACAACAAGGGCTAAGGAAGAGGGCCCCACAAGGTCCCCTCCACTAAGCTCTTATGGTGCTAAGGTTAGTGACTTTGAAAATATCACTAAAAAGGCCAAAACTTCATCCAAAGAGTTAAACATTCACTTCACTGGAGTGCCATGTCATACCTCAACGGATGGGGAAAGCTTTTCCTGAGGTTCACTGAGTGACTCAAGAGCGGTGAAAAACTTAGGGGAAGTCAGAACTTGTTCTATTACTAAAACAAAACAATTCAACATAGGACCACCTTTCAGAGAAGGTGAGATCCTCTTATGCCCTCCATTACTAGAAGAACCACTCTCCACCTTTTTCTCTAGAGGGGGATGTGAACTCCTCATAGATGATGCAAGAGGTGTAGAAGAAGAGGAGGAAGAGAAAATCACAACAAATACAATTGAAGTGTTCGACATATCCATGGGTTTCGGGAAAGGTGAGACATTCAGAAGAGACATCAACAAAGGTAGCTCCACTGAAGGAGCAATGAACACCTACACCTTTTTAGGGTCAGGTGCATTTGTACTCACAATAGAAGCCAAAAGTAATGCAAAGCTAGATTCAATGGAATCAGAGAGGAGGAGAGATGAGGATGTGGTAGGAGGCCCTGACACAGGGTCGGTCATCTCTGCTTCCTTCCTTTGTAAGGTAACCTACTCAACCATGAGAGCCTTTCATTGGCACTTGCACTACCACGCAATGCAATTGTTAGAACAGAATGATCTACTGAGAGGGGGGTGAATCAGTAGATCTTAAAAATTTTAGCTCTTAAACCCTTTTGCAGATTCAACCTTAAGCTCAAATGTGTAGATTGAAATGCTAACAAATATAATAGTCACAAGCACAAGATAGATCAACACATAACACAATATGTACATGGAAAACCCAAGATGGGAAACCACGGTGAGAAATGCTACTAGGATCTACTATCCTAATCCGGCCTCACAAGCTTCAAAGTTCAATTACAATGTTTAGGGTTGCAACCCAAGGAAGCAACAACTCCTTGTTTAGAATCTACAACTTCAAGGATGCTACTACACGCTATTATGAGCTACAACTTAGTGCAAAAAGGAGGCTACAACCTCATACAAAGTTTTGTAATATACTATGCACAAAATGGTTCTACATAACCTATAATGGATCAATTCAATACATAAGCTATCTCTCTATATCTCTCTCCAAGTTCTCCCTTACTCCACTGTAACTAGCTACATGAATTTTTAGATTTTTACTTCTGTTATAGTTCATCTTCTTCTGAATTCAAACACACTCATTCATTCTCCATGTATCAAATAATTCCCTTCATTCAGTTCATATACATTGGAATCATTATTAAGGTTTTTCCACTTGCAACCTACTTCTGTAAGTGTCAGAGCATCAAGCCACACACATACTGTCTAGCTTGTCAGATATCACCATACCTCTGCATCGAGTTGCACAACATTTTATTCTGGTGCAAATAATTTTCTAAGAATAACATTCTTTCAAACCCTAGAATCTGATATGTATTTAATGCATTCTTGCGATCATTCGATTTGATTATGATCTCGATCAGCTCTATAATCTAGTCCACTACCTTGAAGATAAAATATTCATTTAATTGGTTGCTGAGGTAGTTGGACAAATTAATTCTTTCTCCTATATTATTTTTCACACCACAACACTTGTCATAGCCATTTTAGATCTCTACATTTGAACTCTGGTCATCGATCAACTCCTTTGCACCTTGATCTTGTGATCAACATTCACTATTCTGTCTTTAAACCCTGACCATTGGATAATCGGTCACTTAAACCACTGTCATCGATCTATCATATCGTCTCATCATTGGGACTCCATTCAAAATCCCACCAATACAAGTAGGTCACACTGATATGCTTGCCATGTTATCTAACTAGGCCCACAACCTAAATGTCATTCGTGTCATCACCACATCATTCACAACACCGATTTGAGATGACATATCGAGCAATCATTCATTGCCATTTGTTAACCATTGTCACACTCAGGTCCCATAGTTGGAATCATACTCCTATGGCTCAATCACTAAAAAAATGAACCTCAAAACCTCTTATTGGATGCTACGAAGTTTTGAAAACCCACAAAACGATGACAATAGAGAGGACCTATGAAACTCCTTTTAAAATGACTAAGTCACTTCGATGAAAACAACACCTAATACATCATTCCAATGTGGGGTCCATACGTTGTCATCACATGTCCAAATCATCACCATGTCACATATCCATAATCCACAACAAGGATGTGGATTACCATTTATTCAATTCCATCATGCCATGTGTATACATCATCATTATGGTTGAGTCACACATGGAGTGCTTCCTTACTCATTATCACACGATCACAAGTCACTAAAAAATAGAACTTTAGAGTCTCATGTCATAGGTTATGATATTGTGAAAACCTATGACTAGCTAATAACAGAGAGAACCTTCTTCCTTCCTTCACATCATTAGCTAAGTCTCTAAGTCGGGAGGTTATGAAACTTGAGAACCCCACGACATACATTAGGAAAATTTAGAACCCCATGACTCCTTATAAATTTGGCCTTAGTTGGGACATACATTAGGAAAACTTGGAACCCCGCAACTCCTTACATTATTTTCACTTTTGACATCAATGAAAACAATAGTCCAACAATCTCCCTCTTTGGAATTGATGGAAAAACTCTAACTGTTCGATCAGGCACCATTGAAACTCGACACCAATTTGATTAACACATTGTAACACTACAACTCCCCTTATGGCATAAATCTCATCTCATCTATTTAGCATCACATTTCTCCCCTTTTAACATCAATGGAAAAGGGTACACCCCCCCTAAAGAAAGGCTTCAATTTTGAACTCTACAACCATCAAGTCATTAGAAATGCTCCAATTTTGAACTCTATAATTTTCATGACTTGATCACATTAATCTTAACTAGGGTTGAATAACTAATCAATGATTCCCCCCTAGATACATGCCCTCTCACTAGATATTAGTGATATGAGGTGGGAGAAACTACTCCCAACTTCTTCCTCAGGTATTCAAAATACTCTATAGGAAGGAGTTTTGTAAATATATCAACCACTTGTTCCTTGGTGGGAATATACTCCATGCTAACTTCTTTATATGCAACCTTTTCTCTGATGAAGTGATACTTGATTGATATATGCTTTGTTCTAGAGTGAATCACTACATTCTTTGAGATATTAATGTCACTTGAATTGTCACAAAGTATTGAAATGGGCTCATTGTACTCTACCTTGATGTCCTTTAATGTTTGCTTCATCCATAAGAATTGAGTGCAACATGCATCTGTTGCAACATATTCTACTTCTATAGTAGAAAGTGTAATAGAATCTTGCTTTTTGCTCATCAAGGAAACCAAGTTGTTCCCCAGGAAGAATACTCCTCCATTGGTACTCTTTTTTTCATCCACACTACCTTCCTAATATGCATCTGTATTTGTTGTTAATATGAAAGCTATGTATTTGGGATACCATAAACCATAGTCAATAATATTTTTGATGTATCTAAATATTCTCTTTACTACATTGACGTGTGATTCCTTTGGTTATGCCTGAAACCTAGCTACTAGAAAAATTGCTTGCATTATATTAGGCCTTGATGCAATTAGATATAGTAGACTTCCAATCATTGATCTATACAAAGTCTGATTTGCATCAGGTGACACATTTGATTTACTCAACTTGCAGCCATTAACCATGGGGGTACTAACTATTTTACAATCTTCCATGCCAAAAATTTTAAGCATTTCTTTTGAATACTTGGTTTGTGATATAAAAGTAACTTTACCAATTTGTGTAATTTGCAAATCAAGAAAAAATTTGAGTTCTCCTAACATGGACATTTCAAATTCATCTTGCATGTTTGTGGAAAATATTTTTCACATCACATCACTACTACCACCAAATATAATATCATCTACATAAACTACAACAATGATCATTTTCGTACCCTTAGATTTGAGATACAGATTGCTATCAGCACAACCTTTCTTTAATCCTTGTTGTTGTAGATATTGATCTAATCTTGAATACCAAGCCCTTGGTGTTTTCTTCAAACCATACAATGCTTTCCTCAATTTTTAGACATAATCATCATTCTCTGATAGCTGAAAATCTTCTAGTTGCTCAATATATACTTCCTCTTCAAGGTTTCCATTTAAAAATGCAAATTTGACTTCCATTTGATATACTTTAAAAGATTTATACACATAAAATGCAAGAAACATTCTAATACCTTCTAATCATGCAACTGGAGCAAACATTTCTTCAAAATCAATTCCTTCTACTTGTGCATAACCTTTGTACACTAATCTTGCTTTTTTTTTTTTTACCACAACTCCATCTTTATTTATCTTGTTTCTGAATACCCATTTTGTGCCAATTATATTCTTACTTGATGGTCGAGGAACCAATTCCCAAGTTTTGTTCTTTTCAATCTGATTGATTTTCTCTTCCATTGCTCTTAACCAGCTTTCATCCTTAGTGGCTTCATCAAAACTTTTTGGTTCAATATGAGACAAGAGAGTAAAGTTTACATGTTCCTTGTCCTTTGCAAGTCTCCTTCTAGTCTGCACCCCTACATTCTTGTCACCAATTATCTAATCTTCTGGATGATCTTTTTGCACATATTTTGTAGGAGCACATTCAACCTCTTTCTCATTCTCTTCTTCTTGTTCTTCTTCATCAACTCATGCACCTATGTCATCCTCATCTGACTCACTTTCATGATTGTTTTTGCTAGGCTAACCCTGATTTGTACTTTCAGCCACCCTGACATGTACACTTTCTACAATTCTATGCAATCTCTTATTGTAACACTTATAAGCTTTGATTCAGTTGGAATACCCCAAGAATATCCCCTCATCACATCTTGACTCAAAAATTCCTAATTCTTCATCTTCTCTTTTAATATAGAACTTACTGCCAAATAACTTGAAATGCTTGGCTGATGTAGGCCTACCAAACCATAATTAATATGGCGTTCTACCACTGTTAGATCTTATAAGTGCTCTATTCTGAATGTATACAATAGTTTGTACTACTTCTTTCCAAAATGTATTTTCCAATTTTACCTCATTCAACATAGCTCTATCCATCTCCTTCACAATTATTTTTCTTCTCTCTTCCATGCCATTTTGCTATGGTGTTCTTGGGGTTGAATACTAGCACTTGATTCCATGAATTCTCTTGACATGAATTCTCCACCTCTATCTAACCAGAGACATTTTATTCTTCTCCCATTCATATTTTCTACCAACTTCTTATAACTTTTAAATGCTTCAAAAGCCTCAAACTTCTCCCTAAAAAATGTGACATATGCCATTCTAGTATAGTCATCAATCAATAGCATGAAATATCTTTCTCCTTGAAAATATCTTGTCCTTATTGGACCACATAGATCAGTATGGATTATTTCCAAGGATTTCGTAGTATAGTAATCCTTTGTGGGAAATTTAAACTTTGTTTGCTTTCCTTGTTGACAGCCTTGACAGATGATGTTATCAGGCTTTTCAATCTTAGGCATATTTCTAACTAGGCCTTTTGCAATTACTTTCACCATGTTGTGAAAATTTACATGTCCTAGTCTTCTATGCCACAATCAACTTTCATTTGCTTGAATAATTAGACATGTTCGGTCTTCTACTTCACATAGATTGTAGAGATTACTATTAGTCCTTATCCCTTGAGCAATTTTTTTACCATTCAATCTTATCTTCTAGCCTTCAAAATTAGATACAACTTTGTATCCATTATCACACATCTAGCTGACGCTAAGAAGATTGTGTTTTAGACCTTCCACATAGACCACATATTTAGTTTTTCTCTTTCCATCTATGCTCATAATTCCTTTACCATGAATCTTGATAGCAGTATTATCACCTAGACTTACTGAACCTCCTTTCATTTCAAGCTTAATGAATTTATTTTTATCTCTAGTCATGTGCTTGGAGTAGCCACTATCAACAATCCATAGATCTTGTTCCTTTGCATGTAAAGTTGTTGGGAAATCATAGATAGAGTGACACAAGATCCTTTCTCTTTCTCCCTCCATATCTTCTTGGGATTCTTCTTAGTTTTTTTTTCTTCTATCTCAGAAGTCTTATTTCCTTTCTCTTTATTAGTAGGTGAGGATTTCTTCTTCTTATATTTCATACTTGGCCCTGTAAATCTTGTTCTACAGTTTCTAGCTTTATGAACAAAGTTATTGCAACTATAAAAAATTATATCCATATCAACCAAGGGAGAAAATGGATTCTTGCTTGCAAAATTTGTATTCTTCCTTGCAATGATTCTACATTCTCTAGCCCTATGACCAAAATTGTTACAGGTATAGCAATACCCATTGAAATGTGATGAGTACCTGATCATGTAGTTTCCTTCAACTAGATGAGGTGATCTTCTTTGTCTAGGAATCCTTGGATAGTGTACTCTTGTGAATCCATCATTGTCTACTCTTTTTACATTCTTCATCTTCTTTTGTTGATCCATAATTTTTTGGTTGTCCTCCTTGAATTCGACCAGTTTCTTTTCTTTATTATATTTTTGTTCATCTTTAGGACCTTCTTATTTGTCATATTTTTCTTCACTTGGGACTAATTTTTCTCCTTCTCTAAATCTTTCATAAATTTTTTCAAAGACATCCATAAATGAATTCTTCCCTTTTTCCAAACCTAAACTGGATTTCTCTTTATTTGCAAGCTTTTGTGTACTTATCAATACATTCAGAATATTTGTACCACCTTTCAACTTTAGTCCATTTCTGATCTGCTCATTGGACTTCTCCAATTCTTTCCTTAAGGAAACTATTTTTGCTTCAAGTTTTGAGCATCTATCCATCTCAGACTGCAATTTAGATTTCATGACATCCTCAATTATTTTAAGCTCTTTTACATGAACTTTCAGTCCTACTAACACCTTATTGGACTCTTCAAGTTTTTGTGTTAATCTATCAGTCTCCTTTTGAACATTCTTTTTTAGCTTCTTGTTTTTTCTCTTAAGATCATCATATTTGTCTCAGTTCATCAAGATCTTCAAGAGCACTAATTATTTCTCCTTCGAGATCAACAATTGTCTCCTCTTCTCCTTCATATGAGTCCTCAATTTGTTCATCTTTATGATCCTTAGTTTCTTTATCCATGAATATAAATTCTATTCTATCATCTCTCATTATAAGGGAATGGCCTTGATTCTCTTTTGAACAATCACTAGCATCAAACACTTCACTTTCTTCACTGATGTACAAACTCTTCTTCTTTCCAAAGTTCTTTCTTTTAGGGTAGAACTCTTTCTTCTTTATACTATCAAATTCTTTCTTGGAATTGTCTTCTTTACCATATGGACACTTTGAAGCAAAATGACCTATTCTACCATAGTTAAAACACTTAAGAGGGAGCTTACCTTTATACTTTCCAGATCCTATTCTTAGCTTTCTTATGAAATTTTCTTCTTCCTCATCAGTTTCTTCATAATTAGATGCAATGACAATGGATTTTTCTTTCTTATCGGCTTCATCTTTTCTTTCTTGACAACCTTAAATGATTCAAAACTTTGCATTCTCATCTCATATGCAATAATTATGATATGCACCTCATCAAGAGTAAGTTTATCAATTTCTCTTCCTTCTTTGATTGTAGAAATCTTGGCATCATATTTAGTTGTCATGTACTTGAGAACTTTCAACACATCATCTTCTTCTTTTAGATCTACACCATATCATTTAATGGCATTTACCAGATCATCAATGTTAGCAAGAGACACTGCATATTTTTTCTAGTGTTTTCATTGATGGCAACCCTTGTTAGTAAGTTGATCATACCGACAGAAAGATTGAAGATCAATGATTATCTGTCAAGCTAGAACAAAACATCTAATAGATTTGTGTTCCTCGATTCATATGCAATTTTTTTGTTATTATTTTGTGTTGTGGATCTCAGGGAGGGTTGTTTGATGCATTATCTATTTTATCTATAAATCTTGGTGCCTTGTATCAATTTGAGTGTAAGAGGATCCGGTTGACTAACTTTTTGTTCATCAGTGTATGAAGGCCAACTTGGTGAATGTAGCATGTCGCAGATACTTGAGGAGTTATTGTTTAAGTATTTTTGTGTTTGAGAATTTTGATTTGGGTCCTCACTATGTTGTGACCAACTTTTGTGGATGTGCATTGAATATTATGCATGATTTAAGCCGATAGTTTGTAAAATATTTCTTATTTTGTTGAAGTCGACATGAAGTGATTAAATCCTTAGTAGTGGATATATATAAGTGATTGATTATATAATTTTGATATATGTTCAAAGTGATTTGATGTATGTTGTGAATGTTAGAAGGTTAGTAGAGTGATTATGCATAGTTTCACTTGTGCATTAAGGATTTTTTATGTGAGTTGAAGCAGAACAAAGTAGAAGAGAAAAATCAGTCAGAAGGTCCAAAATTTGATTAATGAGCCTAATCGGAACTATAACCAGGAATTTGTAGATGCTACTTTCTCAGTTCAAATCCTTTGGAAGTTATCCAAACTTTTGTAAGGTAGTTAGCCTTTTAGTTTTTGAGTAGTGAGCCCTAGGCAGTGTTCCTGAATGCAAGTACATTCCCATTTTGTAAACTTTTTTTTATAGTATACTCAGACAATATTGTGGATTGACCTCCACCATGGTTTTTCCCATAATAGGGTTTCCACATTAAAAATTCCATGTGTTATGGTGTTGTGGTTATTTTTCTTATGTTCATGCATATTTATTTTGGTTTAATGTTATCAATACTTTAAGGATCAAATTAATAAAGTTAAAAATTGCATAACATTGATTCACCCCCCTCTCAATGTTCCTTGATTCCAACAATTGGTATCAAAGCTCAGCTCCTCAGAAGAAGTTTAAAATCTTGGGGAAGATCTTGGAAAGTGTTTCAATGGATTCAAACAGTCTTCAACAACAACTTATGGCCCCTAGATGATCTTGATCAGTCAAAATCTGAAGTCTAGGAATTATAACAAAAGCTCATGAATGTTGAGAGATTCATTGAGTCATTGAAAGAAAAAATTAATAAGTCTAGGGAGAAGAGAAGGGAACTCTCTAATTAGATCAAGCAGGAAGATAGTAAACACGTTATAGATGAACAATTGAAACAAGCCTTGAAGGAAAAGATAGAAGAATGTGAAAAGTTTTCTAGAGTTAATGCAGTCCTAAAGCATGAGACATAATCTATTATGATGAAGATGACCAAGGAGATTGAAGACTAAAAGAGGAATGAAGAGAAGCTTGAAAAGCATATTGATGATCTTAGAGAAGAACTTGCTATAGAAAATGAATTCAAGGAGAAGTTCAAGATTAGCTCATCCAAGCTTGATGAATTGATTAAAAGTTAGAGGACTAATGGTGACAAGTGAGGTCTTGGATATGGGAAAGGAGAAAGTTTGGGAAAGGAGAAAGTTCCAGATCTAGACAAAGGAGATGTAGACAAGGAAATCAGATGAATTAGCCTGAAAGGTATCTAGTAAGAAAACCTAATGCACAAAGGTTTAATGGTAACTGTTATGTTTGATATAAATTTGGTCATATGGTGGATCAATGTAGAAGTAGAATGAATTCAAGTGGTCCATCATTCTTTGTTCAATGCTTTAATTGTAACAAGTATGGTCATAAGTCAAATGAATGCAAAAACATGATGAACAACTTTTATAGAGATGTTAGATTCTATACATGCAATAGATTTGGTCATATTACTAACTAGTGCAGATCAAAAGAAAATCAATGGAACAGCTGGTCTAGATAAAGAAATGTGGTGTGCTACAATTGCAAAAAAACTGGTCATATTGTTAGATTTTATAGAAGAGGTCTGGTAAATCAAAGAAGAAACATGAAAAAGGATGAAAAAGGAAAAGGGAAAGCCACTATAGATCAGATCAGGAAGTAGATGAAGAAGACATGGGTGAAGAAGAGTCCCTCTATTGTAGGAAATGAGCCAGCACCAAAATTAGCTTCTAGTAATTCCTCCAAGAATTAGATTAAGGCCTCTAGCCTAGGGGGATTTGTCAAGAAAATCCTTCAAACCCTCTATCGGTAATTGACACTGAGATGTGGATGAGTGCAGTGATTGCATTGATAGATGTTGTTGAACAATTGGAGAGAGTATTTATGCAAAATTGAAGGTTCACAGAAGAGTTATCTCTCATAGTGCATAGAAATAGGGTATCCAGATGAGTTAGGGAAAAAACATTTATTGTGTAAAAAAGGTTATGTGTACGAATGATAAAAGGTCGTTTCTATCCTTCATTTGTCACTTTTCATTTTTAGAAAAAGAAGTTTGGAGAGCTCTGAAGTGAACTTTGACAAAATTTGGGAGGATTCAAGTGTGAAGGCAATTTGAAGATCAAACCCTAATCCAGAAAAAAAGGTATTTATTAGGAAAACTTGTAAACCTATGAATTTGTGAAAATGGCTACTCCATTAGTAGTTGAAGTCAAGGATAGACCCCATTTGAAATTCAAGTGGCATCCTTTCAAATCTATTGAGACTGAGCCCTTAGGTGCACTTTCGTCTGTTCTGTATGGCATCTTGCATATTGAAGAAATTAGGGCATACATTCATGCTAATATTGAGGAATTAGGGAGCTCACAATTGTTGAATTTGTATTCCAATCACATTGTTGGAGAAGATTTTTGTATTAAGCCTGAATTCAAAATCCTAGAGGAGAAGAAATTCACACAGATTGTGAAATTCCCCGTGTTTGATGAAAGTGAATGGGTCTGGTATATCTTGAGTCGAGTTCATGCTAAATTTATGTGGTTGAGTTGACCTTTCAAGATTACAAAAGAAGGAATAAGTATTGTTACAGGCTTAAATTCCTCTAGTGGATTGCCAATCTTGAAGTCTGTGAAGAATCAGACAATCACTGATGTAACTAGTTCAATATTTGATAGAATAGCAATGACAGTTAATAACATCATTGATGTGGATGTGAAATTTTCCTTGATGGTCATTGGTTACAAGGTATGTCATTCTAGCTAAGAAAATTTTGTATCCAATACAACCATTTATGTAGTATATCAGATGGTGAAGGAGAATGCAGAGTATGATTTATGTGTTTTTCTTCTAAGTCAGCTAATGGATAATTATTGGTAAGATCAAGAAAGACAAGAAGAATTCCTTTAAATATGGTAATCTATTGTTGTGTTTGTTCTTTTATTTCATGAATGAAGTTTTGGGAGTTGGGAAAGTGCATTGGAAAAATGATAAGCCCGTAGTTGTTCAAATTAGAGATATCTTGTATGGAATTGGTGATAGTAAGACAAGGAAAACTATTATCTGGGGATATTTCAAGAATTTTCAGAATGAGATGCAAGCAAGAGAAAGAATTCCAACTTCTATTGTGGAGAAGTACAAGGGCACAATCTGTTTTATGGTTGAAATTGATCAATGCTTGATGGAAGTTGTAGATCCTAGAATGGTCTAGATTATGCCAATGGGTTATGAAGTTGAGGAGAGCATCTTGGAACTATATGCACAAAATTTGTTGAGTAAGCCTCTAGATCCATCTAAAGAGAGGTTTGCAACATATGCAGAGAAGGATATGTAAGTCCATGAGTAGTTGAAGAAACCAATGATTGTTCAGAGAGTAAGGAAAGAAGTGGAAGTCTTTGCAAAGAGCATGGGTATATCTCTAGAAGCCGTGAGAGAAGCTAGAAGGAAGAGAGAATAAGTTGAAGCAGAAAAAGAGCCTGCTAGAACTGAATCTACTAGTCCAGCAACATCCTCTACCCGAACTAGATCAACAAGGAGCTCTGCACCCCTATCCGATCATGCAAAGAATTTAGCCCCTGTAAAAGCTCAAGTTAAGGAATCCAATAAGAGGAAGAAGGATAAGATCACCCAAGCATCAACAGTCACTAAGGACAAGCCCTCTGATGAAAAAGAGAAAGCAAAGAAGAAAGCGAAATCTATCAAACCAAGTATGTCTATAAAGGAAGTTAAGAGAGGCATAATAAAGGATGGTAATCTTAAACCCCTATGTGAAGTGTATGATACCTTTGATAGTGTTGGTAAAATATTTCTTGAGGAGGCTACAATAAAGTATTGAACAATTTCAATATGGCTCTTGTTGAGATAATGACATAGTTGCCTAAAGAACTATATGAAATTTTGGAGATGAGGAGAGTTAGTGCCAGAACTAAAGAAGAAAAATTGAGGGAATGGATTCTTGAAAATCTATGTCTGGTAATGTCTATTGAGGAAATGAAGACAATCCTAAATGAAGCAAAAAGATATATCAAGAGAAAAAAAAGAGTAAACAAGCTTATGATTGGTAGGACTGAAGAGGTAGCAAAAGAAACTGAAAGAATTCTGAAGGAAGTTTTATTAAAGAACAAAATTAAAGTTGTCTTTGAAGAAGTGCATGTTGAAGATATTTCATCTCATCCAGTAAATGAAGAGATTGTTGGATGTTGTGGTTGTGTTGCTGATATTTGGTTGTCATTGATGTCAACACTATTAGCATTATTGTATTGAAGGTTGTATATGTCGAGGATATTGAGAAAATTGTTAAAGGAAGAGTTGTAGGTTGCCAGTGGAATATAGATGATCATGAAGGTTTCTTGAAGATCAGTTGTTGTGGACTAAAGGGTTTATTGATGAGAGTATCTAGTTCATCTACCAAAATTTTTAGAGGTCCATGTGATGATTTGATCGTGCTATGAGTAGTTGTGTTCTGACAGTGTTTATGTGGTCTCTATCAATGTTCCTAATTTAATTTTATGTGATTCTAGTAATTTATGTTGTTGCAGATGATTCTTTGTTAGTTCTTGTTATTTTTGGATGCTTCTAGATCATTCTCTATCCTTGTTGTATGTCCACATTGATCGGTGTGCTCGTGGTCAAATATTTTTCTCATGTGTGTTCGGGTTTTCATGTTCTTGGATGACATGATGGTTGTAACATGTTGCAGGTGCTTGAAGATTAAAATTTGAATGTTTGGCATACTCAAAGATATTGTTTTGGGTCTCATCATAATATTAGACAATGGTGTTTGATTCACATTAAAATTCATTTGTAAATTTGGGTCAACATTGTAAATATGTTTTATATTTCTGGCTGACTAAGTTGATGTATTTCATGTTGTGGATATATAAGAGTGGTTGTTTGAGCGAGGTTAGTGTGTGTAAGAAAAGGAAAGATAGAGAAAGAGAAAGTGCACACACATTGATCTAATCATTCGATTGTAGAGAAGAGTGAGAAGGTTGAGTGAAGTGTGAAGAAGGTTTTATGTGCTTAACTGGAATCATAATCAGGCTTGTGTAGAAGCTATTTTCTCAGTTCACACCCCATCGATCTAATCCAAATTACTGTGTATTGTTGGCCAGTGAGCCCTATTATATTTGAGCAGTGAGCTCTAGGCAGTGTGTTTGAATGCATGTGCATTCCCATTATTATTCTCATTATACTTTTAATAGGGTATAATATTGTGGACTAACATCCACCGTGGTTTTTCCCCTAGCATGGTTTCCACATAAAAAATCTTGGTCTTCTCTGTGTTTCTAATGTGTTGATTGTTTATGTTTTATTGTTCATTCATCAGATCTGAGATTAAGTTAAGTAAAGTATGAAAGGTTTAATATTCTATGACAATTGATTCACCCCCCCTCTTAGTTGCTTGTCCTTTTTTTCCAACAATTGGTATTAGAGCAAGGTCCTTTGAAGAAGTTTAAAAGCTTGAGGTGATCTGAGATGGCATCATACAAGAAGATTAGTCCTAGATTTGATGGAACAAAGTACTCATTGTGGAAAGATAGGATGGAGTGTCATTTGAGGTGTATTGGTGAACCCTTCTGGAAGATTACAAAGAATCCATATGTTATTCCTCAAAATGGTCCTTCCACTGCTAATGAGATTAAAGAAGCTGAGAATAATGCTAGGGCTATGGAAGCTTTGTTGAGCACTCTAACAGATTTAGAAATGACAAATGTGATAGGTTTGAAGACAACTCATGAGATTTGGATGAAGCTAGAAACTTTGTATGAAGGAGATGTACATGTGAAGATGGCTAAGCTACAAAGTTTGAAAGGCAAGTATGAAAATTTGAAGATGGGTGAAGATGAAAATATTTCTTTTTTATGAAAAGTGTAAATGAAATAGTGATGGGTATTAGATGTGTCAGTGGTACCCTAGAAGAAGAAGAAATTGTAGCTAAAGTGCTCAGATCATTGCCTCCCTCTTACAAATCAAAGGCTCATGCTATTGAAGAAACCAAATCATTGAGGAATATGTCAAGAGATACACTGATTGGTAAACCTATTGCCTTTGAGTTGAGTGAATTTGGTGAATTTGTTCCCAAGAATGAATCTACATTCAAGGCTACTATATCTGGAAGAAACAATCGAAGATATGACCTAGGAGAGTGTTCCAGAAAGTCATCCAAGTATGATGAATAATTGAAACAACTTGAAGATGAAGAAAGAGAGGCAAAAGAATTGGAAGCATTGATTGTGAAGAAAGAAGGTAGAGGAAAAGGTAAGTATAAATGATTTTTGCTTATTAAATGTTTTTCTTGTAGTAAAATAGGTCATTTTGCATCAAGGTATCTTAAAAGAGTTCCTAGATCCAAGCCTAACAAATATAGATTCCAAAAGAAATGTTACTATGCTGAAGAAGGAGTGATTGATGATGAGTCTAATAAAGATAATGTAAATGAAGATGAATGGGCATTCCTTGCTATCAAGGAAAATGGTCTAGTGGCTACTGAATCTACTATAGTTGAGAAAGCTCTTGCAGCCCAAATTGAAGAAAAGGATTAGTGGGTTATTGACAATAGATGCTCACATCATATGACTGGTGAAAAAATAAAATTTGTAAGTCTTGAGTAGTATGATGGTGGGGTTGTAATATTTGGAGATAACAATGTTGGTGTGATTCATGGTAGAGGATCTATTTGTCTTGGTGGTGAGAATAACATTGATTGCATTCTTTATGTTGAAGTATTGAAGCACAACTTGATGAGTTTTGGACAGATGGTGGACAAGGGTTATGATCTCCAGTTCAAAGATAGAAGATGTAGGATACTTGGAAGATCTAGAAAAGTAATTGCTTCAGGTAAAAGATAGAAGGTAATATTTTTCACCTGAATGCTGCTAGTGAAAGTTGTTTAATTGCTCAAGTAGATGAAAACTGGTTATGGCATAGAAGGCTATGTCATTTGAATTTTGATAACATTGTCAAAGTAAGTTTCACTCAAGCAATAAGAGATCTACCTAAGCTAGTGAAGCCTGCTAACACAATTTGCAAGGAGTTTTAGATGGGAAAACAAACTAGAGTTTCTTTTCAGAGCAAACAACATCATACAAATGGATTACTAGAGCTAGTACATACTGATCTATGTGGTCCCTCCAAAGTTAGAATTCTTTATGGAGAAAGGTACTTTATGCTGCTTATGGATGATTATTCTAGGATGATATGGGTTGCTTTCTTAAGAGAAAAATGTGAAGCATTAGAGAAGTTCAAAAGTTTCAAAGCTATGGCAGAGAATGAGAAAGGCCTGAAAATAAAATGCTTAAGTTCAAATAGAGGTGTTGAGTTCACCTCTAGGGAGTCAGTTATTTTTGTAAAGAGAATGGAATTAGAAGATGGTTATCTGCTCCCTGAACCCCTCAACATAATGGAGTTGTAGAGAGAAAGAAAAAAACAATTCTGGATGTTGCTAAAACAATGATGATAGAAGGAAATGTGCCTCACATCTATTGGAGTGAAGCTATAAGCAATGTTGTGTACACTTTGAATTGGGTAAATTTCAATGGTAATTCTGGTAAGACTCCTTTTGAACTATGGTTTGGTTATAATCCTACTATTAGATATTTCAAGATCTTTGGAAGAAAGTGTTATATCAAGAGAGGTGAGGATATAGGAAAGTTTGATGCAAGAAGTGATGAAGGAATCTTTCTAGGTTACTCTACTAAGAGAAAGGCCTCCCAGTGCTATAACAGAAGACTAAGAAAAATGGTTGAGAGTGCAATTGTAAGAGTTGATGAGGACTCTGCTAGATCATCCAGATATTGTGGATATGATTTAGATGACCAGGAAGACAACACAAACAAAGGGAAGAATACTTAGACACATAAACAACTTCAAATTGTGACATATGTTCTAGTAAAACAACTTCAATTTTTTCTGGTAAATCAAGTAAGTCAGGAAGGAGAGACAAGTGCAAGTGCAGAAGAAAGAACAAAAGAACCAAAAGATTGAGAGAGTCCCAAAGTTCCAAGGTATGTGAAGCTAAATCATTCTAAAAATAAAAGTATAGGAGACAAGAATAAAGGTGTGCAAACTAGGAGAAAAATTGTAGAAGAATATTGCTTGATATCCAAGATTGAGCCTAAAGATGTCAGTGAAGCTTGTAATGATGAGCACTGGATGGAAGCTATGAAAGAAGAACTGATGTAGATTGAAAAGAATGATACATGGATACTTGTTCCCAAACCTAAAGACAAATGTGATTGGTACTAAATGGTTATTTCAGAATAAGCTGAATGAACAAGGTGAAGTGGTCTAGAATAAAGCAAGACTGGTATGTAAAGGTTATTCACAAATGGAAGGTATTGATTTTGAAGAAATATTTTCCCCTGTTGCCAAAATTGAAGCTGTAAGGTTATTTCTTGCTTATGCTACATATAAGAACTATAAAGTCTATCAAATGAATGTGAAGTCAACTTTTTTGAATGGTGAGCTAGAAGAAGTATATATTGAACAATCGGATGAATTTCAACTGACTGATAAGGAAAACATGGTTTGTCAATTGAAGAAAGCTCTATATGGACTCAAGCAAGGCCCCAGAGCATGCTATGCTAGACTGGATAAATATTTATGAAAGCTTGGATTCAATAAAGGTATTGCTGACAATAACTTCTATTTCAAGTTGGATCATGACAAAGTTAATTATTGAGGTCTTTGTTGATGACATTATTTTTGGAGGAGATGACAATCTATGTATGAAGTTTGTTGATGAAATGAAGAGTGAATTTGAAATGAGCATGATTGGAGAGATGAAGTTATTTCTAGGATTGCAAGTTACTTAGTTAGACAAGGGGATCTTCATATCTCAATCCAAATATGTGAGAGAGTTGTTGAAGAAGTTTGGCATGAAAGACTCAAAACCTATTGGTACTCCCATGGTAACTAGATGCAAGTTAACAAAAAATGATGATTCTCCTAAGGAAAATCAAACAAGATACATGTCAATGATTGGTGGATTGCTCTATTTAACTTAGACCAGCCCAGACATTATGAATGATGTATGTATGGTTGCTAGATTTCAGGCTGATCCAAAAGAATCTCATGTGACTGTTGTAAAGAGAATCTTCAAATATCTAAAAGGAATGGTTAATTTTGGACTTTGGTATCCTAAGGATGATGATCTTACTTTGAGTGCATATACTGATGCAGATTGGGCAAGAGATGTTGATGATAGGAAGAGTACTAGTGGTGGTGCACTCTTCCTAGGGAAGAAGCTGGTGTCTTGGTTGAGAAAAAAGTAGAATTCCATTTCTCTATCTACTGTTGAGGTAGAGTATATTGTTGCTGCAAATAACTATACTTAAGTGATGTGGATGAAACAGATGCTGAAATATATTAGAGTAGTATATGATGAACCTATTTCCATATACTATGACAACTCAAGTGCAATTAACATATCAAAGAATCTGGTGCTATACTCTAAGACCAAGCATATATCAATCAAGTTTCACTTCTTGAGGGAAAAAGTGAGTGAGAAAGAAGTTAGACTGGAGTATGTGCCTACCAAAGAAGATGTTGCAAACATTTTCACTAAGCCATTGCCAAAGGATACTTTTGAGTGTCTTAGAGGGATGCTAGGGGTGATTACCCCTCCTGATAAAAACTAGAGATGCATTTATTTGCATCAATCTATGTGCTTCATAGATATTTCTTGATCCAAATTGATGTTTATGTGGCTTCTACTTAAGGGGAGTAGTCATATGTGCATATATGTGGTTCAAAGCTTGTATGTGGGAAGGTAATGCTTATCTTTGTCATTTATGTCAAAGGGGGAGAAGAGCAATGTGAAAAATCCTTTAGGGGGAGAAGAGAAATGTGAAAAATATTTTTATGGGGAGAAGAACAATTGAGGAGAAGAGTCAGAACCAAAGGGGGAGTAAGTGTAGCTTTGTTGATGGTATTTTTCACATCATGTGTTTCCATCAATGCCAAAGGGGGAGATTGTTGGATGCTTTGGTTGTGTTACTGATATGTGGTTGTCATTGATGTCAACACTATTAGCATTATTGTATTGAAGGTTCTATATGCCGAGGATATCGAGAAAATTGTTAAAGGAAGAGTTGCAAGTTGCCATTGGAATAGTGAAGATCATGAAGGTGTCTTGAAGATTAGTTGTTATGGAATAAAGGTTTTATTGTTGAGAGTATCTAGTTCATCTACCAAAAGTTTCAGAGGTATGTGTGAAGATTTGATTGTGCTATGAACAATTGTGTTCTGATAGTGTTTTTGTGGTCTTTGTCAATGTTCCTAATTGAATTTTATGTGATTCTAGTAATTTTTGTTGCTTCAGATGATTATTTGTTATTTCTTGTTTATTTGGATGCTTCTAGATTATTCTCTATCCTTGTTGTACGTCTGCATTGATCGGTATACTCGTGGTAGAATATTTCTCTCATGTGTGTTTGGGTTTTCATGTTCTTGTCCAACATGATGGTTGTAATGTGTTGCAAATGCTTGAAGATTAAAATTTAAATGTTTGGCATGCTCAAAGATATTGTTTGGGTATCATCATAATATTAGCCAATGGTGTTTGATTCACATTAAAATTTATTTACAAATTTGGGCTAACATTATAAATATGTTTTATATCTCTAGCTGACTAAGTTGCTGATGTATTTCATGTTGCAAATATATAAGAGTGGTTTTTTGAGAAAAGTTAGTGTGTATTAGTATGTGTGTGAAAGCAAAGGAAAGCCAGAGAAAGAGAAAGTGTGTAAACATTGATCTAATCATTCGATTACAGAGCAAAGTGAGAAGAAGGTTGAGTGAAGTGTGAAGAAGGTTTTATGTGCTTAATTGGAACTATAATTAGGCTTGTGTAGAAGCTATTTTCTCAGTTCACACCCTGTGGTTCTAATCCAAATTACTGTGTATTGTTGGGAAGTGATCCCTCTTGTATTTGAGCAGTGAACTCTAGGCAATGTGCCTAGATGCATGTGCATTCCCATTATTATTCTCATGTTATACTTTTAACAGGGTATAATATTGTGGACTAACATCCACCATGGTTTTTCCCCTAACAAGCTTTCAACATAAAAAATCTCAGTGTTTTCTGTGTTTCTGATGTGTTGATTGTTTATGGTTTATTGTTCATTCATCAGATCTGAGATTAAGTTAAGTCTGAAAAGTTTAATATTTTGTGACAATTGATTCACCCCCCCTCTCAGTTGTCTATCCTAGTTTTTCCAATAGAGGTTACAATTGAGGACACTCAGATTCCTCCTAATGTGCATGATAAAGAAGTACCTATGGATACTAAAGCTCCTAAAGCTATGTCAGTTGAAGAAAAGGAGATATTAGCTAAAGAAGTTGAAATTCCAAAAGACAAGCAAAAATTTGTGGTTGAGGAAAAGAAGGTTGAAGTTAAGGAAGTTACTATGGAAGCAAGAGACATTACAGAGGTAGGCAAGAAATTTCTAGAAGAGCAACAAGAATAATTTGACCTTGAATTGGGAGAAGGTTCTCTTCATTTGTCTACTTTTTCCCCAATTCAAAAAATGAAAGTTGTATCATTTACACAGGCTAAGGCTAGGGAAGAAATTTTGAAGTCTCACATTGAGGACAGTGAGTTATTGAGTCTTGCATCTGGTATTCTGGAGAAGATCATGCCTACTCATGTTAAGGATCCATCTAGTTCTTCCTTCAGTGAGCTGAAGAAGCTTATTAATTCTATAAGTACTCATTTTGAGACACTTGAGAAGTCAGCTTTGGTCAAGGTACAAAAGGAATTTGATGACAAAAGGTTCAGTAGGTTGAAAGGAATGATAGCTAATGATAAATATCTATTAGCTACATGTGTGAAGAATGTTCAAAGTGCACTATCTGAAGGTGGAAAGATCTATAAGTCATGTTTGTCTTTGTCTAAACTTACTGAGGACAATGTGAAAAAAATTAAGGATCGTGAGAAATAGTTAGCTACTATTTCTGATGCCTTTAACTATTTCTATTGGAAAGCAAGAAGTTCAAGTTATATCCCTACTTGACATGATAAATATTTTGAAGCATGATAATGATAGATTTGTGGAAAGAGCTTGTGAACTTAGAGGCCTAATTGGTCTAAAGATGGAAACTATGTTGAATGCATTGAAGGAAGCACAAGTTGTTATGGTGGTCAGTGATCCAGTGAACCTTGAATCTGTAGAGATGAAATCTTATTTATTCTATGATCACATGACTATTCTATAGTGTCTCAAGAAGGGTTGGGGAACAAGCTTGAACCTGTTGAAGACCAATTTTGTAGATATTTTCAAGTTTGTGTAAGTTGTTGAAACAAGTTTGTACATATTTAGTTTGAAGTTTTTGTTTGTTTATAGAAGTTTTGTATGCAAATTCTCCATCTTTGAAATTGATGTCAAAGGGGGAGAATAGAACAGTGAAAAATGTATATTCATGTAAGGGGGAGTTGTAGTTTTGGTTGGTAGTGTATTTATGTTGGTATTGATCCAATACTTAGTTATTTTTCACTAAGTGTTTCCATCAATGCCAAAGGGGGAGATTGTTGGCAAGAGAAACTAAACATGTTTTTTGGTGTTGTCATTGATGGAAACCCTTGTTAGTAAGTCAATCCGCACGTCATCATTTGATCATACTGGCAAACAAATTGAAGATCAGTGATTATCTATTAAGCTAGAAAAAAGCATCTAACAGATTTGTGTTCCTCGATTCATATGCAAATTTTTGTTATTATTTTGTGTTGTGGATCTTAGGGATGATTTTTTGATGCATGATCTATTTTATCTATAAATATTTGTGCCTCATATTCATTTGAGTGTAAGTTAGAAGATACGGCTGACTAATTTTATGTTCATCAGTGTATGAAGGCCGATGTTATGAAATAACTTGCACAATAGAAGAATATGATAAGAAATATGCTGCAAATACTTGATAATAATTGAGAATAACAAGCCACTTCAAGGGGGAAAACCTCCAAATATCTCTAATGAGAACACACTTCACAACTTGATGATGAAATAAGACTCACAACCTCCTATATATACCTATTTATGCCAAGGATATCACCTAGGCCGACTTAGACACACCTATATAAGACTTAGGCCGACCTAAACAACTAAATAACAATATACTAATGATAATATGACTTAATAGAGAGTTAAGATAGCCACAAGCCGACTATTCATAACCCGATGTACAATAATATTAAGGGCGTAGCATGCCCCCCTTCTTCAAAGAAGCATTGTCCTCAATGCTAATCAAGTTTGGAAACTTTTGAATGAACTCCTCATCTTCCCATGTGGCATCTTCAACTGGTAAATTCTTCCATTGGATGAGATACTCAATGATAGTTCTATTCCTCAGCTTCTTTGTGCGTGTTTGACGAATGCACTCTGGTTCCAAAATGATTCTCCCTTCTTCATCCAGCTCAGGAAGTGTTGTTTGAGTGGGAATATTATGCCCAATTACCTTCTTCAAATAGGAAACATGAAAAACTGGATGTATCTTTGTTGTAGGTGGCAAATCAAGCTTGTAGGCAACACTACCGATCTTCTGCATGATTTGGTATGGACCATAATACTTTGGTGACAACTTATTATTCTTTCTTTGCTGCTTTAGTGAGATTTGCTTATAAGGCTGCAATCGCAAGAAGACCCAATCCCCAACTTCAAAACTTCTTTCACTACGATGTTGGTCTTCCTGTTGTTTCATTCGATTTTGTGCCATGGTTAAATTCTCTTTGAGTCCCGAAAGTACTTGTTGTTGATGAAGCAAGTGGTCTTCTACTGCCTGAACTCTTGGGGACACCTTAATTGATGATGTGATGGAAGGAGGATGATATCCATAAAGTGCCAAAAATGGAGACATTTTTGATGAGCTATGAAAAGAAGTGTTATACCACCATTCCGCAAGTGGTAGCCAATCTACCCACTGGGACTGTTTCTCTGAAGTGAAACAACGTAGATATCCTTCCAAACACTTATTAACAACCTCTATTTGCCCATCTGATTGAGGGTGGTATGAAGAGCTAAGAGCCAATTGAGTACCCAAACATGAGAATAAATCTTTCCAAAAGTGACTAGTGAAGATAGGATCACGATCACTAACAATAACTTTAGGTGTACCATGTAGCTTTTGGATATTCTCCAAAAAAGCTCTAGCCACTGCACTTGCTGTAAAAGGATGTGCTAATGCAATGAAATGTGCATATTTAGTGAGCCTATCAACCACCACCATGATGACATTATGACCTTTAGATTTGGGAAGCCCTGTGATGAAGTCCATGGATATCTCTTCCCAACTGGCTAGGAATAGATAAGGGCTTGCAAGAGACCTGCTTAATTGTCTCCCCTTTATGCCTTTGACACACCAAACATTCAGCCACAAATTTTTGAGCATCACCCTTAAGCCCCTCCCAAAAGAAATCTTGCTTGACTCGATGATATGTCTTCAAAAATCCTGAATGACCACCCACTGGAGACTCATGCAACTCTGTGAGAATCTTGATTTTAAGGTTGGAATTCTTGTAGAGATACAAACGCTCTTTATACCAAAGAGTATCTCCCTTCCAACAAAACTTATCTGAACTACTAGGATCACTTTTTAATTGCTCGATGAGATTACTAGTCGCAACATCATTTTGCCACTCTACTTTGGCTTCCTCCACCCAATTTGCTTGTAATATTGAAAGGGCACACAATAAGGCTTCATCTTTCTCATCCTTCCTTGACAGTGCATCTGCGACAATATTTTCTTTCCCTTTCTTATATACAATCTCAAAGTCATATCCTAACATCTTAGTGACCCATTTTTGTTGCTCTTCAGAAGATAGTCGTTGTTCCAAAAAATATTTTAGGCTATCATGATCTGTCTTAACCTTGAAATGTCTACCCATTAGATAAGGCCGCCATTGTTTCACTGCATGGAGTATTGCTAGCATTTCCTTCTCATAAATAGGTTTTAGTAGATTCTTACCTTTTAATTGATGACTCTCAAAAGCAATTGGTCAACCTTCTTGCATAAGCACTGCTCCTATCCCATTTCCAGAAGCATCACATTCCACAATGAATTCCTTGGTGAAGTCAGGAGTGGCAAGTACCGGAGTTGAACACATAGCCTCCTTCAATCTCTCAAATGTTGTATTGGTAGACTCATTCCAATGAAAAGAATCCTTCTTCAATAGAGTGGTGAGAGGTGCTGCTATACTACCATAATTCTTCACAAATCTTCTATAGTACCCTGTCAATCCCAAGAATCCTCTCAGTTTCTTAATGGTTTTTGGAATAGGCCATTCCATGATAGCCTTAATTTTGTTAGGGTCCACCTTTACTCCTTCATGTGAAACTATGTGTCCCAAGTACTCCACCTCTGTAAGACCAAAAGCACACTTGGATGGCTTAGCATAGAGTTTATGATCTTCAAGTATTTGTAATGCTTGGTCCACATGTTGCAAATGTTCTTCCCAAGTCTTGCCGTAAATCAATATATCATCAAAGAATACTAATACAAACTTTCTCAAGAACTTCTTAAAAATGGAATTCATCAAACTTTGGAATGTAGATGGTGCATTGGTAAGACCAAATGGCATCACCAAAAATTCATAATGACCCTCATGAGTCCAAAATGCTATCTTACAAATATCCTCCTCCTTAATCCGAATTTGGTGATAACCAGATCTAAGATCTAACTTGGTAAAAAACATAGCTCCATTTAATTCATCTAACAAATCATCAATGACTGGAATTGGAAACTTATCTTTAATGGTGTACATGTTGAGCACTCTATAATCTGGACACATGCGCCAAGTATCATCCTTCTTACGTACCATCACCACAGGTGAGGAGTAAGCACTTTGGCTATGCCCTTAATGATTCGCGTCTTCTAGCATCTCTTCAACAATTTTTTCTATCTCACTCTTTTGTATGTGTGGATACCGTAGCTCCTCGGGATAATGCTCCTGACTAACTGTATGGCATGATCATGATCCCTCTTAGAGGAAGTCCAGGCATATCTCCAAGAACAACTGAGTGATGATCAATTATAGCTTGCAAATATGGATGAGTAGGAGTAATAGATTGAGAGACTTCTAATGAACATAGTTGGGCCACAAATCCATCCACTCCTTTCTTAAGCAACTTTTGCATTTGATGAGAGCTTACCATTTGTGGAGATTTTGCCTTCAACCCTCTTAGCTCTACTAGCCTTCCTTCTGATTGAAATCTCATGAATAGTTCTTGGAAGTTTATCTCAATTGTTCCTAATGTAGTAAGCCATTGTACTCCCAAAAACAATATCCGCCGCACTCCATGGATATCGTGACATTGGGGTATCAAGTTGGATAATCTCCCATGGATAATTTAATGCTGTGACACTTCCTTGAAAAACTAACTATACCACCATCTACAATCAAAACCTAAAACTCTGGACCTAGATATATATAACAATTTAGACAAGTAGCTAACTTTTTGTTGATGAAATTATGAGTACTACCTGAGTCGATCAACACTGTTACCTTCTCCTTCTTTAAGAACCCCACCACCTTGAGAGTTTGTGGAGCACTGAAACTTGAGAGTGAATGACAAGAAATGATTGGTTGAGAATAATGTGATTCCTCATTTGACTCCCTTTCATCTTCTAGTATGGGCTCTCCTCTTCTTCCTCATTGGGACCTCTTCAATATAAAACAATTTATTTTCACTACATTTATGTCCTCGAATCGTAGATTTGCTATCACAATTGAAACACAAGCTTTTGCTCTTTCTCCTCAATTTGTTGTGGAGTCAACTTAGTAGGTTGTGTTGAATATCCTTTCTCTCTTGTCACATTAGCCCTTGCTTCTAGGAATCAAATATTTCTCCTCTACCCCGTGGTGCTAAGATAAAAGACTCATTTATGGAACTAGGGCTAAACATGCGCATTCTCATGTTGAATGTGATCCTGAGACCACCCAAGAATAAATCATTCAAGTTTTCTCCAGAATTGAATCCACCCCTAAGGATAGATTTTGAATTGCTGAATATAACTCTAACTCATCCCGTTGTTGAAGTTTAAAGAACCGTCAAGAAGTTGACCAGACGCTTATTGTTGTGCTTGGAGTTCCTCTGTAAAAATTGACCATGAGACGGTGAGCCCCTTTTTACCTCGATGAGTGCAAATCCAACGATACCAAATGAATTGATCTAGTTCTAAATATAAGGAAGTCATTGTGACCTTTTGTCCATTTGGGATTTGGTGTACTTCAAAAAAATTCTCCATTTGTTTATCCATGTTAGAGGATCCTTACCATCAAACTTGTGCATATCCACCTTTGGAAATAAATTCCTAGATCCCATAGGAGTACTAAAGCTTGTGTTAGTAGTGGCTGACCTAGAATTCTCACCTTGGTCACTTGAGAACTCCTTTCTTGATTCAGCTATGTAGGTGCTTAACATGTTTCGCATTTTCGACATATCTCCTCTTAGGTCACACATATCCATCTTAATTGAGGAAATTTCTTCCTTGACCTTATTGTTAATTGAGGAAATTTCTTCCTTGACCTTATTGAGTTCTTCATTATGAGGAATATCCTCGATTGTTTCACCATCCTTAGCAGGAGTCTTCCCTGGAGTGACAGCATTCTTTTTACCCCTTGTTGCAGGCCCTGTCATGATGGAAACCACTAATGTTGAAATAAATCACACAAATGAAACTTAATTTCTCTAAAATTTTTACTGTAATCTCCTTTAGTATTTCTTCAAAAACCCAATAAAATTCAAACTCCAATTCAACAAGATGTGCGAGATACGTAGATTCCAAAAAAATGGTGTAGAAACCCTAATTCTGCAGTAATTCGCTTAATTCTGCTCCAATTCTTCTAAAATCTGGACTGTATCTTCTTCAATATGTTCTTCAAAAACCCTTTAAAAATCAGAAAAAAGAAACCGACCAAAGTCTGAAAGATATATGCTCTTCCCAAAATGTCGCCTCCCAAAAGGTGAGAAAAAGCACTTTGCTTTCTCTAGCCGTTGCCAAGATCATGCTCGATACCACTTGTTATGAAATAACTTGCACAATAGAAGAATATGATATGAAATATGCTGCAAATACTTGATAATTAACTGAGAATAACAAACACTTAGGGGGCAAACCTCCAAATATCTCTAATGAGAACACACTTCACAAGCGATGATGAAATAAGACTCACAACCTCCTATATATACCTATTTATGCAAGGATATCACCTAGGCGACTTAGACACACCTATATAAGACTTAGGCCGATATAAACAACTAAATAACAATATACTAATGATAATATGACTTAATAGAGAGTTAAGATAGCCTAAACCCATTATTCATAACTTATTGTACACTAATATTAAAGTAACAGTGCCAAACTACTAATACAGTGAATATAAATCAGTTTTACCCATCTACCAGTCCCAAAATCACTGTTTGGAGCACTAGTCTCAAACTTAAAATTTAAAGATGGGCCATTGAGGGTCTACCCTCTCGCATCATAGTCAAAAGCAACAAAAATTAGCATAGAATTCAAGCATCAAAAGGCATAGGATGCCGAGCAGGATCAAACCCATAAACCAGTCTAGCAGACTTCCGATAGGTCACCAAACCAAAAAACTAAGTAACAAGAGGATCCATGCAGCCCAAAGTGGGACACAAGTGATCCTGCTAAAATGTCTAATAAAAGCGTGGCCCAAAACTAAACTAATATTATAAACATAAACCAGTTTTATCCATCGATTTGTCTTACTGTTCAGAGCATTAGTTTTAACTTCAAATTTAATCATGGTTCATAAAGGGCCTACCCTCTAGCATGCTAGTCAGAAGGAACAAAAATTAGCATAGAATTCAAGGATCAAAAGATACAAGAGGCTGACCAGACTCAAATCCACCATCTCGCTCTATCCTGACCTCCACCTTAGGCTTTTCATCAAGATCATTGACAACTTGACAAGACATAGCCCCTCACCCTAAACCTAATCTGCAATGAACAAATTAGTGATCATCTGGAAACAAAGATTGCAAAGGTTTTCCACCACTTTGTTTGGATATGTCATAAACACAACGCCTCCTCAACAGAAGTTGCCACATTCATATGAAATTCCTCAAAACTACCCATAGGTTTTAGACACTAGAGGCTTGTAGTAGGAGTCTTGCCTGTGAAAACATGGAAGGATTGTAATTGTATATGATCTTTTATTGAGATAACACCTTAATCTTAAGGACATGAATCTCATTTTTCATATTTACAAGGTCTTCCATAGGGCCAATAGCAGTTTGACCTGGAGAAGTAGCAATAACATATGAGGGAGTGGAGGAATTGGTAGGAATATTACACATGGCAGAAGTATATGCTCATTCAAAATAGCCAAATCTTCAATAACAGATTTAACTCATCCCAAACGAAGTCTCTGACATTAAGAAGATTAACCCTCATCTGACCAGAGCCACTTTCAACTGAAAGTCATCCTATCACCAAACCAACTGTACTATGGAGGCCCAAAACAACAACGAAGCCAAGAAAGGAGGGCATTGAAAAATAAGAATTCTTCCAAAGACAACACATCGCCTTCCCACAAAAGAGCAAGAAGTGACCATGAGTGAACATGGCAGAAGGAGAGAGGATGGCATGCATGTTGAGGGGGAAAACAGTAACAAGGAAACAAAGGGGATGAGATAAGGGGAGGCGGGTGATAAGATGAGATCCCAATGAAGTGTGTAAACATAGGTTTCAAAAATTTAAGAGTCCTATTTGGGCTGGCCTTTACCATCGTTAAAACCTTAGCATTTTTCTTCATTAATGACGCTTGACAGGCCTACTCAAAGCCTTAAATTGGGAAAGTCATTCACTTATCCCAGCCATTCCTGTTCCATCATTTAAGAGGATATTGATGTAGCAAAAATGTCTGCAGCCTGGTTTACCTTCCGGGAAGAATACCCAATGTGAAATTCATCATCAAAACTTTTAAAAATACATTGAATGTACCAGAGAATTTGCTCCAATTTCTAGTTCTTTGGTTTTTCTCCTGGAGAAAAGAGTATTCTCTAATATCTAAGGAACTATTTCAATGACAATCTTGGTGAATCAATGTGACGAAGAACTAATAACTCTGCCACGTTGTTGGTAGCTACGTGCAGTCTCCCAACAAAAATAAAATGGCATCCCCATTTGTATCCCAAGACCTATATTTCTCCAGCAGACACCCCGTCAATATTAATTTTAGCCCAAGAGGGTTCCAACTAAGCGCATGTCACTTTCCTAATTTTCAATTTGGCAAACCCCATGATTAGGCAAAGGAAAATATCAGCAATTACATACAATTAAAAATATAAAATGCATAATATTTAAGGGGAAAATGACATTTTTTATGAAATTGGAGTTTTTCCTTATAATTAATTACTCCTAGAACTAAAGTCATTAATTTGATCGACTAACCATTTTGATCAACTAACCATTTGACTGCATATGTTAGTCACCTTTGTGACCAATATAGAATAAGTCTTCTTACAAACAATTTTAACACATGAACTAGAGTAAAAAATGAGTACTACCATGATATTATAAGCAACCAATCCATAATCAATGTGGATAATTTATTGTCATCAATATGATTCTCACATTCATTATTCCATCGCGCACTAGTTATGTTTTTCAATTGAGCAACATGGAAGATTATACTATGACTTCCTTACGCTTTATGACTGATTGATAAATCTCATACTTCAATTAATGAGAGAGGTAGTTCACATTATACATATCCACTTGTATTAGTTGTTAACAACTTGCAATAATATAGCAGGGAGCAAGTAAATGAGAACACATGCAAAAGATTACACGATATTTATCTTAGAGAAACCTAATTTGGAAGTAACCACTGTGAAGATCAGTTGTACTAGGCTGCTACCTTTATGAGGGCCACTGAGAACATCATTCTAGCATCCTCACACTTGCACCTAATTTAGTGAATTCCATTGGTTGGTTACAATCATACAATCTCAAGAAAGAAGGCACTGGGCTTCCACTTGTAATTGCCAATTACCCTAACACTCGTATGATTCAAATACAAATATCAAATGAATTCTATCTCTATTTCTTCCTTTCCTTCCTCATATAAGGAATTAACTAGTGCATGCCCCAATAGGTGTATATATTCTGAAAGATTGGTACATGAATTGACCAAGAGGTAATGGAATGACTTCCATCCAAAAATTCATATGGAGAATTGATTAAATTGACTAGAAAAGTCTTTGCTTTTGCTATTTTTTCATGTATGGGATGAGCTTGCCCATAATCAAAACCATCAGCTATGATCTATTCCCATCATGTCAGGTTTGTACACAACAAAAATGAACAAGTTTGATTGTGGCTGAAACCTTCCCTTGCAGATTTTTATTCTGCCTTTTCACCTCTTTTTCCATCTAACTTTGCTCAAGACTCCCTCCATAGGATGATTGGTCTCTTAAACACCTAACTATGATTGTTTATCCAAATATTTTCGGGTTAGCAACATCAGAAAAATCTCGTATATGTATTTGCTTCCATGATAATTAATTTCTACCTAATACATTTTTAGGAGCTAAGTGGGCCTTTGTTACATTAATACTTCGACATGAGAATGTTAGATTCAAACTTTGCTTTAATTGAATAGTTAACATATACTAGCACTTGCACCAAAAGAAGGTGCAATGGTTATGTCAATTGTAGTTTATATAGAATATCTTATAATTTTGATAAGAGATTTGTAGTTGAATTTATAAGTACTTTATTAAAACATTGATACAACATCAAAAGTGTGTACTAATCATTAATAATCATTTATAAGTCTTGATACAATATTAGATGGTGTGTTTTGACATGAACTATTGTAGCAATCTTGGATGTCATGCCCATTGACATATTGAACATTGATGTTTTCTTGAATGTACACAATCACAAGAACCAATACAAATAAACCACCAATTGAAGAACAAACTCTTACACCTCCTCTATGTTGGGTCTCTCTCATCAAATTGATCTACACCAAATGCTTGTAAACAAAGTCTGTGCTTTCCTTGACTCAAAAAAACCAAGTATATTGAAATGAAAAAGAGAACACTTGAAAAGCTTACTAGGTTTGCGACAAGAATATGATATGGAGCCAAATGGGGGTGGGTTAAGAAACGGTAGAGAATCTAAAAGAGTTAAACAGACCAACCACTGTGATCAAATAATATGAGTTATGTCTTCTTTCCCTTGAATTATTTGTAATCTCAAACCAAAAAACTAATTGAAATATTTTTATTGTCCACTTTACTTATCATTAAATACTATACCATTCAACAAGATAAAATTTTGACAACTATTTATTACTTTTATATCTAAATAAGATTAAAATTCCTTTTCATTTAACTAGATTGGTCTAGTTATGGATATTAACCAAAAGGCCATGAAAGGAACCAATTTCTATGATATAATTTGTAGTACATGTGTAGAATTGGTACACAAATTGTGTAGATATATTTAAAATGATTTTGAGGTGGTGAGACAAAGGGATTTAACTCTATTAGTCACTTATTAATATCCATGTTAAGTTCAAAGCTCATGTGTAGAGAAAATCTCAGATATGTACAAACAACCAAAATTTTAGTAAAATTAATTTTTTTTTATAAGAGTATAAAGTTAGCATGAATTGTTTCTCAATTTGACTATGTGAGTTTTATTTCCATGTTTCTAGTTGAACTTCATCATTCATTATCATGAAGTAGAAAAAAAGAGAAGATAAATGAATAGCTATTACCAGACCAGGCTAGTTGAAAAAGCAAGAGGAAAAATGAATACAAAGTTTTATAGTTCATAGATGAGAATAAAGCTATTCATTAAATTGTGCAAGAGATTTTTTATCAATCTAATCATTAAGATGAAAACATATCCAAAATGTTAGTAAGTCTTAAAAATCATTTTAATTTAGATAGTAATAACAATTATCAATCAGAAAGTTTAAGTACAATGTATTTAAAAGAGGATATTAGTTTAAAAATATTGACTAAGAAATAGATGAGAGATGAGAAAAGAATGGTGCAATATCATCCCAAATAGAAATCTAAAAAAAAGCTCCAAGAAGGGCATGTATACATGCAACACCGTACCAAACATTGGCATTCTTTGCAACAGTGACAGTGTTCTATTGCATGACATTGTTTAGATAAGTAACCAAATTGCCAGAAACATTATAGTAGGTCAATCTTTCTATCATTTAGGCCTTCCATATTAATATGCCCTATCTAACCACTAATAGGACCTTATTTTAACAAGGGGTCCAAGCTTATTAACTGCTTTTCCAACTGTATA
>VDFB02086081.1:282775728-282885660 GCA_007258455.2 Sequoia sempervirens | reverse complement strand
TTTTGTAGACCTCTATTGAAAAAAAGATTCCAACTCAAAAATCCTTGGCCAGAAAGGAGAGCTAAATATGGCAACAAGAACACAAACCCAAACCTACCTCGCTAACAAAAAATATTGGGTTAAAAACAAACACATCACCAATGATGGCATTGTTAATGCTAAAGCAAGAAATGTGATAGGTCCTACAATCATGCTCAAATGATATCAACCCCAAAATGATCCATTGACCACACCAACACCTACCACAAATGTTGTCCAAAACAATCAAAACCAAGGGCAACCACGTCAAACCAAAAAATTTCCAAAGAGATGCATGTACACTACCTTGAGTGAACCAATTGAAGTTGTCCTTAAAAAGCTCCTCCAAAATGGTTTCATCACATTGTAGGACCCTAAACCATATGATCCCAGACAATTCAAGCCATCATGTTGGGATGAAAATTCATTATGTGATTACCGCCGAGAAAAAGGGCATAAAACTTCCTCCTATCGACAATTAAGAAATCTTGTACATGATCTCATTAAACATCGTACCATTGAACTAGATGGACAACAATTTGCTTCAAACTCAGAGCATACAATTCATAAAAACCCATTGCAGGATCATGGTTCAAATAATCCCTCTACGTCAGGTCCAAAGAATAATAACAATTAAGCCAATTACACTCATACCACCTTTGATTGTTCTGGTGGACCCATCATTAACCACCTTCGAGCTACTAATGAACATGTCAATACTGTTACCATCAAGAAAACTCCTAAGTGTAATGTCACAACCCATGGAGGTAAAGTCACAATAGCCAGTCCTCCTGCTAGATAGCCAAAGATTACAATACCCGGTCCATCTACCAAATATTCATAACCCAAGGGACAATTTAATCTCATTGATCAATTGGAAAAAATGCCTACTCAAATCTCCATACTCGAGCTACTACGCATTTCTCTTCCACAAAAAGCCATACTTGACAAGACATTATGTAGACACATAAAATTGACCTAGGCCTACAAACTCTATTTTCTCCATATTTCTTCCTAACATAATTAAAATATTTAATTATGCCATATGGTTCAAATTCAACTATTAATTAAATAATTTGTAATTATTTAATTAATTCATGTCTTTCCTTCCTCTTCATTATTTAAATAGATAAAAAATATATTTATTTAAATACGTCACTAATTCTCTAATGTCTCTCTATGATTTTTTATATTAAATATAGAGTAAGCAGAAAATACATATCAAAAGTCTGAAAGTATCACTCCATAATGGATCATAATATCAACAAAAAAACCAACCCCAGCCCCACCTTTACAAAAAGTAGAAAGAAGCAACCAAATTCCAAGTCCAAAAGAAAAACGCATTACAAAAAACTAGCAGACCTAGCTAGGAGCAATCTAAAGAAGTCTAATGATCATCCTGTAACAAAAGATATTAGCTCCACCAAGATTCCAATACAAAATATACACATAAGCAAACTAAACAGGAAAATGAACAACTAAATACAAATCAAAAGGATGTGCAAGAAAGCTATCCACAAAGTGCATTAAGTAGCACCAAGGTATTAGCAACATAAAATTCCTCATATGAAGGTGTATCATTCTGATTATTCCTCTCGACTTCCTTTTTCTTCCCCTCTACAATATCATGACAGAAGGCTTGAAGATCCCTCAAAAACACATCGATACTAGGATGCCCCTCTAGCCATAAGTGTTTGTACCTTGCTTCCATGATGTCTATAGTGACCTGGCCATTTTCCAAATAACTCCATAATTTTTCCTTTGAAATAGCCACAGTGATATACACCCGCATTGCAATGGTATAAAATATGAGTCTCCTAGAGGACTCAGTAAGCAACCTTTTTCTCCCTTGAAAGACATCTTCGTTCCTCGCTTTCCAAATAAGCCAAAGAATATTGGAAGACAAACACAACCAAAAAAGCTTAGCAATTTTCCCCATCTTATAATTATGCATGAACAAAATATTCTTAGGCAACAACTGACCATTAGATGTCCAGCTATCAAGCCCATTAAAAAAAAAATTCCAAACTTCTTATGCAAAGATGCATTCAAAAAAGATATGAAACAAAGTCTCAGGAACTCTACACAACTTGCAAACTATAATATCATCATTTTTGCATTTGAAAGAAAGCTTCTGCAAAATAAGGAGCCATCTAAAACAAGCTTGTTTAGCTTCAATATGTCTACTCCAGTTATTATGAAAAACTTTTTTCCATTGAGTTTTATCCCACTATTGTTTCCAGGTTTGATTCAAATGGTTAGTCAAATCAATGTGACCTGTTAGCATAGTATAAAGTTCTTTAACTTTAGTCTTCCTTATATTTGAGCCATTTTTCCATTGGAATTATTTAAACTGATCAAGATCATTTTTAGTTTCCATGGGAAATTTTATCCAGCTACAGGCCTCTCTAAGGACCGAGTATGTTCTCCAGTTAGAGGGAGGAAGATTGAACTTAGTAGTCAACTCAATCCAACCCTTCAGTTTGCCATCTTTCAAAATATCACTAAAATGTCTAATGCCAATGGAGGCCCAACACTTTGCCAAGCAACCTTGGATAAGAGCCAAAGGTTTCCCTCTATGTTGAAAGTTCCACCAAATAGATCTATGAGACTGAATAGTTCCAAAATCCCCATTAATGAACTAATGATTATCTAGGTGTTTTTTCATCATCTCCCAGGCCTTCCAAATAGTTCTAAAAACACTAGACCCTGCAGGTAACATGACCTCTTGGCTACAAAGAATATCACTGATAGGAAAGCCCCTCCAAGCCTTAGCTCATTTAGGAACAACTCTAATAATATTCTACCAAATCAGTACTTTCCAAGGTTCCCCACCATCCAAATACCCTAGAACCCATTTTGAAGCAAGGGAAATTCCATGCAACTTCAAATCTTTCAATCCTAGGCCACCTTTAGACTTTTCAATGATGCACCACTCCCAGTTAACAACATGCCTCTTTCTCTTCCCTTTCCCATCTGACTAGAGAAAATCCCTTAATCTTTTCTGAATCTCATTGATTTGATAAGAATTGAAAAACCACACCGAAGCAAAGTAGATGCTATAAGAAGAGAGAATCTTTTGGAAAATTTGAATCCTACCAGCAAAAGAAAGAAACTGTCTATTCCACTTGGAGATATTCTTCTCAATTTTATCTCAGATCCATAGCCACATTTCCTTCAAGTCTAGTTCCACAAAAAAGGGAATCCCAAGATATCTAACAAGCTTGTGAGGACCACCCCATTGAATTCCATACTTAGGAATCTAGTCTAGGGTCTCTCTATGATTAAATAAATTCTTAAATTTATTTTTCTATCTTTTGTCCATTATTTCCTCTTGATTATTTAAAAAAATAAATTTTATTTGTTTGTTTGTTTAAAATACATCATTAACTTCTAAATGTCTTCTCATAATTAAATAAGTTATTTAATTTATTTAATTATTGTCCACCTTGGCCTTTTCCCAATTTTAAATAAAATTATTTAAAATTGTCCCACTTTCTAATTTTCTCTCTCTTAGTAAATAATAGTTATTTACTATCACATGACCCCACCTTTTTGAATTAGATTAATTTTTAATTCAAAATGAAAAATTTCCTCTATTAATCAAATAATTTCTAATATTATTTGATTTTTTAGCTCTTTCTTTTTCCATGCCATTGTTATCTCCTTGTCACATGCAATCTTGTCCTTTGATTTGATTTTCTAAAATCAAATCTCAGCCCTTTATTTCAAATTTCACCCTAATGTTTCCCTAACCCTAATTATGGGTTGTCACATTCAATCTCAACCATTGATCTTAGGGTATTTTTCAATCTTGAATCTTGGCCATTCATCCAAAATTGACTTTTCTATAAAATGGCAATTTTGGTCTCATTTGGACAACTTCAGACATCTACATCTCTTGAAATTTTGACATCTTGGCATTTCTTGACTTCATTTTCATGCTTTAGGATAGCTTCATAGTTGCATTATGTAGCATTTTTATAGAATCCTTCAACATTTTCTTAGGAAATTGGAATTATCATAAGTTGCTCATCACAAATCTGAGGGAAATTATCTACTTGCAGCAAATAGAGAAGGTGCAATGGAGGTTAATCTTTCCTTGTTTTCATGTTTTTACTCCTTTGTTCTTTCTTGCTTTTTTTTGGGTTATCTTATTTAAGCTTTAATCTACTAACCTAGGTTTTTCCCTAAGCTACATTGGTGAACCTAACATGAAAATCACACTTTTTGTAGATTTTTGTATGACATTTTTTGTTTTGTAGGTATAGGTATAGCGTGACACATTTGTTGTTTTCTGAGCTACATTCACAGTACCGCGACACATTCACCTTACAGAACAACACATCTGCTATATTGTGATGCATCCACCTTATAGAACGACGCATTTTCTCTTTTGTGATGCATTTGTCTCGTAGTTTGACGTATCTATGTACAAATTCCAACTTTTGGCCTTGAGGTGCATTTGTTGTGTAGATTGACACATCTGCCTAGAAATTTCTAGCTTTCTACCTACGATGCATTTGACTTCTAGAAGGACGCATTTTCCTGGTAAAAAATTACTTTTAGGTTTTTGCAAAATTTTTAGATTTCTTTTCTGTTAGTAGCTTAAGGGTTTTTTGGGTTACTAATATTTTGTTTGCAGCATGTGGTGAGGAGTCTAACCTTGGTTTTTGTTGAATTTCATATCACTTTTTCAATTCCTTAAAGGAAACAAACAACAAAAAACATTTTTTCATTCACACTCATTGGTTAAAATGAACATGCATATTCACTCATGGGCTTAAAATGAACACAATCTTGCATTGAAACTCATATGGTTAAAATTTACATGCATCTTAATGTCATGGGATTAAAATGAACTTTTTCTTTCTAACATCAAGTTAAAAGTTTAAAATGAAAAAAGTGTTTTAGGTGTTTTCCTCACATTACAATTTTGATAACTAAAATTAACAAGTGTCTCCAATTTGTGTAACCTCAATTCAATAATAGAAGTATCCTCTCCCCTTGCACACTTGTGCGATCCTAGGTGCAAGAGAAACTATTATTAACTCTAGGAATTGGGCCTTCCTTGGCGTGAAAAAGTACTCACTCCAAGGCAACTCAAACTGACAACAAAGATCTTTAGCCGAGCTACTCCCGACTGGTATACAAATGTGAATCCTGATGGAAAACTTAGGATTATGAGTGTGGATGTGTCACACGAACAAGTGAATTCCCCAAAATCCTATTGAGTGTAACCTCTTCTGGTTAGAATTCCTCCTTATTGGAGCTAGTATTTCCCCATGTGTGGCCACTCGAATGGGAATCGTAAACTAAAAACCTTTGTGTAGTTGCCAAAAACACATCTATTCACTAGCACAACAATGGTTGTTGCCAAGGCATCCACATTCTCACAGTTCTTAATAGAGGTGAAAATCCTACCATGGGAGATTTATGGGGGCTTGAAGCTTAGTTGACCCAAGAAGTGAGTGCAATGTAAGGGGGAGCCTATGTGGCCAAGCTTCTAGATCACCCGCTAAGAATAAGTTTGTTTGGGGAAACCTAGGTGGAATCTAGCGAATATAGTCCTTGCCTAACCTAGTATTTTTTCTTGTCTTCATTGTGCATGTTTTCATCATTCAAAGTGAAAATATTATGTTTTCCAATTGTTTTCTGAGACATTGAACAAATAAACACCTTTCACAGACCTAGAAACATTCATTCAAAACTCAAACAATTCTTAAAATTTGCCAAAATTGCAAACAAACTAGACCTCCATTTAGCCTACAATGCATTTTCTATCTTTTGCAATGCATTCGCCATTCTAAACCACATTTGAAACTTTTTGTGTTGCAATTGCTCTGCTAAAACACATTTTCTATTCTCTGCAACACATTCAACTATTCTGAACCACATTTAATTTCTAAAATGGCACAATTTATTTCGTGTGTCGCATATGTGACCTATAACGACACATTCACTAAAACTAAGAAACATTTGACACCCTGCAATGCATCTATGACCTAAATTGACACAATTTCCTGTCACTAAGAAAGACACTGTTATAGTCCAAAACCCAAGTTCAAACATTTTTCATCTATTGTCAAACATCTTTTTCCAGCGGCCTTTGTTAAAAACCAGACAAGGAATTTCTCAAGTTCTTCATTCTTTGCATCTTTTAGTTTGCATTCTCCCATAGGTCTGTCCTTGCAAATTTTTAGTTGCATCCTTAGAATCCATCATCATCACTTTCAACAATAAACTAGTCTTTAGGTCCTCATATTGTTGCAAAATTTGGAATAGGAAAACTACCATACTATGCAAAATATTTTCCTTCAAAATTAGGTTATCATTGGACTTAGTCAAAATCATTTCCTTTAGTCATTATCCTTTTGTGAGACTTTCCAACTCAAAAGTCTAGTTAGGAAACCTCACTTTGTCATCTTTTCATTTTCATGTAGTCATACCAACAAGTCCTTTGATGATCCAAATTGAGAGATAGACTAAGCCTTGAGTGGTTGAGTAAACCTTTTCTAAAATTCCATCAAAACCACTTTGACCATTGCATTTGCATACCCAAGAAAATCCTAGTCATTTTAGTCCTCATTTTGCATCCCTTTCCAAAAAATATAGAGTCATACCTTTCATCCTAGTCTTCATTATCCTTTTGCATTTGTCATTTCCTTTAATACAACATTGTCATATTGTATCTCTTATTTCCAAAAATCCAAAAGTATAATTTCATTTGCATCCCTTATTCAAAAAAATCCAAAAAACATAGCATCATATCATTCTCATTCATAAACTTAGTTGTCATTTTCATCTTCCTCATTTGAGCAAAATCCTTATATGGTTGAGACTAGGCTCCAAAGGAAAAGAATAAAAATGGATCTTTTTGGAAAAGACACCACCACCTATAACTTCTCTAATGACATGAACCAAAACACAAACTCGAGGGCACCTTTCATTAATCCTTTCAGTGACATAAACTTTCCATCTTCTTCATGCAACCCCTTTGAACCATTCATACGTAGGGATGAAAATGGACACGTATTCGTGGAAGACTTATAAGCTACCACACAAAATACCAACATGGCCTCCTTTGTGGAAGAATTAGTCTTGCAAGACTCAGACAGATATCTAGCCATGCTTTTACACCAAGGGGCCAAATTACCACGTGGGTTTGACATTAACACCTTAAGAGCTTGACTTCTCCTAATCATGATGCAAACAATAATACAAACAATACTTCCAACACTAGTCAACCTCAACACAATGCAAAAAATACCTTCATTGGTGCCACCACTCAAAGTGCCACAAACACCACCAATGCTACCTCTAATGGCACCTCATCTCAAAATATTTCCAATATGATCAATGCAACATCCATTGGAGGAACATAAACCATGTAACAATCAATGCTATTAATGTTAACAATGTCCTCACAGTCAATTGGAGCTACCTTTGGGTCCTCAACAATGGGGGAAAGTTCTTCAAACCTTATATTCAGAGCTTCATCTAGCACCATGGGAACAACATCATCAAATCCTTTAATTGGGTCATCAAATAATTCCATGGGAACAAATTCATTCATCCCCTTTGGGAGAAATAAACTACAGATTTCCATTTGAGGACCCCAACCAAATGTCAATAATTCATCACAACTCAACACCAATACCAATATCCCCCAAAGGAAAAACACCGACATTCCCCATGGACACATATACCAATTTGGACAAGGCAATCAGATTACACAACATATGGCTTCATTTGGACACCAAAATACTCAAGGTCAACACATTCCACAAATATCGACTAATACTATTGGAGTACACATTCCCACATATGCATCACACATTTGTACCCATCAACACATCCCTAATCAAAACATGCAATACCAAAAACCTCTGAACCAAAACACATCATACATTTCACAACAACAATACACACCAAATCAAAACACATCTTCACAAAAAAGGGGACTCATGGAATACCTGTCACTAGCATGTGTGACGCTATGAACAACCCCATAATTGATGCACTCACAACCCAAATTGCAACCTTGCAAAAGCAAATGGAGAATATGAAAATGCAATAGAAAAAGACTCACACATCATATGACCTATTTCCATACCCTTTTGACACAAGTCTACACATGTTGCAGTTCCCCCCTAGATACATGGTGCCAAACTTCACTAAGTACAAAGGCAAGACAAATCCCCTTGAACATATTCGAGAATTTACAAACAATTGCATGGACATCACCTATGAACAAACTTATTTGATGAGACTCTTCCCTAGGAGTCTTGCAGGTCCTACACTTGAATGGTTTTCCACCTTGCCTAAGGGAATAAAATCATGGGAGGAACTTGCCAACAGATTTGTGTGAAATGATGCCTATAACATTGACACTGACATTTCCATTACCAATTTATGCACGCTTACTCAAGAGGAAACTGGTGAGACCTTTATTCCATTCTTCCAAAGATGGAGAAGTTTAGCAAGTCATGCCATGTTGAGATACCAGAAAAAGAAAGGGTTGACATGTTTGTACAAAACCTCCTAGGCCCATTGAAATATAATTTGAAAGTTCATTTATGCCCCACCTTCACAGACCTAGTTGAAAAGGGAGTCCATTTCGAAAAGGACCTTATTGCTAAAGGAGAACTGAAATATGGCAACAAGAAAATGAACACAAACCCCCTACTAACAAAAATAAATACTGGATCAAGAATAAACAAATTACCAATGATGGAATTGTTGACACTAAGGTGGTAAACACAACGGGCCCTATACTCACTCTAAAAGGATCTCAACCACAAAACACACCATTGATCACACCAACACCTACTACAAATTCCATCCAAAATAATCAAAACAATCAAAATAGTCAAAACAATCAAAACCAAAGGTAGCCATTTCAAACTAGGAAATTTCCAAAGAGACGTACATACACTGCCTTGGGTGAGCCAATTGAAGAGGTCCTTAAGAAACTTCTCCAAAATGGTGTCATCACATTACAGAACCCAAAGCCATATGACCTAGGAAAATTCAAGCCATCTTGGTGGGATGACAATGCATTTTGTGATTATCACCATGCAAAAGGGCATAAAACCTCCTCTTGTCGACAATTAAGAAATCTTGTACAAGACCTCATTGAAAATTGCACCATTGAACTAGGTGGACAATAATCTGCATCAAACGTGGATGATACAATTCATAAAAAACCCACTACAAGACCATGGTTCAAATAATCCCTCTATGTTGGGTCTAAAGACCAATAATAATCATGCCAATTACACTCGCACTACCTTCAAATATTTTGGTGGACCCATTATTAATCACCTCTGGCCTGCCATTGAATATGTTAATACGATTACTATCAAGAAAACACCTGAATGTAATGTCACTACCTATGGTGGAAAAGTCACCATAGCTAGTCATTCTCCTCCTAGACAACCAACGATTACGATACCTAGTCCATCCGCCAAATAGTCATAATTAGGTCCATTAGCCAAACAGTCACAACCTAAGGGTCAATTCAATCTATTGACCAATTAGGAAAAACACTTGCTCAAATATTTATACTTGAGTTGTTACGCATTTCTCCTATGCACAAGGCCATACTTGACAAAGATTTACAGGAGTCTTTCATCCCTCATGACATTGATGTCAACCAATTTGAAGCCATGGTGGGATATCTAACCACACCCCATCACATAACATTTTCAGACCATGACTATTCGTCACCAAAACCCTCTCACAGTGACACATTACACATCAAAGTCTTTATCCATAAACCTAAGGTCAAATGAGTTTTAGTAGATGGCAGAGCAGGATTGAACATATGCTCCCTAAAACTGGTTAAAGTTCTAGGCTTCTTTGATGCTTGTGTAGACGCTACCAAGAGCATAATTATAAAGGCATATGATGATGAGGAATGCTCCTCTCAAGGTGTTATCACACTTCCTATCCGAGTTGGGCCGGTCATTGTAGATACATGTCAAGTCCTAGATCTTGAGCTACCATATAACATCTTGCTCAGTCAACCTTGGATCCATGCCCAAAAATTTGTTCCATCCACTTACCATCAATGCTTGAAGTTTCCTTTTGATGACACTGAAATCACCATATATGGAGACCCTGATTCCTTCTATTATTGCACCAATCTAAGGTGTATTTTAGAACACCAAGTTCCCATTAACCCTGAAGATTCTACATCCTCTTCTTCCAAATACATTGATCCATCCACACTTGCCAAACCATCCACTTCCACTTCCTCATCTTCCACCATACCATCTCCTTCCATCCCAAAGGCTGATCCTAATATCAAGATCTAGGACCAAGGTTGCAGAGAATATAAATTAAACATGACCTACTACATCACTAAAATACCCAAGTCTCCAAAGGCTTATGGTCGACCTTGTTTTAGAATGGAGCCTAAAGAGATTTTCAAAGTTCCTCCAACACATATTTTTATAAAATGGGGAGACATTAGAAAAGAAGACATTGAATATTTATCATCATGGATTTATAAGGACCCAGAAGACCCATCCCCATTACCAGTCTAGATATATGGCAAAGGATATGATATAGTGAAGGCCCAAGGATATGATAGAACTAGTGGCCTCGGAAAAAATAAAACTAGAATGTGAGAACCTATAATGCCTTCTCGAAGACCAAAGTATCTTGGGCTAGGGTTTGGGCTACCTAAAACTGATGATCAATGTACCAGTGTACTTCTAGGTGAGAGTGTGAATGCTTCCAAAAGTGTCAAGACTATTGAAGATTCCCTTACTGAAATTGACTCCCAAGAGTGGGAATTTGGTTCCCAAAGATCCCTGAGTGACTGTTGCCTTGATGAAATGTTTTTGGAACCTAGTGAACTTTCCTTTGATGAAAAATTTAGACGGATGTTCAAAGTTGACCTTCCTAAAGAAACTCCCATAGTCCCATTGAAGAGAGAAGAATGGATAGGATTCTTTTGGCCTCACGATAATGATAAACCTACACCGACATATGACTATCATTCAGACACACCTATCCGGCCAACTAACCTTAATGACCATCAATTGAATTCATTTGAATCACCACATGACACTATCGACTATGATTCCAATCCATTTTTCCCCTATTTTGATAATGATTCTGAATCAAGTGAAGGAGAATATTAGATAGAATCTGAATGGGAGTTGGAGGATGACAATTTCATCTTTACCCTCTCCCAATCCATCTGCATGCTTTCCACATCCTCCCCACCATTTTCCAATACTAATGATGGTATCTCACTTGTCTACCCATAGCTAATTGATTGGGATCAACAAGGCCTACCGGTTATGGACATATTTCAAAATGACAAAGCCATTGCAGAATTCATGGGACTCTGTGAGGGAATACCTATTGGGGACCACAAAGTTGGATTCATCATAGACCTATATTTTTGAACATACTTTAGGGAGACTGTGCAATCCTCTAGTTGCAAAAATAAAAATAAAAATAAAACAAGAAAAGACATGTCTTTAGGTGAAAACCGAAAGGCACCTTGTGATGATACAAAAGTAAAAATAAAGGATGTATCCAAGAGTAAAAACCTCTTCAAGGCACCCAAGGATGGAGGATTGGAATTTCTCCTTGTCACACAAGAAAAATCATCAATGCTCATTAAGGATACCATGGAAGTTAACATAGCCACAATAGAATATCCTAAAATTGTTCTCTTTACAACATCTTTGACAGAGGAAGAAAAACCCAAATTCCACAAATTATTCTCAGAACGTAAGATTAACTTCGCATGGTCTTATGGTGACATGCTTGGGTTGGATCCTGAATTAGTATTACATCACCTGCCCTTACTTCCAGATGCCAAACTAGTAAAGCAGAAGCTATGAAATATGCACCCACAAATTGCCTTGTTAGTCAAAGCAAAGCTCAAGAAGTTGCTAGATGTGGGATTCATACGGTCAATAGACTATGTTGAATGGATTTAAAATTTGGTACCTGTCACTAAGCCAAATGGTCAAATACGTATCTACACAGACTTTCAGGATTTGAACAAGGAATGCCCAAATGATTACTTTCCATTACCAAACATAGATATCATAGTTGACCATACAACAGGATACAAGATGCTATCACTCATGGATGGTTTCTCAGGTTATAATCAGATTTGGATTGCCCCTAAAGATCAACACAAAACATCATTTACATGTCCTTGGGGTACATACTATTGGAATGTCATGTCTTTTGGCCTCAAGAATGTAAGTGCCACATATCAAAGAACCATGACAACAATACTCCATGACATGATGCACATGCTAATGGAATATTATGTGGATGACCTTTTGGAAAAGTCTTTGACATGCAAGGATCACCTTAATGTGCTAGATAAAATTTTCAAAAGACTGGAAGAGTACAAAGTTTGCTTGAATCCTAAGAAATGTGTCTTTGGTGTAACATCAAGAAAACTTTTGGGATATATAGTTTCTCACAAAGGCATTGAAATGGATCCTGCCAAAGTAAAATCAATATAAGACATGCCTCCACCAAAAGGAATAAGTGATCTAAGAAAATTGAAAGGAAGATTACAATCAACTCGATGATTCATCACATGACTAGCAGACAAGTGTTAGCCATTTCATATCTCCTACACAAAGGCATCCCCTTTGTGTGGACTAATAAATGTCAAGAGGCCTTCCAACAAATAAAGGACTATCTATTGTCAGCACCTATCTTGATGCCACCTATCGAAGGAAAACATTTGATTCTATATATTTATGTAACAACTTTAGCACTGGGGTCATTGCTTGCACAAAATGATCTTGACGAAAAGGAAAGGGTAATATACTACATCAGTCGGACATTGGTAAAATATGAGTTGAACTACACACCTATTGAACGCGCTTTTCTTGCAGTTGTCTTCACCACCCAAAACTTAAGACATTACATGCTGAATCACAAGACACAACTTGTAGCGAAAATTGATCCTTTGAAGTATCTCCTCAGTTGTGCAACATTGATAGGTCACTTGGAAAAATGGGTTATGATATTCAGTGAGTATGACATATAGTATGTGGAACGAAAGGCCATAAAAGGACAAGTAATAGAAGATCAACTTGTAGAAGCACCTGTACAAGGAAATCATCCATTGGTAGCAGAATTTCCTGATGAGTCCATATTTTTGTTACCTGATTTTCACCTAGGGGCTCAAATAGGTAGGGAAATCTATGTTTCAGGTGTTCATGAAGGCCAAATGGGGACATTGTTGTGCAGGATTAAATCATATACCTGATGTATTTCTCAAGGAAGTCTGTTAGAAAAACATGCCTCAATCAGATTTGGCATAAAACTCCTAATGAAGAAGGTAACTGAGCCCCTCCTATTGTCTTGTCGACTAGCAGTGTGTTATACCCATTTGAAATCCTCATGGTCACCAAGACATCTTAGTCACTGTGAAATTTTATATCTCTCTCCGCTTGGGTTGTCTCACTGAAAATTGTTCACAAAGGTGGCATTGGGGGGAATGAATTGGCTTTGGGGAGAGGTCTTTCCGATTGAATGTGGCCTCGCTAAAGGAATCTTCATTCGGGGAGAGGTCCTACAGATCAAGCAGGGTCTCGGTGAAATGAAGTTGCTTCGGGGAGAGGTCTCACTGACCGAAGGTGGCCTCACCGAAGGAATTTGCATTTGGGGAGAGGTCCTACTGACTGAGCAAGGTCTCGGCGAAATGAAGTGGCCTTGATGAAAGGTTTTTCCGACCCGATGGTGTCTTGCCAAAGGGAGTTAGCATCGGCATAGTGTTTTGAAATCAGGGAGATGTCATGCCGAACCAATGGTGTCTTTCTGAAGGTCCATGCCTTCGGTATGAGGTCTTCCTGACTGATGGTTGTCTTGCCGATAGCGATGGGTCTACTGCAGACTTCGGCAAGAACTCTTGCCGAATGCGGATGTCTGGGCGATGAAATGGCGATATCGGTATGACTCCTGAGGGCTTGCTATGATGTCTGACTGAAGGAAATAGTCTTTCTGATGGTTCTAGGGATGTCGATATGACTTTTGCAGCTCGATATGAACTCTTGCTAATGGTTGTAAGCCATGATGAATGCTGCTGCGAAGTCTAATCACATTGGGGAGACACGGCTAGTGTCTCACTAACATGCAATTTGGTTTGAACGACCTTTGACCGTCTGAGAATCTATGCAGCATGAGTTCAACCAATCAGAAGGAGCTAAAGATGGACCATGGGAAGTTTGACTATTGTGACTATTCCTGTGGGGAAGATTAGTAGAATGTGAGTAGTATGGATCTACTCTGTGATCAAGGATGATGAATCAGTTTGAAGGCAGTAGTGTTGTCTCTAGGGAGGCATAACAATAGAGAACATTAAATGCTATCTTTCTTGTGAGGGGATCAACTTGAAGAAAGATCTAAAATAGGGGAAGAAGTCGTGAGTCTCAAAGACAGCTGGGATGTCTGTTGGAAAAGGTAGAGTGACATTTATGATAATGCTTCAGGGCATTCAAGGCAGCTTTGATGGAAGTTCGAAGGTGGACACGAAGGCCAGAAGTTAATGTGATGGTTGCAAAAGATCTGAAGGGCCATCCCTAGAGCAATATTTCACCGACATGGACATGAGGATGTACATTGAATGCATTAACTTTATTTTCAAAAGATCTGAGGGTCAACCTTTCTAAAAATTGATATTTTGTAAACCCTAAAACAAAGGGGCGACACTTTTTTAGTTTTGGTATATATGGTATTTTTGCCTCATTTTGTAGTTCAGTTCTCATTTTCTACTTTATGACTTCTATGAGTCCTTAGAGGAGAATACTGAGTTTTGTAACTCATTTTACAGACATTGTATGGTAGAGTTTCACCTTTGGAGATCAATAAAGAAAATAATTTATGCCTTCTCAGTTATCTGTTTCATTGAGTGTGTTGGATGATTGATAAATTTACATGTGAGTTTTCTTATTCCTTGTTAAATTGTCTCATTAATAACACTTTTAAGTAGAGGAGACATGTATATTGCAGGTTATAGGTTATGTTGGTGATGCAGACAATTTTTAGTTGTGAGGAGAATTTATCATCCTTATAGGACTGTATGTATCCTAGCTTTCTTATGAAACGTTTATGCAGTATCATATGAGTATTGAGTTGTGCATATCAGCTTTTATTAGTTGATTGAAAACTGTGTTAAGTAGTTGTACATGTTTTGAACAAATTTGGTGTATCACCATAGGTTTTAATTTTCATTTTCATGCAATCCTCCCTTTTCCTTAAAAATATTAGTAGTTAAGTGATATTACCAGTTAGGAGCCGGTCTTATCTGGAGGTTCATTTAAACTCTAGGTGACCCACAACCTTGAAATGATCCCATGTTTCTCTAGAAAGCTTAATTTTTCATAACTTTGCATAGGGTGCATTTCTAGGAGACAACAATTTTGGCATGCCCGGTGGGACTGAGTCAGAAGTAAAATTCCTAAGTCTTGTTGTTTTGATGTACTGACAGTGAGCTAATAGCCTTTTAGAGGTCATTTTTAAGCATATCTGGCAACTCTGTGTGGAGGAAAGGATCAATGTGTTTGTTTATATGAGAAAAATAGAAACCAAAAGTTCAAAAGCTATAGAGTTCTTACATTTATCTCCTCCAAGAAGAAAAGGGAGAACTCTCAAAAGGACTATTCCTTCTCCTAGAGTTCAGTCAACACCACCTGGTGTTAGTGACAAGGCACTGTTTTCATATGAAAGGAGAAGAAGAAGATACCCTCTAGCTAGGCATTCAACATCTCCTACTCTTAGAACATAACTTTCTGCCTCCTCGTTTGGGGCTTTCAATTGTTCAACAAATATTATTTCTGCTATAGCAAATACTTCTCAACCAAGTTCAAGTTCTGCTTTAGCAAGCATACCAATGCATTCCAGCTCAATGGAAACACCAAGGGCCTTTACTTTTGTACCGTTCAACCAGGGTAGTCCCCTTAATCTAGCACAATATGATGAAATTCCATTGGCATCGTTAAAAGGGTTACTAGAGTTTACTAGAGAAGGACAAGTAACAACTTTTGAACATATTAGAGATGTGGCAGCATTGTGCAATGTGCATCATGTGACACAAGAAAATGTAGCTATGAGATTATTGGCTGTATCTTTCAAGAAGAAGGCATTGGAATGGTTTAGAAGCTTGCCAGTGGGTTCTATAAGAACATGGGATGAGCTTGGTGATGAATTTGCCAGATTTTTTTAGGAAAAATCTGATCACCTATCTTTGGTAGAGCAGTTAACAACCATTAAAAGAGCCCCACAAGAACAAATGGTGGATTTTAATATCCGATTTCAAAAGACTTGGAACAGAATACCTGCTATAGTCAGGCCTTCTATTGATTATGCATTTTTGTACTATTTGAAAAGTTTAAATAGTGATATCTTAGTCATGATACAATCCATGGGGGGTACTTCTTTACCTCAGGCTTATAGTATAGTTATTAAGGCAAAAAATAACCTCATTCAAGCAGGAAAGTTATCACCTAGGCCACCTATGCCCTATTTCCCTGAAATTCAATCAAATATGCCATTACAAATGCCATCTTTAGCCCCTTTACCTGTTGTTCTAGCATTACCCATTGTTGTGAGTCGGGAAGTGTCAGCTGCAGGACCATCAAGTGAATTGCAAGAGATCAAGTCTAGTCAGCAGAAGATAGAAAGTATTTTACAGACTATGGGAAATGAGTTGATCAACATGAAGAAACAGTAGCAAGGGGAAAGGATGAATTTTCAATAGCAGAATGAACAATAAGGTCAGAATGCAAATCAGTCTTATCAAAACTAGGGATATCAGTATCAGCAAAATAGGAAACCCTATCAAGGTGCTTATCAGAGGAAAAATGTTAATCAGAGACCATTTCAATCTTATAATCCAGCTCCTCTTAATGTTGTAAATCCAGTGAAAGATATGGTTCTAGCCTAGAATAACTTTGTGATAGAAAATGAATGGTGTTATTCATGTAATCAAGCACATAACCTAGCCTCATGCTCAAATGGGGTAGTTAATCAGGAATTTATGGTCCAAAATGTTATCAGTCCACAACCAGATGCACCTGCTAATATACCTGAACAACAACCAGATATACATTCTAATGAGACTACATTTTTAAATTTCCAAAGTGAAGAGATATGTGGTGTGAATGTTGATTCATCAATTGTAGCCAATAGACGAGCTAAGAAAAGAGCTCTAGAGGTGGAGCAATTGGATGATAAAAACATGGGGCCTACAACTATAGAAGCATCATCCACACCTATTCTAAATGTATAAAAAAAAACTACCATCTTACTAATCAATGAGCAGCCTCACAAGAATAAAGAATCGGTTGCTGCTAAAGTACATCAGAACGTACCTTTAACTGTACCTTACAACATTGTGGATAGTATGAAGAAGATGAATGTGAATATGACCACATGGGACTCCTTAAGCATTCCTAGATAGGCTGATCTACTAAAAAAAGCATTATTTGAAGAGACAAATCCTAAACAAGTTGCTATTGATTCCTAGAGGGTCATAATGGCTAATGATGATAAAGGGAAAGTTGCTAATATTAGTAGCCAAGGGGAATCTACAATTCAAGGTAAGAACATGAGACCTCCTCCCTTTTATGTTTCATTGATTATTGGAAAAAATTTAGTGCACAATTGTATGGTAGATAGTGGTGCTACCTGTTCTATGATGCCCAAGCAAGTAGCTGATCAGTTAGGTTTAAAGTATGAACCTTTAGAGGAAGGAGTAGTCCAGTTCGATGGATCATTTGTTAATACAGTGGGTCTTATCAAAGATGCTAGCTTAACTCTGCGTGCTTTCCCTAATTTTTCAATTTTCCAAGACATTTATGTGGTAGATTTGCCTCCGTATTTTGGGTTATGTTTTTCAAGAGAGTTTACAGCTAAAATAGGGGGATACCTTTCATCTGACTAGTCTCACATGTTGTTTCATACTAGGTATGGAACTAAAGTAACCATTAAGTCTGAGTTACTTGCAAAAGACAATATAGAACCCTATATACCTAGTGAAATAAATGCCAATTGCATAATTTTCGAACAAGACAAGCATGCTGCTATCTTTGATCTTCATATTGTTGTCGATGATATTCTTAATATAATTTTAGATGAGTGGGCAGTAGGCCAAACTTCTAGTGCTGAAAGTGACTTGGTGTCGGATGCTGGTATGGGTAACTACATGTTTCAAGAAGCTGATATAGTGATGCCTAACTTGGTTAAGAGGCCAGTGAATGATTGTGATCAGCAAGATGAAGTTTGGGAAATGCATTTTGATGGCTCAAGGAGTAGGCATTGTGCTAGTGGGGGTGCATTATTATTTTCCCCAAGAGTTGAAAGATATTATGTAACCTTTAGGTTTTCATTTTCGTGCACTAATAACACAACAAAATATGAAGGTCTTATTCAAGGGTTGGAATGGGCAAGGAAACATGGAATTAAGTGTTTAAAGGTGCATGGGGACAATGAATTGATAGTAAATCAGGTTAGAGGCCTGAATGTTGTTAGAAATGATATTCTTAAATTGTATAAGCATAGGGTTTGGGACCTCATTGAGGATTTTGAGGCTTTCAATATCATTTCAATTCCAAGAAATTAGAATCAACACATTGATAGATTAGCAGTTGTGGGAGCTCAGTTTGACATTCTGAACAATGTAAGGAAGGAATGTAATCAGCAGCACATCAAGGTTGTTATTAGGCCTTTAGTGCCAGATAACAATGTTAACTAGCTAGTATTTGAGAGTGATGAGCATATTCTATAGTTTCTACTTGAAAAGGACATGTTTGCAGCATCAAACTAGGAGAGAATTAAGCAGTAGTATGGAGGCTAGGTACTGCAATTAAAGAACAACAAGTTGCCTAAGGGTTTGGTCACCCTAGAAATTATTTTCAACTCTGATGATTAGGCTAAAAGTAACAAATCCAATTTACTGGTTCAGCAAGATCATTATGAGGACTTAGAAATTGCACCCAAGAGAAGCCTCAAGATAGGAAGAATAAACACTGCTACTGAAAAATAGTCTTTTCTACAATTATTCCAAGAATTTATTGAAATATTCACCTGGGAGTGTGGAGATTTGAAGGGATTTGATCCATGTCTTGCACAACATACAATAGAATTGGAGCCAACAGCCAAACCCATAAGGTAGAAACATAGGCTAGTTAATCCCAAACTAGAGCCATTAATGCAGAAAGAAGTTTTCAGACTTATAGAAAGTGGGATTATCTTTCCCATCAAGCATACTAGATGGGTTGCAAATCTAGTTCCCATCAGGAAGAAAGACTGAGAGCTTAGATTATGTGTAGACTTTAGAGATTTGAACCAAGTTTTGTTAAAGGACAGGCACCCCCTTCTGTCTATGGAGCAGATTCTTCAATGTGTGTCAGGTTCTAAACATTTTTCTTTACTGGATGGATATTCTAGTTATAACCAGATTTTGGTAAGGGAAGAAGATCAATTTAAAATTGCCTTCACCACAAAGTGGGGCACAATGGTGTATAGGAAAATGCCATTTGGTTTGTCTAATGCTGGAGCAACTTTCCCAAAGGCTATGGATATGGCCTTTAGCAACTTAATGTATAATTTTTTTTTAGTATATCTTGACAACATCATTGTCTATTCCAAGAAGACAACATATCACATTGACCATTTGAGGTAGATTTTTGAACGTTGTTGGGAGTTCAGTATATCATTGAAACCCAAGAAATGTGTTTTCTCTGTTCATGAAGGAAAGATTCTTGGGTATGTAATATCTAGGAAGGGAATCACTGTCAATCCTAAAAGAGTTGCAGCAATCTTGGAGATGCCTTTACCTTAGCATAAGAGAGGACTTCAGAGTTTCATTGGTCATATTAATTTTGTCAGGAGGTTTCTTCTTGATATAGCAGCCTTGTTAAAACCCCTTACAACTATGTTAAAAAATAATGCAGAGTTTAGATGGACTCGAGAAGCAAGGGACAATTTTCAACTAATCAAGGAGGTATTAGCTTCAGCCCCAACATTAGTTAACCCAAATTTTAGAAAGGATTTTACCTTGTACGCTTTTGGCAGTTTTGATGTAATTTCTACATTTTTGGTGCAAAAAAATGTAGAAGGGGTGGAGCATCCCATTGCTTTTTACAGCAAGGGTCTGGATGACTATGAGTAGAAGTATACCTTCGTAGAGAAACATGTGTTGGCTGTTGTGAAAAGTTTGAAGAAATTTAGACATCTACTATCTCATAACAAAATTCATCTACAAGTGGCACATTCTAGTGTGAAAGAATTTTTAATCAGCAAAGATCTAAATGAAAAATGGGCTGGATGGATCACAAGAGATACGGAGTACGACGTGGATATTCAAGTCACTAAATTGGTGAGGGGAAAAGGTTTATTCCAACAACTAGCTAATGAAGACATTTCAGTAGTAGAGGATGAACGAGACTCAATTTTGGTTAATGTTGGGACAACAAATAATGAAGCTACTAGCTGGTTGTAGGAGATGTCACATTTCTTGAGAACTGGGGAATGCCCACCTAATCTGAATAGAATGAAGAGGAGGTGCTACCGACTTTAGTCTATTCCTTTCGTCTTGATTGATGATGTGTTATATAGGAAAGATCACAATGGAGTACTACTCAGGTGTGTTGATAATGATCAAGTGGATCAAATATTACATGGGTTCCATGACAAAGCTTCTAGAGGTCACTATACTGCAAGGACAACAACATATAATATTTAAAGAGTAGGCTATTATTGGCCTAACTTGTTTAAGGATGCACATACATATGTCAGGAGATGTTCCAAATGTGCCTTGTTTTTAGGTAAAGAAAAGCTTGCTACTTTTCCATTGCAACCAATTCAGATAGAGCAGCCGTTTATGAAGTGGGGAATTGACTTCATAGGGGAAATCAATCCACCCTCAAGTGCAGGCTATTGGTGGATTATCACAAAAATAGACTATTTTACATAATGGATAGAAGCTTTGCCTCTGAAGGAAGCTAATGAAACAACAGTGCTGAATTTTTATGAAGACATGGTTTGCAGATTCGGAGTCCCAGATTCTATAATTTCTGACAATGCCCTAGCATTTGTTGGTTTGAAGGTTTCTGATTGGGCGTTGAAGAATGAAATTTACTTGAATACAAGCTCCAACTATTATCCTTAGGGCAACGAACTTGCAAAGTCCACTAACAAAAATCTAATTAACATTATCAAAAGGACGCTTCAAAAAAATCAAAGGGATTGGCATGCCAAACTGAAGACTACTCTTTGGGTAGACAGAATTACCCCTAAGAAGGTGATTGGGAACTCACCTTACATGTTGGTGTATGGTAAAGAAGGAAAATTACCTATTTCTACAGAGTTACCCACCTTGGATATCACCAGTCAGCTAGTCTTGTTTGAGCAGACTGATCCACTTGCCTTAAGATATACTCAGCTGATGGAGTTAGAAGAAACTAGAAACAAAGCTATGAAGAACATGGAATGTCAGCAAATCCTAACTAAAAGAACATTTGATAAGAAAATTAGATCAAGAGATTTCATGGTGGGAGATCTTGTACTGAAATGGGATGTTCTAAAGGGAAGGTCAGGCCATCACACTAAGTTTGACAACATGTGGATGGGTCCATTTATTATCAAAGACTGCAAAGAACACAATGCTTACCAACTGGCCACAACTGAAGGTGAAGTGCTTCCTATCCCAGTCAATGGGATACACCTCAAGCCTTGTTTTGAGGTTTGATAAGTTCCTCCTTGTACATGCTTTAGGTTATATTTCATGCATTCAATAAGTGTTGTTGCACTTTAGTTTAGTTGTTGTTGCATTCCCTAAGTGTTGTCCCAACACAGTAAATAGTTTCACTTCTATAGTTTCATGTTTTCATAATGTCTAAGTGACCTATTTCTTGAGTTACGAATGCGTTTGAGCCATGTACAAAGCTGATGTTTTAAGTCAACCTCTAAGTTATCAAGTGACTCCATGCCCAATGGACAAGTCTAGGCTACTACTTACATGTTTAGCAGGCAAACATTTAGCTGAGGTCACCAAAAATGTTACTTGATTTTCACCTACGGGCTCAAATAGGTAGGGAAATCTATGTTTCAGGTGTTCATGAAGGCCAAATGGGGACATTGTTGAGCAGGATTAAATTATATACCCAATGTATTTCTCAAGGAAGTTTGTTAGAAAAATATGCCTCAATCAGATTTGGCATAAAACTCCTAATGAAGAAGGTTGTTGAGACCCTCCTGTTGTCTTGCCGACTAGCAGTGTGTTATACCCATTTGAAATCCTCATGGTTGCCAAGACATCTTAGTCATTGTGAAATTTTACATCTCTCTTTGCTTGGGTTGTCTCATCGACACTTGTTCACAAGGGTGGCATTGGGGGGAATGAAGTGGATTTGGGGAGAGGTCTCGCCAACTGAAGGTGGCCTCACCAAAGGAATCTGCATTCGGGGAGAGTTCCTGCCAACCAAGCAAGGTCTCGGTGAAATAAAGTGGCTTTGGGGAGAGGTCTCACTGATCAAAGGTGGCCTCACGGAAGGAATCTACATTAGGGGAGAGGTCCTGCTGATTGAGCAAGGTCTCGGTGAAATGAAGTGGCCTCGGTGAAAGGTCTTGCTGACCCGATGGTGTCTTGTTGAAGGGAGTTAGTGTCAGTGTAATGTTTTGAAATCGGGGAGATGTCTTGCTGACCCGATGGTGTCTCGCTAAAGGTCCATGCCTTCAATATGAGGTCTTCCTGACTGATGTTTGTCTTGCTGATAGTGATGGGTTTGTTGCAGACTTTGGCAAGATCTCTTGCCGAATGTAGATGTCTAGGCAATGAAATGGCAATATCGGTATGACTCCTGAGGGCTTGCTATGATGTCTGATCAAAGGCAATAGTCTTGCCGATGGTTTTAGGGATGTCGATATGACTTTTGCAGCTCGATATGAACTCTTGGCAATGGTTGTAAGCCATGACGAATGCTGCTGCGAAGTCTAATCACATCGGGGAGACACAACTAGTGTCTCACTGGCATGTGATTTGGTTTGAACAACCTTTGACCATATGGGAATCTATGCGGCATGAGTTAAACCAATCAAAAGGAGCTAAAGATGGACCATGGGTAGTTTGACTATTGTGACTATTCCTCTAGGGAAGATCAGTGGAATGTGAGCAATATGGATTTGCTCTGTGATCAAGGATGATGAATCAGTTCGAATGCAGTAGTGTTGTCTCTAGGAAGGCCTAACAATAGAGAACATTTGATGTTTTCTTTCTTGCGAGGGGATCAACTTGAAGAAAGATCTAAAATAGGGGAAGAATCTATGAGTCTCAAAGATAGCTGGGATGTCTGCTAGCAAAGGTAGAGTGACATTTATGATAATGCTTCAAGGCATTCAAGGCGGCTTTGATGGAAGTTCGAAGGTAGACATGAGGGCTAGAAGTTAATTCAATGGTTGCAAAAGATCTGAAGGGCTATCCCTGGATAAATATTTCACCGACATGGACATGGGGATGTACATTGAATGCATTAACTTTATTTTCAAAAGATCTGAGGGTTGACCCTTCTAAAAACTGATATTTTGTAAACCCTAAAACAAAGGGGCAACACTTTTTTAGTTTTGGTATATATGGCTTTTTTGCCTCATTTTGTAGTTCAATTCTTACTTGCATATTTTTTGCTTTGTGGCTTCTATGAGTCCTTAGAGGAGAATACTGAGTTTTGTAACTCATTTTACAAACATTGTATGGTAGAGTTTCACCTTTGGAGATCAATAAAGAAAACAATTTATGCCTTCTCAGTTATCTATTTCATTGAGTGTGTTGGATGATTGATAAATTTACATGTGAATTTTCTTATTCCTTGTTAAATTGTCTCATTAATAGCACTTTTAAGTAGAGGAGATATGTATATTGTAGGTTATAGGTTATGCTAGTGATGCTGACAATTTTTAGTTGTGAGGAGAATTTATCATCCTTCTAGGACTATATGTATCATAGCTTTCTTATGAAATGATTATGCAGTATCATATGAGTATTGAGTTGTGCATATCAGCTTTTATTAGTTGATTGAAAACTATGTTAAGCAATTGTACATGTTTTGAGAAAATTTGGTGTATCACCATAGGTTTTAATTTTCATTTTCATGCACTCCTCCCTTTTTCTTACAAATATTAGTAGTTAAGCGATATTACCAGTTAGGAGCCGACCTTATCTGGAGGTTCATTTCAACTCTAGGTGACCCACATCCTTGAAATGATCCCATGTTTCTCTAGAAAGCTTAGTTTTTCATAACTTTGCATAGGGTGCATTTCTAGGAGACAACAATTTCATAAAGAGCCTAAATCACCTTGGAAACTTTACTTTGATGGGTCTCATACTAGTTATGGCTCAGGAGCAACCATATATTTTATCACACCACAAGAAGACTCCATCCCTAAGTCATTTCACATTGCTTTTCCATGTATAAATAATGTTGCAGAATATGAGGCACTTGTCACAAGACTCTGAATAGCCATAAAATGGAAAATCAAAACACTTCACGTCTTTTAATATTGTCAGTTGGTCATAAATTAGGTTAATGATGACTATGACACCAAGGATGAAAATTTAATGCCTTACAAACAAATGGTTGATAGTTTTTAGTCATATTTTGACATGCTTTCTTTTGAATAAGTTCCTAGGGTACAAAACAAGCTAGCAAATGCAATGTCTACAGTTAGATCTCTCCTAGACATTCCTAGCAATGTGCAACAATTTGATTTTTTGGTAGAACAACTTCTAGTTCCTGCATATGACATTCTAGAGTCAGAAATAGTTTGTGAGCTTGTTGGTCCCAACTCTCCATGGTATCAAGACATATACAAATATTTCCAGTCCTAGACCCTTCCCCCAAACCTATCCAATAACTAATGAAAATCCTTTATCCACAAAGCTGCCTAATACACCATCATCAATGACACCTTGTACCATTGTAGCTTTGAAAATACCCTTCTTCGATGTCTCGACACTGATGAAGCATGAACAACCTTATGTGAGGTACATGAGGGTATATGCAAATCTCATTCAAGTGGCCCTACCTTAGCTAAGAAGATCATGAGACTTGGGTATTATTGGCCAAGAATGGAAAAAGATGCACTTGAGTTTGTGAGACATGTCGCTAATGTCAAACACATAGTGATTTGATTCATGCACTAGCACAAGAACTTCAGCCGATTACTTCTCCTTGGCTCTTCACACAATGGGGACTCGACCTCGTGGGAAAAATCCATCCTACCTCTTCCAATAGCCATAAATTCATTATCACCACCATTGAGTACTTCACTAAGTGGATCAAAGCCATACCCCTCACATACATAACTAGAAAGTAGATTTCTAAATTCATCATCAATTACAACATCTACTGGTATGGTGTTCTGTAGTCCATCATCATAGACAACGGTCATCCCTTCAAAAATCAAGACATCTATGAGTTGTGTGAATGCTTCCACATCTAATATCATTTCTCCACACCATAGTACCCACAAGGAAATGGTCAAGCTAAGGGATCTAATAAGAAAATTATCAAAATTCTTAAGAAGAAAATCAATGACGTTGGTCATGACTAGCACATACAACATAACCTTGCTATGTGGGCTTACTGCACCAACATTTGCATGCCTACATGAGACACTCCATTTGACCTGGTCTTTGGAGCTGAATCCATCTTGCCCATCAAGGTTGAAATTTCATCTTTATGAGTCTCCCTAAAGGTTCTAATCAATGATGAAGAGTATAGATAGTCACAACTGCATGAATTGGAAATGTTGGAGGAACGCAGAAAAAATGCCTTAAATCATTTATAGGCATATCAAAACTGCCTCTGTCACAGTTATAAAAAGTGAGTCATGGTCAAAATTTTTGACATTGGCGACTTGGTCCTAATGCAAAATCCTAAGAATTAATCTGATAGAGAGAAACCCAAAAATTTTGAGCCTAATTGGCTAGGTCCTTACATCATCACGACCTCATTTGGTTCTAGAGCATACCAGTTGGCTACTCCAGATGGTGAACAATTGACATAACCCATCAATAGTTTGCATCTTTGAAAGTTCTATACATAGCATCAAAGAGCCTAGCTGAAAACTATCAAAAATACAAAAAAAATATAAAAATATAAAAAAATCATCACCGTAATGAAAACCTGGCAAACAAGCGTCTTGGTGACACCAAAAAAATAATAATAAAAAAATAAAAAAATAGTAAAGAGAAATAATTCCTCCAATAGTGAAAGCCTAGTAAACAGGCACTTTGGATAAGTACCATGGTGAAAACCTAGCAAATAGGCACCATGTGTAGTTAGTCTTTGCTTCACCATCTACTATCACTCTATTTTCCTTAATCCATAATAAACACCCACTTTTCTGATGCCATCTCAATCTCCTATCACAAAAATCCTACCATTTCTTTCCATGGCTTACAATGGTTGACATCAGGTCTTCCTTACCATCTGTCTGTCACCCTAAGCGCATCCTTTTGCACATCCTTCGAACTTGGCTAGTCCCATACCTAACTGGGGGAAATCCTTTATCACTTGACTATAGTGGGTATCACACATGGTCCTGTCAATTAAAAAATTCCTAAAAAAAGGACAAAAAATCATAAAATGTCCTAAAAAAGACAAAAAAATCATAAAATGTCCTGAAAAAAGACAAAAATTAAAAATAAATAAATAAATAAATCAACATATTTGAAAAACACAAAAACATCCAAATAAGACTTGAAAATCCCAAAAATAGAGTCATAACTTGTCAAGTCAGTCATGTCAGTTAGTCCATGTTATTGTCAAACTACATTGTCTCTACACAGTTGCTATGTAGGCAAGGCTCATCTTTGGGCTCCTAAGACATTAGGTTAGTCCTTCTAGATTTGTCAAATTATCTTTGGTCATCAAGCCAAATTCATTGGTTGTGTTGAACTATGAGGTCTTTGAGTGTATGACGTAGGGAAGGCCATCAATCGATGAGCCCCCAAAGCCACACTAGGCTAGTCCATTAGGGTTCATGACATTGCACTAGCACACACATTAAATGCCTTCAAGACAAACAAATTATTCCAAAATAGACAAACTCCTAAAACAAACTTTGGCAATCATTCAAACATGTCAATTCTGTCATATAGTCAACTTTGGTCAAACTCAGTCAAAACTAGTCAAACTATCAATTCTTGGTTATTCTTTAGATGTGTCCTAAAAATTAGCCCTTGTCATTTATTTATTCCTTAGGATTCCTCCTTTCCATGCATCATCACCGCCATCTGGAATTTTGAGAGATTCTCTTGGCATTTGAGGATCGATCCTCTTGACATCGACATCATTCAGGATGTGTCCTTCCTGAATTTGGCATTACCTTGAATTTGTCACCTAGACATCGTCAAACCTGGCATCTTGGTATCAAAACATTTGACATTCAGACACACTTGGAAAACACTTGATAAACACTTGGAAAACACTATCTTGTCATTTTGTCCTTTGATTTTTCATCATGCTACTAGTTCCCCAAGGATGTCCTGGCAATAGGATTTAGAGGAGCAACAATGTATCATGATGATTTTCTTATATTTTATTTTCCAAATAGTCATGTTGCTAGTTCCTCGAGGATGTCCTGGAAATAGGATTTAGAGGAGCAATGATGTTTCATGACTTGTCTTTCATGTTTTTCTTGTTTTTGTGGTTGGTTGTGACAAAAAGACTAGGGCAGCAATGCTTTTAGTACGACCTTGCACACCATTGATCTATGTCATATCATGGTATTTGTTGGCCATTACAATAATCCACCCAATGAAGATTAAGAGCAAGAACTATTGGTTCTTTGGTAATATGTCGAAGGATTATGTCTCCGCACTAACATCCATCTCCTTCTATCTTGTCATTTCTCCTCTTTCATCTCCTGATGATATCCTGACATACAAAAATATAATTGCATACATGATCATATAGACATTGCATTAGTTCATCACACATTTACATATATCCATTCACTTAGTTACATAATGCATTAAAACATGCATTAAGGAATTAAACATCAATTCACACATTTGCATTTACACCACTAGCATATATCATTTGCATTAATTTTCATTCACATAACATATAAGTGCGCTTAACATTTCCATACATCATCCATACACATCATAACATAAGACATCACATGTCACATTATTAATACATATATAGTCATACATTAATGCATCTATAATCATAAACATGGCATTAATTAGAATCAAAACATTATGTATCCATATAGAACATCATTTAACCATCATACATAACATAATATCATCATGGAATATAACCATCACAACTGCATACATCACATAACATATAAAATGCATCATCACATAACATAAAGCATATAGTCCATGCCAAAATTGCATCATATATATAATCTCAAAAAATCATGTCACAAGATAGAGTCATGAGATATCCCAAAAATAGAGCTCATAGGCTCAATGGTCAAAATATAAATGTCATTATATAATGTTTCAAACATATTGATAGGAAAATAATAAATAATGTCCTAGGTTGTGCTCTCCCCATCCTCTCAAGGAGAAGACCGAGGTGACTAGTGCTCTATGAACATAATTGATGGCATCATGGACATGGTAGGAAAAGTATGTGAAGTTGATGGATCTATCACTAGCGGTTGGCTATGATCTGACTTGTGCCTTGAAGCAGATGAACCATGGCTATGGATGGATCTATGGCCTGAGGAATGTCTATGACTATGATGGGACTAGTGACCTATGAATTCCTTGAGGAGGTGGAACCACCCACACTACTCTGATTGTGGCTACTATGTGTCTGACTGCTACTCCCTGACCCACTCCCTGTCCTACTTTGAGATCTAGGCAAGCCAGGCTCCCACCACTCGATCAACACTGCTCTCTCATACAACATTCAATACTAGCCCCAACTAGTGATGTCCCTGGCCAACTCCTTGGCGATGTCCCCAACTAGCCCTATACATAACTATGTGAAATCTGCACACTAGCTATGTGCCTCCTGCCATCGGATCTCGGCCTGATCCCGCTCTACTTGTGTGACCTCTAACTCTGCTCGTAGGGATCTGATATGTGTTGTGGACTTGTCTAGTCGTTGCATATCAGCCAATCTCTAATCAATAGTAGCATCATGAGGCAAAGGTGGTCCTTTGGGTATATCATCCTCCCCCTCCACCATGCGCTCTTGCAGCTACCTCTCCACCTCATCCATATCATTCTCACCACCAATGTCCAACTCATCATCACCTCCGATCTCCTCCTCACCACCAACTACCTCCTCCCCTCTGCCAACATCCAAGGCCTCCTCACCTATGTGTACCTTAGCCTCCACCTCTACCTCCTACCTAGCCTTGGCCTCTGGCTACTCCTCCTCCTGTCGAACTCCCTCATCCCTCTCCTCCTCGACCACCTCAAGAATCAAATCTAGGGTCACCCTCTCAACATTCTCGTGGACTCTCCTTCCTTGCCTCCTGCCATCTCCTCCTCTCCTCCTCCTACCTCCACCCCCACCATCTCCTTTTTCACCTTTGTCATCACCTCCACCATCTCCTCCACCCCTCCCCCAATATCCAACTCCTCATAATGGCCTTCAACCTCATCCTCACCCCCAACTATCTCCTCCCCTACCACTATCTCTGCCTCCTCAGCTGCCTCACCACATCTATGGTATAACTAAACAATGATCAACTAGTACTGGCCCATCTGGGTCTGCCAAGGGTTGTGGCCTATGTGCTTGCCACCATGTATCAAACTTTGTCATCTTACTAAGATCTACTGGACCCCCACTCTAGGCTCACTATTGTGCCACGAACCCATCAATCTACTACTCTGCCAAGGGCACTGATATAGATGGTCCCCATATGGTCTCTCAAGATGATCTGACATACTTGGCTATCCCCAATGGCACATCCTCTTGCTTTCCAAACTGTCTCAACACTCATTGGGGAAGGTACATCTCAATAATCAACTGTGATTGTATAGTGCAACCAATAAAATATTAGAATTGTCTACAGAATGTCAAATGACCACCCTCGTTGGCCCACTATGCACAATCTTTGTAAGGCCTAGTCCAAAAAAATTCCATCAATGTATCAATCTGATGCCACCAGTATCCTATCTCCCCAACTCTATTCTATTGTAGGGAATTTATATACAGATAAAAATATGGCATCCCCTTAGCTAGCTGTGGTCTCTGAATCAGAGGACGGAAGATGGGGATATGCTCCCAAGACCAGATCATAAGTAGTGTCGTCCCATAGCTAATACTATGCGCACCTCTGTATGCCACCTCATGCAATTAATGATAAAGCATGCCAAGAAGACATGGCCCCAGGAAAAAATAGTCCTATCCTCCCTCATCCTCAGGAGCACATCTCCCAATCTGATAGGGAACCCGTGTCCATGGCGGTCTAGTATAAGTACATCAGAAATCAACATGCATAGGATCACATCCCATCGAGGATAATGCCCTGCCATGAACTCCCACTAAATCTCATATCCCTTAATGCCAAGTCCCACACCATCATCAACCTCATAATACTCAGTAATAGCCTGCTACCCCAGGTGTGGATCATAAACAACATGCTCTCCCCTGATCAAAAGGTGCAAAATCCTATACACATCCTCGAGTGTCACAGTGGCCTCTCCCATCAGCAAATGGAATGAACACATCTCTGAGTGCCATCTCTTGGCCAATGGGCATATAGGTCACATAGTATAGTCCAAGCCACATCAATCATCTCTGCTCCCTGTCTTGGAGCTAAGCTCTAACTGCATATGTGGAGGGGTTGAACTCACACATATAAATCGGTGGCAATCATTTCTACACAAGTAGGAATGAGAGTCAACACATCATTAAACCTTATTATTACCATCTATCTACTCAAGAATGAGCAGAAACTGAGTCTAAACAAAATTCAACCCTGGTCAAAGTCAAATGTGTTGCATCAAAGGAAATTATGTCATGCTAAGTCAATTACGTCATTTGGCTCTTTATTTGCATTGTGACAGGTCGATTGTGTCGCACAAGATCACAAATGCATCATCTTATATCACATGCATCACTTGCTTGATCATATGCGTCATTATCAAAACACTTACATCGAATGGCCTCACATTTGCATCACGATAGAGCTATTGCATCGCTATGCTTATCATTTGCGTTGTGAAGCAATGATTGCATCTCACTAGTCTGCAAATGTCTCACTTTCAACCTAAACCTAATGGACTCCTTGTTTTTGCATCACGATGCATCAAATGTGTGAAACGCGAACACGAATGTGGCTTACATGAACGCATATGTGTCGCAATGCATTCATTGACCTAACTTTAAACCCTAAAAAAGAATGCAAAATGATAAAATCACAAAGTGGGTAAGGGGTACTTACCAGTGGCTCTACTCCCTCTGGCTATCTGAAAGTCCAAACAATGTACCCGTGGTGCTCAGTCATTGGAATCACCATATTCACACAAAGTCTCCTCTCTCTGAGTTCTCAAATTTCAAATAGTAAAAGTGAAAATGAATTGACTTTTTACCCATTTTGAGCCTATTTACAGGGTAAAAGTGGGATTTTTTGGCAAGTTTTATTATTGAAGGTTATTTTGACCACCTTTGACCAACCTATTGACTGTTTTAAGTATGTCAAAATCCAAAACTGCTTGTGCCACTAATTTTTTGGACACCAAATTAACTTATCGGGACAATTTCCAAATTTTTCTATCATCAGGCCAAAATTTGAAATTTCCTGAGGGGGCATAGATCCTCTGTACCTTCACTGAGGCATGTTTTTGATTGAATTTTATTTGTCACAATGCGATAGGGTGCATTATAACAAAGAGGGGCAAATGTAGACACATAAAATTGACCTAGGCCTATGAACTCTATTTTCTCCATATTTCTTCCTAACATAATTAAAATATTTAATTATGTCCTATGGTCCACATTCAACTATCAATTAAATAATTCATAATTATTTAATTAATTCATGTCTTTCCTTCCTATTGATTATTATTATTTTTTAAGTGAAAGTGGCAAGCCACTATAATATTATATTATTTATAAATAGGATTATACAAAAATTGGTTCTAAAGGGAATACTGGCAGGAAAGAACTAGTAAGAAAACCTCCAGTTATAGCCCAAAATTAAATTACAATTTCGTTCAATTCCAAGACTTATAAAAATCATGCTGATAGTTCAAAATTTAGCACTCAAATCCCAAAAAATACCTACCCCAAAACCTAACTTATAAAAACCCATACTCTAGACCGAAGAACATTTTTATTCCCTTTACAATATTCAAAAAGTATCCCGTATTTTTAAAGAAAACCCACAAAATACTTTTTTTACATTTTCATTGACTCCCCATTAACTAAATTTTCATCTTGTAGTTCTAAACCCTCTACTAGTTGTCGAACTCTCTAAAAAATCCTTCTTCTTTGAACAAGAGCTCTGTGGAATTGCAAATGAGAGGTCGACCTCAAATTAGCCATACTTGTATTCTCCTAAATTCTATTAGAAGGTTGATGAAGAGTATTTTGAACATGCATCTAACCATGAATGGGTGAATTAAATATAAGCTGTAAGTCTAGCTGAGCACCATTGTTTGGAGGTGGTGATACATATGCATGAAGAAATGCCAAAGAAAAGTATTTTTCATTGATTTCTAGCTCCATTACAGAGAAAATATACTGTTGGTTTCTCCTTAAAACATGCAGCAAAATGTTATCATTATTGAATTATAAAGCCAGTCTAATGGCCTCAAAAAGTTCTTCGAAACCCTACCTTCTTTGCACAAAATCCCTTGGAAACAAACCTCTAATAAACCCTTCCCCAGTGAAGAAATTGTAATGTTGCACAACATAGAGAATTGCATTGTCTAGAAGATATTAAAAATTGATATACTTTCTAGCTAAATCCTCCAATTCATTCAAATACTGGATTAAATCAAGTGCATTGGACAGAAAAATAGAAATCACCTACAAAGGGAAGATAATGTGATGAGCACACGGGCTAGTGACCTCAAGCCCCAAAATGATGTGAATGTAGTCTTCAACCCTATCATTATCTATTTTGAACATCATTTTGAGAGCATCTCAAGTGATATATTCTTCAACCAATCTCTCCCACAGCCTAACTAGAAATGACACCCTCAGATTCCAAGGCCGAAGCACCATTAAACTGTAGCTTAAATGGTGAATTACCTGTTCTAAGATTCTCCAAATTGGTTTTCTTACAACAACCCTTTTGTTATAAACTTGTATTGTGCAAATGATTTCCTTTGAAACCTATTTGACGAGGTAAAAAAGTCTTATGGGAAACTTAGTTTAAGGGGGACCTTTTGCGCTAAACTGAGTAACCTCTAGATTTTTAGAGAAGTCAGCTTCTTCTATAATGGGGTTTGGAAAAGGAAAAGGAAGAGAATATAATAAAGTAAATCTAACCTAAGGCAATGCGCCAATATTTAATGATGAGCATGATAAATCATAGATTGAAGGGCCTGAATGGTGTTCTTGTATTCTAAAACATCAGAGACTTAAGATTATAGCATAGACAATTCATTTATTGACACAAAATAACGTTGCATACATTCTCACTACCAAGAAAAGTCATTAGACATGATCTAGGTAAGCAAAATTACATCTAACATATATAGAAGTTCTCAAATGAAGTTTTAAGACAATATAAAGCATAATTCATAGTTTGATCAAATAGCATGAAAAATAGAAAGGCCGAACAATTGGCACAGTCTGAAGGTTCTTGCAATTAAAATAAAATAGTAATAAAGGCCTGACATCTTTTTACTAAACCAGCATGTTTTTCCAAGTTCCCGACCCATTTCTCGTCAACAGAGAAAATATATATAGCAGGAAAACCTCCCACCACTTCGGAGAGAAGTAATAGAAAAGATCTTGCAATCCCCTATAATGATGCTATAAAAAGAATATCCCCAAAGTCGTTGCAAAAGAAATAATCAGGAACTGAGAATTTGGTCATTCTAGGCTCAAGTGCATCCTCTGTAATGATGGCAGTGGTCCTAGCTAGGCCTGATTAGACAAGTGTCATCCCTTGTTGTGAATGATTATGACAAGCAGCAACCAATAGCATAATTTGGTTCATCTGGTTCATCGCCCGCATAATAGATCCACTACTTAGGCATGTGGCAGCCTTTCGTTGCCCGCATGAACCTTTCTCCCATCGCTGTAGAGGATTTGCGAAAATGCAACACGTGTCGAATGGGCCAAGTACCTTATCACAATAGAGGGAATGTTTATCAGCTGGGTTGAAAAGATGCATAGCAACATTTCGCTACTTGCGGTTGCGATTTCATCTCTATGCTGAAGGATTTGTGAACATACATGTAGCAAGTGCATACAAAAGTCAACAACTATTGGGCCTACCAACACCTTTTAGGAACAAGGGCTTTGTGGAAGCATTTCACAGCCTGATGAGATGTCAAGGAAACAAGAAACAAAAGCATCCCACAGCCACGCCATGTGGAAGCAGAGCGGAGTTTCCCAGGATCCGAAGGGAATGCTGATACTTGAAGTTGTGAAGAGTAGATGCGTGGAGCGGTAGATTAAAGCTTTAATAAAAGGTTGAGCAGACTTAGTGATGCATAGTCTGACGCATAGAAAAACTCGAAGGGAGTTGGTTAAATATTTATTTAACAGCTTTTGGCGACTATCAGGAGCGTTTCGACTAAGGAACAGAGAACCCAAAATTTCTCTGGTTCTACAAACCAGAGCCTTATCCATTAGGATAATGGAGTCAGATATTGGAAAGAGCTGCCTACAAAGGTGACCATTCATCCTCGGACGACTTCACTATGTTGCACAAATTCTCCTGTGCTCCACTTAGATCAATAGTTTTTTTGTGAGGCAGCATGTTGGATAAACTAGCCCTTTCTTGTACATGAAACAATAGTTGTGAGAGTGGTGTTGTGCAGTTTTGCACACACGCCCCACTTGGAGTAGGGACCCTCTTTTTGGATGTCTTTCGACCTTTGGTTTTATTGGATTTACCTTTTTAAGGTCCTGACATGTTGGTCTTGCTGGCTTTGATCCCTCCCTTAGGCTTGAATTGGTTAAAATTGGCTTTCAGTGAAAATCTGGGTTTTGACCTGAATCTAAGATTTTCCAGCTCCGGCGGATTTTCCCGGGCTCTGGTTCATTGTCTGTGCACTGCGGAATTCTCTGAATCCGGGTTTCTGCTTGACTCCGGGATTTTCCGGTTCTGGCGGATTTTCCCGGACTGTGCTAATTTCTCGAACTTCATTAAAATCCTGGTTTCTGCTATTTCCACGGAATTCGTGTTCATCCGGATTTTCCGCGTATCTTGGGATTTTCTGAAATTATGTCCTGGGCTCAGGTTTTTGAATTTTTTCAGACACGTCTTGTCGCTCATTAATGTTTGCAGTACCTTTGCTCAGACACACATATGGGTGGATTTAAAACATTTTGAGCATCATTTTGACTTCATTATTCACCTGTCTTTTTCTCTGGCGATTAAGAGTTTCCATTTGAGCTTTGAAGATTGATCTTGGATAGCTTGCGCGTGTATTGTTGGGTGTCGGTGTCTGGATTTTCGTTGCCTAGGCATGTTTGCTTTGTGGTTGCTTCTTCGAGTTCGAGTTTCATCCGGATTAATCCATGGTAAGTTGTCGATGGCCCTTCCATCTGTTTATGCATTGATTGAGTTTTTCTAGGGTGATTGGTGGTCTTTTCTGGTCGGCCTATGTTTAGTCATGATTTCCTTCTCCTCGAATTAGGGTTGGACCCATTTCTTTGTGAAACCTCGTCACCTGTGCCATGTGAGTTTATATTTATCCATTGGATGATGGGTGCATCCATTTGGAGGGTATTCTGGGTCAGATTGTTTTCCCTCTTAGTGCGTAATTTGCCATATTATGCAAGGTTAGGGTTTTCTCGGTGCTCAGCCCAGAATAATGAATTCGTTATGATTGGTCAATCTTGCACTTGTATTAAACTGACCCCTACCTTGTAAGGATTCAGAGCGCTCTAGACTGATCTTCATAGATGGTATTTTAAATCTTGAACTTACCCTGGTTTTCATGTCGGAAGGTTGTTCATCGAAATTAGGGCATCGCTGTTTTGCCATGAGCTTTTGACATTTTGAGGTCTTTGAAATCTAAATTCATTTACATTCTAAATCTTTCCTGTTGGAGTCAATTTTGAGACCATTAGAATCCAAGTAGAAAGATTGCATGATAGTTTGATTAATGGTTTGCGTGTCGTCGTTCATCAGGCTTTTGAGGTGTTCGCAGAATTCCTGCACACCCGGATTTTCCCAGTTTCGGTTGATTTCGCGGGGCGTAACGATTTCCGAAGTTCCTCAAACTGTCTGCGAAAATCCATCCCATCCGGAATTTTCCGGTTTTCCTGTCTGGTTGCACTTCTTCCGATTTTCTGAGGATAGGATTAATGGAGTAAATGTCAAATGCTAATTTCTTATCGCCAATCAATGAATTTCATGATTATCTTATGATCTTTTTTCTGTACTAATGGTTTATTTGGCTAATGATGTTTGGCAGCAAGAATCTGTCTTGGTCGGATTTCTCTGAAATTTTGCCCTGATTGGATTTTCCCGGTTTACACTGTTTTCCCAGATTCCTTTTTTTTCTGGATTTTCAAGGATTGGCCATTTGTGATGACTTTTAATTGCCTTATATGATTTTGTGCTAATCCTTTGGTCAGAGTATGCATGATAATTAGATACTTATGACGGTCTTTTGTGAGTGTAGGCTAAATCAAGCAAGGCCGCTGCAGGAAAGTCCAAAGGTGACACAGAGGGGTCCTCCATCTCAGAAGCAGAGAGGTTAAGGTTGGAAACCAAGAGTTAGTTGCCAGAAAGCAAGATATCTTCTGTGTGGTTTGAGGTGTCTGACACCAACGTTGGAGCCTAGAGATACAAAGAGTTCAAGGAGAGGACAACTCAAAAGGAATTGTTAGTGCTAAGACAGGGAATGATGAGGTCCGGACTTGTTCATGTGGCAGGGTTCCCTCCAGCAATCCAATGCTATGAGCTGATACTTGAGTGTGCCTGACAATATGACTTTGACAGACAGAGGGTTGTGAGCACTGAGGGAAGAGTCTTGGCCAACTTCAATCCTGTTTCCATTGCACACGCCTTTGACATGCCAAACTTTCCTTTTGTGTGTGCTCTGAACATGGACATGGCCCAGACATATTATGAGAACGAGCCATCTAAGGCTCAACAAATGATCAAATATTGGTTGGAGAAGCCAAAATCACATTACTCCAAACTGCCCAAGCAGTTGCACAGGTTTATGTTTAGGTCAGACATTTATGATGCCATAACATTCTTAAGCAGGGTAGCAGGATTGAAGAGTGTCAAAATGTTAGAAAGTTGGATGGTCCATGTGATCACCAAGATTGAACAAGGAACCAACTACCACTGGGCAGGACTTATTAGCACTATAATTGACAAGCAGCTGAGGGATGTCCTAGAAACCAAGAGGTTCACCATGTCCTCTTATGTGGTGTATGTGCTAGCCAGATTCTACCCATACAGGGGTTTGAATCCACAGGGGATGTTCGGACAAGACATAGTCTATGATATTTATCTAGAGTTGCACCTAGGACACAAGAACTACAAAAGAGCCAATGATGCATTTACAATGCATATCACTAGGATGCTTCAGAATGCGGAGCATGTGAGGCTATCGAATGGAGTGAAGGGGTTGATAAATAATTATGGGGCCTGGTTCATTCAGTTTCCCACCTTCTCTTACATTAGAATTGATGGATGTCTGGCTGCTCCATACAGGTTACCTAGGTATCCTACCGATCATATTGCATTATTGGAAATTATTAGGCAAATATGTGAATTTGATGCAGTTGTCAAGAAGGAAAAGCATAAAACAGGTTTTGGTGGGGATTTCCCACTTGGAATTGGTGTAGCAGAGGTGTGCCCTTCTATCCAGTCAGCACATGTAGCAGGTGATGAGTTGGCAGCTCATGGCTTCTCCTTCCATTCCAAAAGATCAAACTTTGACATCACTGGGGAAGCACAAAAGAAGGCTACCAAGGAGTACCATCATAAGGACGACCTAGAGGACTATTGGGCCAATATCAAGGATGATCTTGAAGCAAGAAAGAAGAGGTACTCTAGGCTTCCTGTTGATGCAATCAGAAAATACAATGTCAAGTTGATCCCTGACCAATTGGAGGATGATGGAAACCTGGTACAAGATCATGCTTATGAAGCTGTTAAGGATAGGTCAATTGGAGAAATCAACTGGAATGAAGATGAGGTCACAGAGTTGGAGGACCTAATGGCCCTGGTTATGAAATTCACCACTTCTTGGTTGAAGCATAAGGTTTGGGAGCTTGAGAGGGAGAAGGTACCCTGTACCTTTAATTTGATGGGAAACCTTAATCCCATGTCTACTTCAGAGGAATCCAGGGAAGATGACCCCAAAGGGAAAACTCAAAAAAGCTCACCTTTCAAGATCAAAATAAGAGGCCCTAAAGAAAGTGAGCCATAACCAAAGAGAAAGCAAAAAGGAAAGAAAAGAAGTCAGGCTTTGAAGATTGGTAGGTCCTCTGATGAGGAAGAGTTAGAAAATCCAGTTGAAGAGGATGTTCCTCCACCACCAAAGAAGGCTAGGACAGCCAGGGTTTCAAAGAAGAAGGTTCGAGATACTTCCAAGGAGGGGCCTCCAATTGTTGATGTGGAGAGTTCAGGAGAGAAGACCAAGGTTTACATGAGGAGGTCTAGGACTCCTTCTCCTAAGGACACTATGCAAAAGAGGGATTCTCCTCCAAAGTCACCAGTTGTGGAGCCATCTAAGGCTGCTTCTCCTCCACCAAGCGTGCCTGAACAGGAAACTCTTGAGGAACATGAGACTAGCGGAGAAGCGGAGCCATTCAAGGAAGGAGCACTCTTTGGTGAGGCAGCTGAGCTTGAGGTAGAAGAGGTGGGAAAACTTCCTTCTCCTCTAGTGCAATACGAATATTCCCCAGCAAGTAGAAAGGGCCATGAGTCACTTGAGAAGGAGGATATTCTGGTTAGAACCCCATCACCAGTACAAGAGGTGGAGATTGAAGTAGAAGATCAAGGTGAGCAAATCCCTGAGAAAGAAGAGGAGAAAATGCCAGAAAAACAACAAGAAGAGGAAAAAATAGAGGAAATCCGGGCAGAGCCTACTATCCCGGATTGGCTTGAAAAGGAAATCACAAGGAAAAAATAGGTAGTTGTTGAGGACACTCCCTTGGATTGGGATGAAATGCTATCCAAGATTGGAAAAGGAAAGAAGAAGAAGGCCGCTAAGGTGGTTTTGAGGATAGAAAGGGATGAAGCAAATAACAAGGTCATTCACATTGCCACCCCTGTTGTAGACAGAACTAAGGAAGATGTCACTAGTGCGGATTACAATGTGCAAACCATTAACCTTGGGCCAGCCTCCATGGAACAGGACATTGATGAATATGAAGGCTCCAGTGCTGTAATCATTGGGAGGTTAAGAAAGGAAGCTCAGACCAAGCTTGAGCTTAGAAAAGAAAATGAAAGGCTTAGGAACTGCTTGGAGGATGTAATGAAGCCTCTGCAGTCTCTCCACCCCTCTTCCTCTGCCACTCTTGGCTTCTTACCTAAGGAAACCATCTCCGAGATTGAGAAAATGAAAGCTTCTACTCAAACTACAACAGATTAGTTGAAGGATGTGCAGGCAAGAGGAGATAGTGCAATCAAGGATATCCTTTTAGTTGGGAAGGATGCAGTCCGAGCTAGGGAATTATTGGAGCATGTGCTATCCCAGGACAAGGAAGACATTAACCTTCTACTGCAGAAATCCAAGGTCATTATGGAATATGGCAAAGATCAGTTGGTTACAGATGGGATCCTTCCTTCCTCCAGATTAAATGAACCTTGGGAATGGTTTGAGGCTCTGCAAATTAGGTAGAAGGCCATGAGGCAGATCTAGAAACGGAAAAAGTCAATAGACGGTGATTTAACTGGTGTCTATGAAGGTTGCATTGCATTTTTTGAGGTTATGACTAGCAGGAGAAAGATAGCTCCTAAGTACCTGAGTCTGGAACAACTGAAGGAATGGTGGCATGATATTTATGCTCCAAACTCTGAGAATGTTATAACAGGGCACCAGTTGGATGATGCAGCAACATACTTGGTGGTAATGTATAAATATCAAGCACATAAGGTTGATTGGAATAAGACTATTGAGCAGTCAAAGGAGGAGATTGACTCTATTAAATGTAGACTTAAGGTTTTTCCTTCGCCACCTGTCACTGAGCTGGATAGGGTGTTTTTGAGGGTTCAAGGATCGTTGGACCAGAACAAGGATAAGGGAGGCGGTAGTTAATGCCATTTTGAGATTTGTGATTCCCTATTATTATGGGGCATGTATTGGTCCAGGATGCATTAGGGACTGTGTCTAGGCTGACCTTGATGATATATCAGCATTTAATGTGTGCCTTATTTTGAAATCCTAAGGCCGACTTGTTTTATTTTGTAAATGTTTGGCTGGGCCGACATGTCTTGAGAATTTTATATAAAAGGAATTCTTGCCTCATTGTAAGACATTAGATATTAGAGAAAAGAGAAGAGATAATAGAGCTAAGTTAGAAAAGGAGTTAGAGCAATTTTGTGAATTTCTTGAAGCAAGTATTGTAAACAAAACTGTGAAATTGTTGCAACATTTTGATGATCTAATACAATTGAAGACATTGTAGTTTTCCTGGTGAAATCTCTTGTGTTATTTTATCTTGCATGGTTCCTGTTGTTTCATCTTTCACATTGCTTGGAGATTTAGGGTTTAGTGTTCAGAATTAAATTAGTTTTAGTTTGGTGAATGATGTTCATGATTTCATATTTGGAATGCTTGTAGCAATCTCTGGTCTATACTCCCAGTAACTATTTGATTGTAGTAGGCTGGTGAAGTCAACTTGGACCATATATTTACCTATGCTTAAGTTTGATTGTGGATGAATGTCTATGATTTGAAAATCTATATACTGTAGAAGATTGCACCGTTCTTGTGATATTGCATTGTGGGTTGATCAAGGATTGGTTATTTGAGATTGGTCCATTCCATATATCTTTCATTTGCATTACTCATTCTAGGAATAGTTTAGATTTTATCATATTCTTGCACCCTTACCTTTTGCTATTTCTTTATCACTGGGTTAGATTTAGGATTTGAGATCATCATATTGCATAATATGATAAATTAGAAAGGTACAGTTTGCTTGTAGTAAGGTCTGATTGTGATTACCAACATTTTCACATATTATCTGAGTTGTTTATGCATCGTCATGACCTGACACCCGAGAGACCTTGGGGTGATTTTTAGTAATTTATTGTTGGAAATAACCTTTCAAGAGAGATAGAATATTGTATTCTGTCTGAGTTGTTGCTATGCAGAAAACACCATCAATAGATTGGCACTAGAAGGAGGGCCTGAATGAGCACACTAAATCTTTTTTTGAATGCCATCTCTCCAGAGAGATATAGGAGAAATACTAGATCTACCATAGGAGAGGAAGATTTACAAGAATTATAGTTCCCCGCTAGGTCAAGAAAGACTCAAGAAAGGGGAGAATCATCATCACCCATCCCTTCACCAGCATCATCCACATCTTCGCATCCAGAAGTTGAAGCCATACCCATCCCTGAGGTAGTTCTCATTCAACAACCTCAGCCTATCGTTATCCAACCACCACCACCTCCCCCACTTTTACCAATGGCTTTCCTAGCTAATAATCCATCCCCTTTGTCTTTCAATGCTTACAATGTAATGCCCAAAAACCCTGAACACTTCTATTCAAAGTTTCATGTTAATGAACCAAATAGGACTGTAGAAGAGCATATAAGGATCTTCCAAACCTATCTCAGAGATAGAGGGATTGTCCATGAGGATGTTGCCTATAGGTTGTTGCCTTATTCACTAGGAGAAGAGGCTTTTTACTGGTACAATCACCTCCCTTCTGGCTCAATTCTTAATTAGAATGATCTTGAAACTGCCTTTTTACAAAAGTTTAGAATACCTATCAATGCCAATGAATTGTATTTGCAATTCACTAGGGTCAAAAGAGAAGTCAATGAGTCAATATCCAGTTTCAATAATAGGTTTCACCGTGCGTACACCCGACTCCAAGATCCTTATGTTTTGGATAACAATACAACCCTAGGAGTCTATTACGAAGCATTGGATAGTCTTACAACAACCTTTCTAAAGTGGAGACCCAACCCTCTAGCTAACCTAACTGATGCCTATACAGAAATTGTTAAGCTTAGCACAGATCTGAGACATGTGATTGGACCGTTGCCTTCTCTAGGACCAGTTGCACATCCCAATCAGGTTCAGGTAGTAAATTAGGCACTTACCAACCATACTCCAATCATGAATCCAGTACCTCAATTACCTCTGGTGCCACACCCTGGTCATCCCATGAACCAGGTCTCTCCTATGATGAATTTTCCCCAACAACAGGTTAATCAGCCTATGTATCAGCTGCAGCCAAATATTTTTCCTGCTTATCTACAAAATTCTGAGGTATTGCATCAGTCTATGGGATCTGCTACAATGTCTGTCCCTTCTTAGAGTAACCCAAGCCAACCTCCTTATCGAGATCCAAATAGGGAGAGAATTGATGAAATGGATGAACAGATAAAGAAGTTGAATCTAGAGGTGACCTACCTAAGGAATCAAAATAGTCAACTGCAAGATGCCTAGAAGAGTATGCAGTCCAATCAGAATAGAGAGTTTTCACAAGGGAAGAATTTTGATAGAGGATAGCGTAATGAGAGGGGATTCTATAATGACAGAGGATACAATCAGGATAGGGGTTACAACAATGACAGAGGCTACAATAATGATAGGAGACAAAATTTCGATAGAGGCCAAGGTAGTGGATTTGGATTTGATAAGAGGCAATCACAAGGACAAAGTAGAACTTGGAATACAAGACCTAACAATGGAGGAGTCCCCACCCCATTGGATCAACCAGCTAATCAAGTGGTCAACCAATCTGCAAATCAGCTAGTCAGTTAGGACAAGCCTCCCAGTGGTGTATACTTGGCTGAAGCAGCCTTGTCAGAGTGGTGTAGGCTTCATAAGACAAGTTAGCATTCAGAATTAGAATGTCTAGAGTTCCAAACTGCAGCCTCCATTTTCCAGTATGAGGTGGAGAATAACGCAAATGGGCAGGAGATTGTTCCCTCTAGCCCTTATGATTCTCCTGTGCTGGTTTTGAATCACGCTCCTTTCCCAACAAGTAAGGAAAATGTACCAGAAGAGGAATCTGATTCTCAAGAGGAAAAAATAGATCAAATTTGTAATGGGGATGAAGTGGCTCAGTTATTCAATGAAGAAACAATGAATGATAATGGCCACTTTGATCAGGAAGAAAATTATGTTGAAGAGGTACAGATGTTTCAGAGGCAAGGTTTGAGAGATATGCCTCATAGACACCCACAAGCTGGGGGACCTTTCACCACTTCCATTCCTCCTAACAACTTTAGTACTCCCCCAGACCCTAATGCTAGCAATAATCTGTCCTATCCACATGTTTTCAGATAATATCTTTCCAAGGAAAGACAGTCCCAGACTGACCCACAGAAGGAAAAGATTGTTCAAGCAGGCAAGGACAAGGTGGAGGAACCTCCTAAGGAAGCTTCCACTGATATGAATGAGGATCAAATGGCTTCGTATGTTGCTGAGGAGTTCAAAAAATTGAAGGTAAATATTTCAGCATTTGAGTTATTAAGGTTCCCTCCTATCAGGAAGGCAGTTTTAGGTATTTATGATGCACATCCTATGTCTTTGGATAAACATTCTAATGAGCATAACAACAAGATTTCTAGTTCTTAGTCTATGAAAACACAAGATCGAGCATGCACTCGGACTGACTTTCCCCTGGAGACAAAGGAAAGGAAAAGGACAAGACTCAAGTGGCTCAAGTAGATACTCAGCCTACTTTATTTCAAGGAAAGACAGAAACCCCACCATTCCTGATCTCTGTGCGCATATTCGGTAAGAATCTGCATAATTGTTTACTAGATTTTGGTGCCTCCACCAACGTGATGCCATTTGGAGTTTGTATAGCTTTAAGGATTACACCTACTGACTCTCAGAAGAAGGTGACTCAATTGGATAGAACTGAAGTAAATGTGGTGGGAGAATTAAACATGATTCACATGCAGATAGCTTCAGATCCAAGAATTCAACAGGTTATCAATATTCAGGTAGTTGATATCCCTGATGCATATGGTTTGATTCTAGGAAGAGATTTTACTAGGGATTTGAATGGATATGTGTCTACTGATCATTCTCACATGTGGCTTCCCTGGAAGGGAGTGCCCAATCAGATCAGGATTGAGAGAGAGCCAAAAATGAAATACATGATCATAGAATACCAAAAGACTTCAACAGAAGTCCTGATATCAGAAGTTGGCATGGGAAATTATATGTTGTCGACATAGTATGAGGAGTCAGACTCAGAGGAGATATTGATGCTGCACACAATGCCCATCAATGCAGAAATAGAATCCAGCCCTGTTACTATTTTAACAAAATCAGTTGAGGAAGAAGAAGAAACTAAAGATAATCAGATCAGTCTATTGGACAGTTTTTAGGAATTCATCAAGCAATGTGTTGATAATCAAGTTCACCTAGGTAGAAGGACAAGCTTTGAAGAATTACTTTTACCTAATTGGTGTAGAGTTCATAATGCTTCCCATTTAGAGTTGGAATGTTGTTTATGCCAAACAGCAGTAGAACAAGTACAGAAATACATGAATCCAACCCTGGCAGTTCAAGTAGATATACAAGATCCTCAGAAAGACTACCAAGAAAAGAAGTTCGTGTCATTTGAAAAACCATCCAGCAATATTAAGCCAAAGGATGTGGTGAAGAAGATTACAGCTACTAAGTGTTGGACACTTAGATTTGATGGATCCAAGTCCAAGCATGGAGCTGGGGCAGGGTTTGAATTGATCAGTCCAAAAGGTAAGAATTTCTTTGCATCCCATAGGCTTCAATTTCACTGTACTAACAATGTAGCAGAATATGAAGCGTTAATTCATGAACTTCTTATGGCACTTAAGAAAAAGGTTAAGATTCTGCAAGTCTTTGGTGATTCTGAGTTAGTAGTTAAGCAAGTAAGAAAACAATATTCATGCCACGATAGAAGAATGACTAATTATAGGCATAGAGTATGGGACCTTATTGAAGGATTCGATGCCTTCAACATTCAGCTAATACCACGGCAGAAGAATCAAACAGCTGATTCTCTAGCTTAGGCAGCAAGCACCCTGTAGCCTTTATCTTTGTCAAGATTGAAGAAGTTCACTGTAGAATTGACTCCTGTGCTATCGGTTCCTGACAATGTTACTAACTTCTAAGTGTTCAAGGATGACAAGCATATTCTGGATTTTATCACAAATACAGACATTTTTGCTTCTCAAATCATTGATGAGACAGAGCTTCAGGAAGCAGAACTAGATTTAGAAGGAATTATGAACCTAAAATCAAATACTATTCCAAGGGGAATGGTACAGTTGGAGAGAATTTTTGATATAGATAAGATCAAAGATCAAGAATAAGGATCAAAGAAGGAATCTATCAATGGAAAGTGTGATACTTACAATATGGGAACTGAAGATAATGCTAAGAACATTTTTATTAGCAAATTATGCACTCCAGAAGAAAGACAAGGAATAATTGCAGCATTGCGTAGCTTTCCTGATATAGTAGCCTAGAGTTATGAAGATTTGAAAACTTATGATACCTCAATCATAACTCATACTATCCCTTTGAAGCCAGGTGCCAAGCCCTTTAGGCAAAGGTAGAGACCAATTAATGCATTATTGGAACCAGTCATACAGAAAGAAGTTCAGAAATTGCTATCTGCCAGAATTATATTTCTTGTCAGACATTCAAATTGGGTGGCAAACTTAGTTCCAGTGAGAAAAAGAATGGAGAAATCAGACTCTATGTTGATTTCAAGAATTTGAACAGATCTTCAGAAAAAGATAACTATCCAGTCCCTTCACTAGATGAAGTGCTTCAAGTGGTTAATGGATCTTAGATGATGTCCTTTATGGACGGTTACTCAGGGTACAATCAGGTGATGGTCCAGTATGAGGACAGGCATAAGATTGCCTTCACAACCAAATGGGGAACCTTTGCCTATAGAAGGATGCCATTTGGACTCATTAATGCATGAGACACATTTCAAAGAGCCATAGATATTACTTTTAAAAATATCATAGGCAAATGCATCATCATTTATATGGACGATTTGACTGTGTTTTCAAAAAATAGAGGGGATCACATTTCAAATTTTCACAAAATGTTTCAAAGATGCAGGGAATTTGGCATATCCTTGAATCCTAAAAAATGTATTTTTGGAGTAACAGAGGGGAAGCTACTAGGACATGTGATATCAGAAAAGGGAATTGCTATTGATCCAGAAAGAGTGGAGCCCATTCTGAGGATTCAGCCACCTACTAGTAAAAAGGAAATAAAATCTTTTTTTGGTAAGATCAACTTCGTCAGAAAATTTATTATTGGATTTGCTAAAATTGTTAAGCCATTGAATGCAATGTTGAAGCAGGATGCTAAGGTTGAATGGACTACGGAAGCAAAGGAAGCCTTTGCAGAAATCAAAAGAGCCATCATTGATGCTCCAGTATTGGTAAGTCCTAACTATAGCAAGCCTTTTCACATCTATTCATTTGCTTCAGATCACTCATGCATAGGAATGCTAACTCAAAAGTCTAATGAGGGAAATGAGCATCCCATTGCCTTTATGAGTGCCCCATAAAAAGATGCTGAGTTGAGATACCCAAGTGTAGAAAAGCAAGAATATGCTCTGGTTAGAGCAGTGAAGAAATTCAGACATTATATCCTCAGGAATAAGGTTTATGCAGTTGTCCCAGACCCCGCAGTCAAGTTACTTCTGATGCAAAATGAGCTAGGAGAGCATAGAGCTAAGTGGGTGACAATGCTACAAGAGTATGATATTGAGATCCAACCCATGAAGTTGGTAAGAGGACAGGGACTCACTCAGACTATGGCTGAAATAGGTCCTGAACTAACTGTCCAAAATTATAACATTGAGGAGGTTTCCCCAGATGGTTGGTATGATGACAGTTTATTATTTGTTGAACCAACGATCTCTAGGTCATCTTAATCCTATTCAGAGGAGAGCCCTACGATTAAAGAGTGACAGTTTCATGTTGAAGGGAGCTATTCTATACAAGAAAAATCATGAAGGCATTTATTTGAGATGCCTTAGGAAATAGGAAGCTAAAAGGGTGATAAATGAATTTCACGAAAAATATGGCACTGGCCATGGTTCTGCAATTGCCACAACAAATCAGATTTTGAGGGTAGGGTACTACTGGCCCACATTGTTCAAAGATGTTCACCATCATGTTAGGACCTGTCATACATGCCAGACTGCAGCAACAAGGGAAAGGTTTGTAGCGCTTCCGCTCCAACCGATCACTGAGGTAAGGCCTTTTTCTCAGTGGGGTATGGATTTCATAGGCCCCATCAACCCACCATCTTCTACGGGACACAAGTACATTCTCACTATTACTGATTATTTCACAAGATGGACTGAGGCTTTTTCTTGTAGGCAATGTACACCTGAGGTAGTGATTGATTTCTTAGAATCTGCCATTCTTAATCGATTTGGATGCCCTATTACTGTTGTTAGTGATAATTGTCCTGCTTTTGCATCTTAAAAATTTTCAAATTGGGCTTTTGATCATGGCATTATTGTGAAGTTTGCGTCCAATTATTACCCTTAGGGTAATGGCTTAGCAGAGTCCTCTAATAAGAACTTGTTGACTGTCATCTGTAAGTTGTTAGAGAGGAACCCTAAAGACTAGCATACCCAGCTTTGGTTTGCCCTTTGGGCAGATCGTACAAGACTTAAGTCATCCATCATAACATCTCCCTACCACTTAGTATATGGTCTAGAGCCAGTATTCCCTATTCAACTCAAGATCTCGACTTTACAGTTTATAAATGAGTTTTATGATGAAGGGGACAAAAGGGAGGCTAGGTTGACAGAACTATTGCACCTTGCGGAGAAATGAGACAATGCCCTTGAGAATTTTGCCAAACATCAGGGGGTAGTTAAGAGGTGGTTTGACATGAGGGCTAAGATTAAAGCCTTTAAGATTTCTGACCTAGTCTTATATTGGGATAAACCTCATGATTGAAAAGGGGACCATGGGAAATTCGATAAACTGTGGCTTGGCCCATATCAGATTGCTGAAATACTTGGAGATAATGCCTTCCGTCTGAAGACTCTCACAGGAGAGGACATTCTACTGCCTATCAATGGGCAGTATTTGAAGTATTATTTCCAATCCTGAGCTATTTTCAGCTCCCTGCTTTGTATATAGTTAGTTTAGGTTGCTTTTTGTTGTTTTGTTTGGTTAGCATAGGTTTCCTTTTGCTTTGCTTGTTCTGCTTTGGTTAGCGTAGGTTTCCTTTTGCTTTGCTTGTTCTACTTTGGTTAGAGTAGGTTTGCTTTGGTTTGTTTGTTTTGGTTTGCGTTGCTCTTGCTCTTGGTTCCTTCTCTTTTGGGGATCCTGGGTTGCATTTGTATGACAGTGGTGACAAAGTAGGTCTGATGTTCTTGGTATTTCTTTTACAAACTCTAATCATCCTTCCAGGACATTATGGTATGAATTCCCTGCCCATTGTCACTTATCATTGTGCTGAGGCAAAGGGTTTTCTAGTCAGTTCAAACAGGAATACGTTAGGGTCTCATATTTTAAATTAAAGATACCTGAAGTTGCATAAGGTCCTTATGAAATCTGAACAAGTGAAAAATCTTTTTTTCTACTCTAGTGCCACTGTGGTTCTCATCCCTGAGTGTGAACTTCACTGTTCACAGGTTGAAGTGGAAAAATGAAAAGATAAGTAGTATAAAAAAAAGAAGAGAGAAATACATATTGAAAATTAAAAGGTTTAAATTCAACTCATCAGGGGGTTCTGGATATCTCTACCAGGGTTATAGATGCATGTCTGGCAGTAGAGCTATGTTCAGGAGAATCATAGCGATAAACTTGTCGGGGCTATGGATGCCTAACTGGCAACGAGGCTCTATCTAGGTTACTTTTAGAGTATGAATCTTTATGTAGCTTGTTCATACCAAGTTTGGTTCCTGTTGTAACTAAAGGGGGATAATGAATGCATATGCACACACTTTGACCCTGGTGTAGGAGAGTTTGAATGACTAGGGGGAGCTTCTTTGTTTTGCCATGGGTGGTGGCAGGGTAGGTGAGTTGAAACCATGAGTTCTGGGTTCTTGATTCCATTTTTTCATCGAAATGCTCGGGGGCATTTCCCCAACAAAGTCACCATTTGTTGTGTAGTTTTGCACACACACCCCACTTGGAGTAGGGACCCTCTTTTCAGATGTCTTTCGACCTTTGGCTTTATTGGATTTACCTTTTTAAGGTCCTAACATGTTGGTCTTGCTAGCTTCGATCCCTCTCTCAGGCTTGAATTGGTTAAAATTGGCTTTTAGTGAAAATTTGGGTTTTGACCTGAATCCGGGATTTTCCAGCTTTGGCGGATTTTCCCAGGCTCTGGTTCATTGTCTGTCCACTTCGAAATTCTCCGAATCCGGGTTTCTGCTTGACTCTGGGATTTTTCAGTTCTCGGATTTTCCCGGATGCTAATTTCCCAAACTTCATTAAAATCGCAGTTTCTGCTATTTCCGCATAATTCGTGTTCATCCAGATTTTCTGCGTATCTTGGGATTTTTCAAAATTTTGTCCTAGGCTCGGGTTTTTGGATTTTTTCAGACACGTCTTGTCGCTCATTAATGCTTGTAGTACCTTTGCTCAGACGCACATATGGGTGGATTTAAAACATTTTGAGCATCATTTTGACTTCATTATTCACCTGTCTTTTGCTCTGGCAATTAAGAGTTTCCATTTGAGCTTTGAAGATTGATCTTGGACCGCTTGCGCGTGCATTGTTGGGTGTCGGTGTCTGGATTTTCGTTGCCTAGGCATGTTTGCTTTTTGGTCACTTCTTTGAGTTTGAGTTTCATCCAGATTAATCCATGGTAAGTTGCCAATGGCCCTTCCATCTGTTCACACATTGATTGAGTTTTTCTGGGGTGATTGGTGGTCTTTTCTGGTCGGCTCGTGTTTAGTCACGATTTCCTTCTCCTCGAATTAGGGTTGGACCCATTTCTTTGTGAAACCTCATCACTTATGCCATGTGAGTTTGTATTTATCCATTGGATGATGGGTGCATCCATTTGGAGGGTATTCTGGGTCAGATTGTTTGCCCTCTTAGTGCGTAATTTGCCATATTGTGCAAGGTTAGGGTTTTCTCGGTGCTCGGCCCAGAATAATGAATTCATTATGATTGGTCAATCTTGCACTTGTATTAAACTAACCCCTACCTTGTAAGGATTCAGAGCGCTCTAGACTGATCTTCATAGATGGTATTTTAAATCTTGAGCTTACCCTGGTTTTCATGGCAGGAGGTTGTTCATCGAAATTAGGGCATCGCTATTTCGCCATGAGCTTTTGACATTTTGAGGTCTTTGAAATCTAAATTCATTTACATTCTAAATCTTGTCTGTTGGAGTCAATTTTGAGACCATTAGAATCCAGGTAGAAATATTGCATGATAGTTTGATTAATGGTTCGCGTGTCGTCGTTCATCGGGTTTCTGAGGTGTCCGCGGAATTCTTGCACACTCGGATTTTTCCGGTTTCGGCTGATTCCGCAGGGCGTAACGATTTCCGGAGTTCCTCAAACTGTCCGCGAAAATCCGTCCCATCCGATTTTCCTATTTGGTTGCACTTCTTCCAATTTTTTGAGGATAGGATTAATGGAGTAAATGTTAAATGCTAATTTCTTGTGGCCAATCAATGAATTTCATGATTATCTTATGATCTTTTGTCCGTACTAATGATTTATTTGGCTAATGATGTTTGGTAGCAAGAATCCGTCTGGGTCGGATTTCTCATAAATTCTGCCCCGACTAGATTTTCCCAGTTTACACTATTTTCCCAGATTCCTTTTTTTTTCTGGATTTTCAAGGATTGGCCATTTATGATGACTTTTAATTGCCTTATATGATTTTGTGCTAATCCTTTGGTCAGAGTATGCATGATAGTTGGATACTTATGATGGTCTTTTGTGAGTGTAGGCTGAATCGAGCAAGGCCACTGCAAGAAAGTCCAAAGGTGACACAGAGGGGTCCTCCATCTTAGAAGCAGAGAGGTTAAGGTTGGACACCAAGAGTCTGTTTCCAGAAAGCAAGATATCTTCTATGTGGTCCGAGATATTTGACACCAACGTTTGAGCTTGGAGATACGAAGAGTTCAATGAGAGGACAGCTCAAAAGGATTTGTCAGTCCTAAGACAGGGAATGATGAGGTCTGGACTTGTTCATGTGGCAGGGTTCCCTCCAGCAATCTAGTGCTATGAGCTGATACTTGAGTGTGCCCGACAGTATGACTTTGACAGACAGAGGGTTGTGAGTACTGAGGGAAGAGTATTGGCCAAATTCAGTCCTGTTTCCATTGCACAAGCCTTTGACATGCCGGACTTGCCTTCTGTGTGTGCTCTGAACATGGACATGGCCTAGACATATTATGAGAATGAGCCATCTAAGGCTCAACAAATGATCAACTCTTGGTTGGAGAAGCCAAAATCACATTACTCCAAACTACCCAAGCAGTTACACAGGGTTAAGTTTAGGTCAGACATTTATGATGCCATAACATTCTTAAGCAGGGTAGCAGGATTGAAGAGTGTCAGAATGTTAGAAAGTAGGATGGTCCATGTGATCACCAAGATTGAACAAGGAACCAACTACCACTAGGCAGGACTTATCAGCACTATAATTAACAAGCAGCTGAGGGATGTCCTAGAGACCAAGATGTTCACGATGTCCTCTTATGTGGTGTATGTGCTAGCCAGATTCTACCCATACAGGGGTTTGAATCCACAGGGGATGTTCGGACAAGACATAGTCTATGAGATTTATCTGGAGTTGCACCTAGGAGACAAGAACTACATAAGAGCCAATGATGCATTTACAATGCATATCACTAGGATGCTTCAGAATGCGGAGCATGTGAGGCTGTCGGATGGAGTGAAGGGGTTGATAAAGAATTATGGGGCTTGGTTCATTCAGTTTTCCACCTTCTCTTACATTAGAATTGATGGATTCCCGGCTACTCCATACAGGTTACCTAGGTATCCTACCGATCATATTGCATTATTGGAAATTGTTAGACAAATATGTGAATTTGATGTAGTTGTCAAGAAGGAAAAGCATAAAAAAGGTTTTGGTGGGGATTTCCCGCTTGGAATTGGTGTAGTAGAGGTGTGCCCTTCTATCCAGTCAGCACATGCAACAGGTGATGAGTTGGCAGCTCATGGCTTCTCCTTCCATTCCAAAAGAACAAACTTTGACATCACTGGGGAAGCACAAAAGAAGGCTACCAAGGAGTACCGTCATAAGGACGACCTAGAGGACTATTGGGCCAATATCAAGGATGATCTTGAAGCAAGAAAGAAGAGGTACTCTAGGCTTCTTGTTGATGCAATCAGACAATACAATGTCAAGTTGATCCCTGACCAACTGGAGGATGATGGAAACCTGGTACAAGATCATGCTTATGAAGTTGTTAAGGACAGGTCAATTGGAGAAATCAATTGGAATGAAGATTGAGGTCACAGAGTTGGAGGACCTAATGGCCCCAGTTATGAAATTCACCACTTCTTGGTTGACGCATAAGGTTTGGGAGCTTGAGAGTGAGAAGGTACCCTGTACCTTTAATTTGATGGGAAACCTTAATCCCATGTCTACTTCAGAGGAATCCGGGGAAGATGACCCCAAAGGGAAAACTCAAAAGAGGTCACCTTTCAAGATCAAAATAAGAGGCCCTAAAGAAAGTGACCCGGAACCTAAGAGAAAGCCAAAAGGAAAGAAAAGAAGTCAGGCTTTGAAGATTGGCAGGTCCTCTGATGAGGAAGAGTTAGAAAAGCCAGTTGAAGAGGATGTTCCTCCACCACCAAAGAAGGCTAGGACAGCCAGGGTTTCAAAGAAGAAGGGTCAAGATACTTCCAAGGAGGGGCCTCCGATTGTTGATGTGGAGAGTTCAGGAGAGAAGACCAAGGTTTACATGAGTAGGTCTAGGACTCCTCCTAAGGACACTGTGCAAAAGAGGGATTCTCATCCAAAGTCACCGGTTGTGGAGCCATCCAAGGCTGCTTCTCCTCCACCAAGCGTGCCTGAACATGAAACTCTTGAGGAACATGAGACTAGCGGAGAGACGGAGCCATTCAAGGAAGGAGGACTATTTGGTGAGGTAGCTGAGGTTGAGGTAAAAGAGGTGGGATAACTTCCTTCTCCTCTAGTGCAATACGAAGATTCTCCAGCAAGTAGCAAGGGCCATGAGTCACCTGAGAAGGAGGATATTCTGGTTAGAACCCCATCGCCAGTACAAGAGGTGGAGATTGAAGTAGAAGATCAAGGTGAATAGCTCGCTAAGAAAGAAGAGGAGAAAATGCTAGAAAAACAACAGAAGAGGAAAAAATAGAGGAAATCCGGGCAGAGCCTGCTGTCCCGGATTGGCTTGAAAAGGAAATCACAAGGAAAAAATAGGTAGTTGTTGAGGACACTCCCTTGGATTAGGATGAAATGTTATCCAAGATTGGAAAAGGAAAGAAGAAGGCTGCTAAGGTGGTTTCGAGGATAGAAAGGGATGAAGCAAATAACAGGGTCATTCACATTGCCACCCCTGCTGCAGATAGAACTAAGGAAGATGTCACTGGCGCAGATTACAATGTGTAGACCATTAACCTTGGGCCAGCCTCCATGGAATAGGACATTGATGAATATGAAGGCTCCAGTGCGATAATCATTGGGAGGTTAAGAAAGGAAGCTCAGACCAAGCATGAGCTTAGAAAAGAAAATGAAAGGCTTAGGAACTGCTTGGAGGATGTAATGAAGCCTCTGCAGTCTCTCCACCCCTCTTCCTCTGCCACTCCTGGCTTCTTAGCTAAGGAAACCATCTCCAAGATTGAGAAAATGAAAGCTTCTGCTCAAACTACAATAGACTAGTTGAAGGATGTGTAGGCAAGAGGAGATAGTGCAATCAAGGATATCCTTTCAGTTGAGAAGGATGTAGTCCAAGCCAGGGAATTATTGGAGCATGTGCTATCCCAGGACAAGGAAGACATTGACCTTCTACTGTAGAAATCCAAGGTCATCATGGATATATGGCAAAGATCAGTTGGTTACATATGGGATCCTTCCTTCCTCCATATTAAATGAACCTTGGGAATGGTTTGAGGCTCTGCAGATTAGGCAGAAGGCCATGAGGAAGATCCAAAAATAGAAAAAGTCAATAGACGGTGATTTAACTGGTGTCTATGAAGGTTGCATTGCATTTTTTGAGGTTATGACTGGCAGGAGAAAGATAGCTCCTAAGTACCTGAGTCTGGAACAACTAAAAGAATGGTGGCATGATGTTTATGCTCCAGACTCCGAAAATGTTACAACAGGGCACCAGTTGGATGATGCAGCAACATACTTGGTGGTAATGGATAAATATCAAGCACATAAGGTTGATTGGAATAAGACTGTTGAGCAGTCAAAGGAGGAGATTGACTCTATTAAATGCAGACTTAAGGTTTTGCCTTTGCCACCTATCACTGAGCTAGATAGGGTGTTTTTGAAGGTTCAAGTATCATTGGACAAGAACAAGGATAAGGGAGGCGGTAGTTAATGCCATTTTGAGATTTGTGCTTCCCTATTATTATGGGGCATGTATTGGTCTAGGCTGCATTTGGGACTGTGTCTAGGCTGACCTTGATGATATATCGGCATTTAATGTGTGCCTTATTTTGAAATCCTGAGGCCGACTTGTTTTGGCAATTATTTTATTTTGTAAATGTTTGGCTGGGCTGACATGTCTTGAGAATTTGCTATAAAAGGCATTCTTGCCTCATTGTAAGACATTAGATATTAGAGAAAAGAGAAGAGATAATAGAGCTAAGTTAGAAAAGGAGTTAGAGCAATTTTGTGAATTTGTTGAAGCAAGTATTGTAAAAAAAACTGCAAAATTGTTGCAACATTTTGATGATCTAATACAATTGAAGACATTGTGGTTTTCCTGGTGAAATCTCTTGTGTTATTTTATCTTGCATGGTTCTTGTTGTTTCATCTTTCACATTGCTTGGAGATTTAGGGTTTAGTGTTCAGAATTAAATTAGTTTTAGTTTGGTGAATGATGTTCATGATTTCATATTTGGAATGTTTGTAGCAATCTCTGGTCTATATTCCCAGTAACTATCTGGTTGTAGTAGGCTGGTGAAGTCAACCTGGACCATATATTTACCTATTCTTAAGTTCGATTGTGGATGAATGTCTATAATTTGAAAGTCTATATACTGTAGAAGATTGCACTATTCTTGTGATATTGCATTGTGGGTTGATCAAGGATTGGTTATTTGAGATTGGTCCATTCTAGATATCTATCATTTGCATTACTCATTCTAGGAATAGTTTAGATTTTATCATATTCTTGCACCCTTACCTTTTGCTATTTCTTTATCATTGGGTTAGATTTAGGATTTGAGATCATCATATTGCATAATCTGATAAATTGGAAAGGTACAGTTTGCTTTTAGTAAGGTCCGATTGTGATTACCAGCATTTTCACATATTATCTGAGTTGTTTATGCATCGTCATGACCTGACACCCGAGAGACCTTAGGGTGATTTTCAGTAATTTATTGTTGGAAATAACCTTTCAAGAGATATAGAATATTGTATTATGTTTGAGTTGTTGCTGTGCAGAAAACACCATCAACAAGTGGATGAATGATTCCCTCAATCTCCACGTAATCTCCTTTCTCATTTTTTCGGACGCCAGCTGCTCCGTAGAGTTGCTCCGCAGCACTGCTCATTTATTTATTCCAATTCTTCTTGGCTCGGGAGTGATTTGCTAAGTGCTCTTCTAGAGAAGCCTTTGTCTCTCGGAGCTCTTCCTCTATTTGAGCCTTTAGGCCTTTAAATTTGGCCTTTTTCTTTTGTATTTTTTGCTCATATTGAGCCTGTTGATGTTTCAGCTCTTCATTTTTCTATGCCATCCCCTAACTATGCTCAAGGTAGAGGCACTCCAGCTCTTCATATTTTAGTTGTAGATTTTTCTCCACCTCTTGGTTCTTGCTTTGAAACTCTTTTATTATGCCAGGGTTGGCAACCTGAGTCTTCACAATTTCACTTTGAAGTCTGTTCCTCTCATCCTCTACTGCTAGTGCCCTTTCAGTCATGCGGGCAATATCTACCTCTAAGGATTTTTCTTTCCTCTCTAGAAAACTAACCCTTTCCCTAGCTGCTTTGAGCTACTCATCCTTCTTCTTTAGCTAGCGATCAGTTTTAAGGAAGTCGGAAGTGACTACCCATTGTGTTTCTTCCATTATTTCAACTTTATCTTGTGGTCGGGCTACCTTCATGTTGAGTCCTACCACATATATCTCCTAGTCTTCTAGTTGCATTTCTTCCTGAGGCTTGCTTACCCTTGGGTACATGGTTGAGAACTTCAATTCTTGCTGGGCCTCATCGTAAAGAGCTTGTACTCTTGGCTCAGCAGAAACACTATCATCTTTTTCCTTACGTTTCCTCATTTTATTCATGTGTGCCTCCTTTCCACAATCTATATGTGCTATAAATTCGGCTAGCGATGAAACTAGTCCACCTGCGAAAGGAGCACCAGAAGGCAGGGCATAGGGATAGGTAATCTTCATAGGCACAAGCATTTGTTTCTTCTGGAGAGTGATAGTTTGTGGAGAGAAGTGGGGCACGTTCCATAGTTTGGTTTGAGAACCAACAGCAAGGCTAGTCATTTGAAATGACTGAACTAGAGAATCAGCCGTAAGGCTCATTGGCTGAGACTATGGAAGAATTTTTAATAGGGTGTTAGCCTGTTGCAATGGAAGAGGATTTGCAATAATAGTGGAAATAGGAGGAGCATTATCAAGGGGAAAACCTTCTGAAAGCGAGGTGAGGAAGGTCTGAGCGGTAGCGACAGGCGTAAGCATATGTGGAGGAGTAATTATGAGTGGGGTGGCTTGTGAAAACTGGGAAAAGCCTACTAAATATGTCAGACTAAAAGTAGAAGGCAAAGGGATAGTACCTATGGTAGGGATCACTAGTGAGGAAGGGGAGGATACCAAGGAATGAGATGCAAGAGGAGTGAATTATACCTGTTGACTGTTGTTGGCAGCTCCAGAATCGTCAGCGACTCTTCCTCAGCCTCAAGTTCCTGGCTAAGAGCAAGTACTCTTCCTCTGGTAGGTTCTTGCAAACCCTCTCCAATAATACTCTTTGTGCGCTATCATTTTGCAAGTGGGGTCTCTCGGGCTTTGGCAGTCATCTCCGCTTGGTGCAATGATAGTTTGGCTGGTTTAGCAGCCCAAGTGAGTGTATGCAAGTCTCTTGATATATTAAAGCACACGTTCATGGCCACATAGGCAAGCTGTCTGGGGACTTTCTCCTTTTGCGCAGAGGAAGCCAACGTCGCCACTTCCTCTTTCTGCTCCTCAGATTCTTCCTCCAAGTCCCCTTTCTTATTAATGCTAGAGCTCAGGCTGGGGTGGCCCTCCTTCCACTACCTTTCAAATTCTTGGTCATCCTTCAGTTTATTGTAAGGAGCATCCAACTGTGCTATTTCCTGGCGATACTTCGAGAAAGCCGCTATTTTTTCATCACTCCATTCCTCATCTTTCTTTAACCTATTGTGCATGTCCCGCTCCATGGGGAAATTATCCTAAGCCACTGCCACAACAAAGTAGAACTTGTGCCATGGACCTCTAGTGTCCTGCGTAGGGATACGAGCCAATTCAACAAAATTCTCATCTTTGTCTATCCGCAGGTTACGCCGCTTCTCCCAGTATGGTCAGGGAACATGGGTAACCCTCATATGTGGCTCTGATAAGTCATCGAAAGGGTTATATTCCCACTTATCATATACTTGGACCAACCCTAGATAGGCCAGCTTGTCCTCTAACAACTGGTCTGATTGTTTCTTTATCAAAGTCATCGAATTGAAATTCTTTGGACAAGAGAAGAATCCCTTCTTCTTGACCTTGTCGCTACTACAAAAAGTAAAATCAATGATACATACCTATCGGAACATTTCCAGCATGAGTACTCTATCCGTGACATAGGCTGGGAGTAGGAAAGGTTTACCAGTAAAGCCCTGCATTTAGAGGATCGTAAAATTTTTGCCTAAGAACCAGTCACAAGCAGGGGTGAAACTCTACATAAATCTGATCTACTCCTTATCGAGTCAGATTATATCGCCTTTTCTGATCAAATCATGCAAAATTGGAGCTATAAAATAGTCAACAAAAACACATAATAGTCATATGATGTGGAAAGAAAAGGCGTCCATGCAGACACTGGCTTCCTTTTATTTTGCTCATCAAAAATTGATAGTGGAAAATACCGGGTGAAAAAATTTAGGTTCTGATGCAGAAACATGTGGACTAGGAAAAAAAAAAACCTAAATTTTTTCTCCGCCTGGTAATTCTTAATTTGCTGTATCATTTCTTCTACCATAAACTCAGTGAAATTATACCAAAAGAATTCATGTTGCTTGTGAAATTGAAATGTCGGTCCTAGTTGAAAGGTCTCTATCTTCTCATCAAAGTCTTAACCCTACACAAAGACTAGCATGGACATGGCATCTTAGAGATCATCATGAAATGCACCGTGTGACAACGAAATACTTGGCACTTTAGCGGCTGTGATGCCTTTCCTACTAGTCTCCTCCAATAAGAACTCTGAGTTTTTTCTCATCTTCTTCCATATTTTCTGTCCTTTGCTCAAGAAAAAGGGCTCGATATTCTCTTTTCTCTTACTTGGGTCAGGGATGCATAACATGTGTCAGATGGCCTATGGAGTGATGTGCACCCTTAAGTTGTGGCCTTCAATATAGTGGGTATCACGATTATAACACTGGATAGCAGCATCAACTACCTTCGGGCAATAATGCACCAATGAGACCATATATTGAGGGAGACCATTGTACCAAACTCTTTGTGCCATAGATTGGTCTACCTTTGGTGCCAATAACCTTGCACAGGCTACCTCTCTAAGGGACTTAGGGTTTTTTATGAGCTTTGGGTTTTAGATATTATCCCATTTTTCTTCAACCCTTTTCTAGTTTCTGCAATTCTTGGGCCTATTCAACTCTTCTGTATAGGCCCTCCTTGGCCTGCTGGGTATACCAAGTGTAGCGTACACCACACCCTCATAGACATATACCTCCTCTGAAGAACGTATAGCCGTAAACAACTCCTGGCTAATTTCTTCTTGCATTGGTTGAGATGAATTTTCTGACATTTTTCTTTCTCTGAAGATTTCTGCAAGTTCCTGGTTTTACAATTTCCCTTGGTTTTGGATACACAGGAGAAGAACAACTCTGCACTTTTCTTTTCGAATTTGTGAAAATATTTTTCGAATATTAAGCCTCTTCATGCAATTTTTGACAATATTTCCTCAAGGTGGTAGGTGAAAGCATGCCTTTTGCATTTAATTTGGCATGTACCGTTAATTTTTCAATTTGTGCAAAATGAACTACTTGCCGAATTAAGGCAGTCAAAGTTCATCATTGTGTTTGGAAATCGTGTGATATGCTGTGATCCCCTTGGAACTTGAGCCAACAATTTTCTTGCTAACCCTGCGTTAGTATGCGCTGGCAATTAATATCCCAGTCGGAATGATTATGCCAAGCAAACGATAATAGCCTGAAAATATATGAATATCGTCTTGGGCTCTGGGATATGCTTGAGAGATGACACAATAGCCTATGGCCATACGTCTCACTGCTAATGAGTGCCACCTTTTTAAAGCTAATTAATTAGCTCCTATTAATCTAGAATGCATTGAGCCGTGCTATCATAGATGCAATTGGAACAAAAATGTGAGCAAATGTAGGCACGCCTTTCAAGTTAGCAACTAGCTTAATATCACATTTTTTCGAAGTAGATTAGCATGTATCTTGTCATTTTCTATAAATAGGCCAGTAAGTAGTGAAGAAAACATACTTAGCATTTGAGTAGTGATAGGTCAATAGCAGATTCTTGAGCATGACTTCTCATAGGATAGGTGATAGATAAATTTTTGCATTAGCTTAGAAGCCTAGGTATAGTGTCAGAGCTATGGATACTCCAGTTTGTTTAACTTCGTATAAGTCACAAATGACATTCCTAGGGGAGGTTTCTACTAGGAGGCTAAAATGGATGACCAAGAATAAGCATTATTTGGTCTTGGTAGCCATAAAGTGGGTTTTAGGCAAAGACTATATAGAGTATGAGGACAAGTATCAAGTGAACATCGACATATGCTCCCACTTCGTAGCATCCATGCTAGACATCAACATCCCCCGGCCACTCATCTTGAAGCTTGTTAAAAAAATCTTCCCCAAAAAGTACCTAAATGGTCTCGGTGAGGTTGTTGCTCATGCTGCCTATGGGGTAGGCCTACTGTCAGCTAGCAACCTATGTCGCTTTATTGAGGAAGAAGCTATTGTTGTTTGGATGTCGTTCCTCAATGGATTCTGCTATAGACTCGCGACTAGCACTAGTAGAGGGTTACTCAGGCCCTACATTTCCTGTTTCATAGCTACAACGTAATACCCTTCTATGATGTAGATTGGTATACTGACTTCAGGAACCCGGTATTCCCCCCGCCAATGGCAGATGTGCCGAATGATGCTACTAGTGCTGTCGAAGAACCTATGGATGAGGAAGAAGTGGATGCTACTGTTAATGTGAAAATTTCTACTAGCCATGCCTTTAGATGAAAACCCCTTGCCTGCTCAACAAAAGTCTCCCTGCTTGTTGCTCACAATACCTACCCATAGCTGTATATAAGTCTGAAAAAGGGCCACCATATATATAATAGCTCGGATAATTTGCTAAATTTTGGATTATGGCTTCCCAACCACTTTTGTAATGTAAAAAACATATATGAATAGATATATATCTTTTAAAGAAAATCCATGCTCTTTCCTTCATTCTGTATTTTAGTTTTATGGGCTCTCAGCTTTCATTCTGTTATTTCTCTGCACATGGGTGTGTTCTGTGTAAAGTAATTCTGGTATTCCACCCATCAATAATAATGGGTTAAATTTTCCGAAGCACAAACTAATTTTGAAAAAGACCGGCCAATGAAATAGAAAAAGATAAAAGCACTATTCACATATGTACAAAAAAATAGAGCTCAGCACCCAATGGAACAGCTTAAGATGAATCCCATTGACCTAAATTCCATACTTTTTAGCTCAAAAGCGTTGTGTTCCTTGCACCGAATGATTTTAAAGGGACCCTCCCATAGGCTATCAAATTTACCATGCTGACCTGGCATAGCAGCCCTTTTATCATACTTTAGCACTAAGTCTCCGCATTTTAGACCTTGGTCGGAAGCCTTCTTGTCAAACCATCGCTTGACCACCTGTTGACGGCTTGTCATAGCTATTAGGGAATCATCCCTTTTTTCCTGTACTTCCAACAGTTCGGCGAGCCGAACCTCCATGGCTTCATTTTGTTCTATCTCAAAAGATTTCAACAACTGTATTGCCAGAATCTCCATGCAAATGGGTAACAACACCTCTTTCCTATATACCAACACATAAGGTGAAGTCTTAAGGACTTACTTAGGAGTTATGCGGTTTACCCAAAGCACTTTTCAGAGGTTTTTATGCCATTCTCTCTAGTGTTTCGAGCCAATCCTTTTAAGGAGTTGAACTAAGATTTTGTTCGTTGACTCCGCTAGACCATTTCCCTGTGGATAATAGTTTGATGATGTTTTAAGGAATATGTCATTCTTTAATGCAAAATGACATACCTTTGCGCTTAGGAAAGCTTTGGTATTATTTGAAATGATAGTTTTTGGAGGGCCGAACCTTGTCACCAGTTCCTCGAGGAAATCTACAATCTCTATTTTTGTTACATTTTTAAGGGGAACAACCTTTGTCCACCTTGTGAAGTAATCCATGGCAGTCAGAATCCACTTGTGTCTAGCGCTAGAAACCGGTTTGATCATTCCTATGAAGTCCAGGCCCCATTGTGCAAATGGTTCAGCTACCACTATGGGTTTGAGGGGAATTGTGGAATTCTTCCTTTTGTCAGTGAAGAACTGACATTTTTTGCAAGCCTTCACCAAAGAGTGGGAGTCATTAAAAAGTGTAGGCCAATAATAGCCAAAATGTATGATTTTAATGGCAGTGGTTTTGGTAGAGAAATTTCTGCCTGTAGCACTATTGTGGAACGTGTCGAGGATCCTCTTTTCCTGCTTCGAAGTGACGCATCATAGGAGAACACCATTGAAATTCATTTTGAAAAGGACTCCTTCTATTAGTGTATATCTGCAATTTTGCAGCCGGTAATACCTCCTTTTTTGGGATGAGAGACCTGGCAGATACCTTCCGGTTTGCATGAATCTCATTCTATCAGTTAGCCAACTGCCTTCCAATTCCAATTCATTTATCAAGATGAGCTTCGGTTGCTCCTCTGCGACAGGTACCTCCTCATTCTATGCCATGTACTCACACAATCTTCTTCCTTTAATAGTTTTAGTAGGCTTGACTTTAATGTCATATTCAAGGATCTTAGTGATCCAATTAGCCCTTTTTTCTATGATCTCCCCTTCCATGATATATTCACGCACACTGGAATGTGCGACATACACTAGCACCTTGTTGTAGGAAATTAAATGGTGGAACTTTTTAAAGTCCCTTTACTATTGCAAAGGCCTATCTTTTGACGAAATTATAATTGGCCTCATATTCCTTTAGAATCTGGGAGTAGAAAGCCACTGAATGTTTTCCCTTTTCTTCATCATCCTTTTGGGTTAGGACAGTAGCAATACTGGACTTGCGACTGAAAGCATACATTATAAAATCCTTGGATGGATCTGGATTAACCAACACCAGAGCTGTGGAAATAGCTTCCTTGACCTTTTCAAAAGCTTCCCGAACTTTGGTTGTCCACTTGAATGTTTGATCTTTCTTCAGCATTAGGGTGATCAGCCTAATCATTCCTATGAAATTAGAAATAAACTTGCTGAGAAAATTTACTTTGCCTAGGAAATATTGAACACCTTTCTTATTTACCGGAAGGGGAAGTTCTTTGATAGCCTCTACTCATTCGGGGTCAATTGAAACTCCTTCACTAGACACCACGTGTCCCAATAGCTTACCCTGCGGCACTCCGAATACACATTTCTTTGGGTTTAGGGAAACTTCGAACTCTTAGAACTTTTGAAAAAATGATTCCAAATGATCAAAATGATCATCCTTGGATTTAGAGAACAAAGTAAGGTCATCCAAATAGATTAGAATAAAATTATTGATTAGTTCACTAAATGCGATGTCCATCGCCCGCTGGAATGTTGCTCTTGCATTGGATAAACGAAAAGGCATTTTAGAATATGTAAATGTCCCCCACTTTGTGGTGAATGTAGTCTTGTGTTGATCTTTTTTTTAACTCATATCTGATTGTAGCCAGAGAAACCATCCAGCAGAGAAAATATTTCTGATCCTGTGACTGTTTGTAGGATTGACTCCATAGAAGCCAACAGATAGTGGTCTTTTAGAGATGCTCTATTTAGGTCTTGGAAGTCCACACACAAGCGGATATCTCTATTATTCTTTTGGACTGGGACCAGATTTGATACCCAAGTACTATGTTTGATTGGGAAGACAATGCATGACTCAATGAGCTTAGTTAGCTCCTGTGCCATTAGGGCTTCAATTTTAGGGTTGACTAGCCTCTGTTTCTATTGGACTAGTTTGGCACCTTCTGTTAGCTCAATAGTGTGTTGAATGATGCCAGGATCGTATCCCTCTAGATCATCATAGGACAAGGCCATTACTCCATATTTTTTGCAGAAACTGATGGGCCTTTCCTTATCATGGTGCAGGAAATTTTTTCCAACTCAGAGATTCCTACCATCGGAGACCTGAAGGTCCACATAATCAATTTTTTCCACCACAAACTTTCGCTTATCATTTCAGGCATCATCACAATCAATTTTTTTTTCAAGAGTAACCAATCCTTTTGGAAGTTTATTAGATTTGAGCTGTATAATTTTTCCTTCATAAGCCTTGACAATCTTTGGTTGAAGCTGATTGGCGAACTCCCCTGAGTGCTGGATAAACAAGGCAATGTGTTCATCACTTTCAAAGACTTGCCAACTTTGATCATTGTCAGGGATTGCTGGTCGGACTAGTACTCGTATTGAATGTTCATTATGAAGCAGGTTAGAGATAGGATCAAACTAAGCACTAATCACAGCCATGTGATCTGCATCACTATTTTGTCTTCAAGGAATGGTCTAGATGTTGAAAGCTTCAAAACCATCAATCAGGTCCTAGACTCAGTGCTGATAGGATCTCATGCGAACATTCTTTGCTGTAGAAATTCCTCAGACTTGGTTAACTACCAATTTGGAATCTCTAAACACAATTAATTGCTTAATGCCCATTCATTCCACAAGGCTTAAGCCTTGGACTAACCCTTCATATTTAGCCTCATTGTTTGAACTGGCAAAATGAAAGCGGAAAGACCTCAACAATTTTTTATTTTGTAGGGATATTAGATATACCCCTGCTCTAGCACCTACTTTGCTTCTTGCTCTATCAAAGTACAGTGTCCATAGCTCATTTTCTTGGCTACCTTCGGGTTCTTTGGCAACCCTCAAAAGCACCTGGTCTTCATCATAAATTACATATGTGCCCAATCTTGTAGCATGATAATTTCCAAAAGGATCATTGTCTATGTGTTCACTCAATAGAGCATCTTCTTTATCATTTCGATCTCTGCTCACCTTCTCTTCCTCTAGCAATTCAACATAATACATTTCTTGCTTGGTGATAGAGGTATGTGCGGCTTCAAAATTGATCAAGGCTTCATCAGCCACATGTTCAAAATGTAGAGCCTTCGATTCTATCTTCATTTTTGCATCATGTTTGGTCCTAAGTATAAGATGTGACCAATCCAAAGATAGGTATCCACCCACCTTTGAAGTAAATTATTAGGATATATAGAGACCAAACATAGGAGGAACATCTATGATCACTGTGTCCTATGAGACTGTGATACTAGGGTAAGCAAATAGAGTTAAAGGAAGCACTTTGATGATTCCTACAGTCTCAACTTTATTTCCATCAAGTTGCACCACTCCTCTTTTCATATGTTCATAGCTAAGTCCCAAAGCTTCAGCTATCTGTTTAGGCATAACCATGGTACTAACACCAGAATCAATCATGGTGTTGTGCAATAACTTCTTTCCTATAATGAGAGTCAAGAAGAAGGGCTAAGGTTTTAACCTACTTCTGTCCTCGACAGGGGATTCCTTTGTATTGTTTGTAAGAACCTTAGCTGGCGGTATCTGATAAACAACCTCTGCACTAGCAAATGACTCTATTAATGTTGGGTTGATCTCTTCTTGAAGCGCCTTCTGTAATAGCGTCTTTTGTTCCAGGATAGCTAGAATTTCCCATAGAGACACATTAGCGAATGATTTCTTCAATTGCTCTACCATATTAAAAGGTGACAAACTCGGAGATTTCTACTCCTTGGTTCTTGCTATAATAATTTCCTTTCATGTTTGAGAAGGTGAAGGGACAGTTGAAGCACTGAGAATTTGATCAGAAATGCCTTTGAAATGCAGGCTATCTAGATGTGAAACAACTGACTCACCGGGGAACCTCCTCTTTGAGCGTGTGTTATAATCAGACTACACTTGCGATGTTTTGGATATGAATGCATCATTAGCAAACACCGTCTCTTCTTCCTCCATCCAGGAGAAGAGTGCATGATTATGAGCAATATCAGATTCTTGTTCTAAAGACATTCCTTGCATTTGCATTGTAATGACCACACTCTCCATTTGTGGTGAGGCATAGACATAAGCTCCATTTTCTGTTGTTGTGCCTTGGCTATGTTGCTCTGCCACCTTTTGTTGTAGGTTGCCACACTAATAGTTCTGGGGCATATGCACATCGTTGCAGGGGAAACACCATGGATTGATATCATCATCAAGATTGTTCTGCCCTACAGTTAATTCCCTACTCGAACTTGGTGATGCGCTCGTCAGTGGAGTAGGCACCGACACCATCTGGTTTGCCGTCAAGGCTGGTGGATTAGTGCAAGGCACACTCTAGTATTGATTCTGTTGATAAGAAGACCACCCACCTTGATATTTTTGATACGCAGGCTTTGAAGGTGTTGCTTGGTTTCGCTTAAGAGTGGTTATATCATTTTCCATGGTTTGCAACATCTCTTTGAAGTCGCTTATTTTATCTTTGGAAGAACCTGATGTAGAAGCCACATTTTGTGAGCTTGTTGCATATGTGTACATTGATTAGGTAGTTACGGGCACACTAGTTGATGCGACCTCTTGCGCAGAGATCGATATTTCAAGAAATATCGGCATAATAGGTCGAGGAGGAAATTTTCCACAATCTATTAAATGATACTCAGCTTTGATAGTAGTACCATAAGCATTTGGAAAAGTAGCTCCCCCCAAAGACTTGATCATCACAAAAATGTCAGAATTGATGGACTTCAGATAAAATATAAATGCCAACTCGGGAGTTAGGCATATGGTAATAGGGATCCTCTGCCAATTCACGTGAAATCAGGCATTAAAGTCCGTCAGGGCATCTTGGGGGGCTCGTTTTATGATAGATGATAATATAATGAAGAACGATTTCTGTCATTCCAGGACCTCTCATAGAATGGATCTCTGAGCTGATCCCAGGTGCAGATTGAATTAGGTGTCAGTGTTTGGTACTAATCTAGCGTGCCTTGCCTTTAAAAGACATGGTGAGAAGCCTTAGGGCTACATTCTATGTTGTAATCTCATGCACTAGACATATGTCCACCACATCCTATAGATGTTCTGCTAGCATTCTTGAGCTGTCTCTGGTAAACTTCAGTATAGCTTTCATGACTGAAACCAGGATAACGCCCCAGACAGCGGAAACTATCAAGGCTACTAGGGGACTTCTGGTGTCCCATGCTACATTGTTTCTATTGACGGCTGGAAACATTGTGAGAGGCAAGGGTGGCAGGGATGGGATGGCTACCAGCTGATTTGTGACCTAGACTGTCCCTAGTGGAGGTACTAGTAAACTAGGGTCGCCTGCGGCTTGGGATCTAGTTATAGGTCGATGGCTCATACACCCCTTTAAGATGCAATTTCATTAAGCTCAGTCCCACTGGGTGTGCCAAAAAAGAATAAACTATTGATGCCAAAATTTGACGAGGTAACAAAGTCTTATGGGAAACTTAGTTTAAGGGGGACCTTTTGCGCTAAACAGAGTAACCTCTAGATTTTTGGAGAAGTCGGCTTCTTCTATAATGGGGTTTGGAAAAGGAAACGGATATAATAAAGTAAAGTCTAACCTAAGGTGGTGCACCAAGATTTAATGATGGGCATGATAAATCATAGATTTAAGGGCCTGAATGGTGTTGTGTTCTAAAACATCAGAGACTTAAGATTATAGCATAGACAATTCATTTATTGACATAAAATAATGTTGCATACATTCTCACTGCCAAGAAGAGTCATTAGACATGATCTAGGTAAGCAAACTTGCATCCAACATATATAGAAGTTCTCAAATGAAGTGTCAAGACAATATAAAGCACAGTTCACAATTTGATCAAATAGCATGAAAAATAGAAAGGCCAAACAATTGGCACAGTCTGAGGGGTTTTGCAATTAAAATAAAATAGTAATAAAGGCTTGGCATCTTTTTACTAAAACCAATGTGTTTTTCCAAATTCCTGACCCATTTCTCATCAACAGAGAAAGTACATATAGTAGGAAAACCTCCCACTGCTTTGAAGAGTAGTAATAGAAAAGATCTTGCAATCCCCTATAATGATGCCATAAAAAGAATATCCCCAAAGCCGTTGCAAAAGAAATAATCAGGAACCGAGCATCCAGTAATTCTAGGCTCAAGTGCATCCTCTGTAATGATGGTGGTGGTCCCAGCTAGGCCCAATTAGACAAGTGTCATCCCTTGTTGTGAATGATTATGACAAGCAGCAACCAATAGCATAATTTGGTTCATCCAGTTCATCGCCCACATAATAGATCCACTGCTTAGGAACATGGTAGCCTTTCGCTACCCGCATGAACCTTTCTCCTATCATTGCAGAGGATTTGTGAAAATGCAACACATGTCGAATGGGCCGAGTACCTTATCACAATGGAGGGAACGTTTATCAGCCAGGTGCAAAAGACGCGTGGTAGCATTTTGCTACCCGTGGTTGCAATTTCATCTTTGCGCTGAAGGATTTGTGAACATTCGACATGTAGCAAGTGTATACAGTTGTCAACAACCGTGGGGCCTTCCAGCACCTTTTAGGAATGAGGGCTTCGTGGCAGCATTTCGTAGCCCGATGAGGCATCAAGGAAACAAGAAACAAAATCATCCCGCAGTCGCGACACGTGGAAGCATAGCAGAGTTTCTTAGGATCCGAAGGGAATGTCGATACTCGAAGTTGCGAAGAGTAGACGTGTGGAGTGACAGATCAAAGCTTTGATAAAAGGTAGAGCAGCCTTGGCGATACATAGGCTGGCGCGTAGAAAAACCCCAAGGGAGCTGGTTAAATATTTAACACTTTTCTTACAACAACCCTTCTGTTAGAAACTTGTATTGTGCAAATTATTTCCTTTGAAACCTATTTAACATCAGTTTCTACCTAAATCCAAGGAAAAGCCATAATGAATGGGAATGTGAAGGACAAAGCATTTAACAATTCTCTGTAGCTTTTAATTATTGGCTTGTGTTAAATGAAAGCTAAGAAATGTGGTGGCTATTTTTGCACTTCATATTATAATTAAGAGGTACCTTGAGAAAATAACATATATATGGCAACTAATTTGTGTGGATTGATGTGAGTAGACTGGAATAAATGGAAAAAATATGACATCATTAGGTGGTAAGTATTAGTCCTTTGTAGCTGATGTGAGGAATCCTTGAAGGCTAATAAGAGTAGCCATGTGATTTTATAAATCATCATTTTCTCAAAAGGCCTCATGGCATATGACTTAAATCAAGCTCAATGCTGACTTGGCATGTGTTGTCCATGATGGTTGTCTCTCCATATTATGTCAACAGTGAATACTTTACTCAAGGAAAACAATATCAAGCAAGTTTATCTCATTCATTGTATGATTGCCACTTGATTCTTGTTTTATTAGATCAATTAACTAGGGAAGTGCACTTAACTGACTTATATCTTGCAAAACCTTTAACTCCTTTTTCTCACATCCTAGGTTTGCAAGAAAGTCTACTATCCTATTTCCTTTACTATAAGTATGGGTGATTATGGAGGCGTTAAAGTTATCTATCATTGCCCAAGTTTTTTGTAGAATATAAATTAAATTCCAATTGTGAACCTTTCTTGCTTTGCATGCATTTATGACTATCATAGAGTCGCCTTCTATGTTTATATTTGAGATCCCCAATTGTGAAGCCAATTCCAACCCTGATAATAATGCTTGTGCTTCTAGACTGTTATTTGTATCATGAACTAAATGGATTGAAGAGACTTCCAAGATATCCCTTGATGAATTTCTAATATAGATACCTACCCCTAATTGACCTGATTCACTTTTAGATGCCCCATTGAAATTTAATTTGGCAAAGCCCTCTTGAGGTGGCATCCATTTAACTGAGTTCTTGTCAACTTTATTAGAAGTATTTTTAAACAAACTACCATCAAATGGAAATTTAATACCCCTCCAGTTCTTCAAGATGAGACTGTCTCAATTTGTGAATAGTGAATTTGTAAATTTCCCCTTCTGAACACAAGTGTTTACCCCTTCTGATATTTCCTTTTCTATTTTGACCATTTATAGCTCAACTATGGATTTTGTTTTTCTAAAGATTCTCATGTTTCTTTCCCACCAAATGTTCCAAACCACTATCACTATGACAATATTCCAAATACATGCAAAGAAAGAAGATTGGTAAAGTAGTGGCCAGCTCTGAAAGAGATCCCAAATTGTATTTGGGAGAGGAATATGGAGATATAACTTATTTTTAATGAAAATCCAACACTGATTGGAAAAATTACACTAAAGAAGCAAATGATCAATGGTTTCAAACTCTTGTTCACATAATGGGCACTTGAAAGGATTTGTAATTTTCAATTTAACTAACTGATCACTTATAAGATTTTTTTTTGTATGGAAAGCCATGCAAAACTACCCACTTTAAATGTTACCTAGATACTAATGAATACTTGTCAAGAACCTCTTTGACCTGTTTAGCTTCTGATAATGTTGATTTATTGAATAGGAGAGTGTCATCAGCAAAAAGGGAATGTGTGACTAAAATACTTTAATTTTCTATCTGCACTCCTTTCCATAAGTTTTGATTATTCTTCAAAAGGATAAATCTACTTAAAGCTTTTTCCATAATAATGAAAAGAAATGGTGAAAGTGGATCTCCCTGTCTAACTCCTTGTGAAGCACTAAAAAACCTTGTCAGATTACCATTTATGATCACTGAGAACTTGGCTCCAGATAGACAAGACATTATCCACCTACGCCACTAAGAACAATATCCAAATTTTGACAGAACCTTATTGAGAAACTTCCAATCAACCTTATCATAAGTTTTCATCATATCTAACTTAATAATGAAAGAGGGAAACTTCACTGTTGAAATTGTATGCAACACTTCATGATCAAAATTTTCTCCTTCATATGTCTCCCGTCCAGGAATGAAGCCACCTTGCTCATGAGAGATAATCCTTGGGATGAGCGGTTGCAATCTTAGGTAAATTCCTTTCGTGAATATTTTGTAGATTGTATTGCATAATGGGATGCACCTAAACTCAACAAATGTTTTAGGTTCTTTGAATTTTGGAAAAAATGCAATATTGGTTACATTAAATTGCCTAAAAATGGAACCTATTCTTCTAGACTCTTCAAGCACCCAAAGAAGTTCAAAGCATAAAAACTACCAATTTTTTTGAAAAAATGAGTCTATGAATCCATCCGAGCCTAGAGCCTTACCAGGTGGAAGTGAGAAAACTACAAATTTTAGCTCCTCCATGGTAAATGGTCTCATGAGCATATTATTATCTTCATTACTAATGAGATGTGGTATTGTGGTCAACAATTCCTGCTAAACATTTATTATGTTGGAATCTATGTTTGGCAGAGCAGAAAGGAGTTTTGAAAAGAACTTAACACCTTCATTATTAATATCTACTACCCTTGAAAGCCAATTACCTAAAGACAACTCCTAAATTCAATGAATTAATTTTATTGCCTTTTTGATCTATGTAGAGGCATGAAAGAAGTTAGTGTTATGGTCTCCCTCTTTTAGCCTCAACTCCTAAGACTTTTGTCTCCAATAGACCTCTTCTCTCACACAAGGTTCTTCCCATTCCTCTTGCAAACTTCTATTTTTCATATAAAGCAGCATCTAGACCATTTTGAATTATGCTCTCATGAACTGATGTTAATTCCTTAAACACTACATCTTTCTGCTGAAATATGTTTTTAAATACTTGATCATTCCAAATTCTTATTTGTTGCTTCACAAAATTCAACTTTCTATGAAATTGAAACATTTTGGTACCTTGTTCATATGGAGCATTAACCCACCATTGTTTCAAAAGATCCATGAAATGAGGATTCCTGAACTACATGCTTTCAAATTTGAAAGAGGGATTTTCTTTTGGGATAGTTATGTTTTCTATGTTCAAACTAATTGCATAATGGTCCGACCCAAGATATGGGAGAATTTCTAAAGTTAGATTATGTGATGAAGTAATCCAATTAGGTGAGACCAAAAACCTATCTAGCCTCTCTGCTATTTGAAGAAAGCCTTTCCTTTTATTAGTCCAGGTGAAACTGCCTGAAGTTGGTTGAATATCCCTTAAGGCATTGGATCCTATAAACAGACTAAAATCTGACATCACCCTTGGTGGTGGATTCCTCTTGATTATTTAAATAGATAAATTTTATTTATTTATTTAAATACATAGCTAATTCTCTAATGTCTCTGTATGATTAAATAAATTCTTAAATTTATTTAATTATCTTTCATCCATTATTTCCTCTTGATTATTTAAATAAATATATGTTATTTATTTATTTATTTAAAATACGTCATTAACTTCTAAATTTCTTCTCATAATTAAAATAAGTTCTTTAATTTATTTAATTATTGTCCACCTTGGCCTTTTCCCAATTTTAAATAAAATTATTTAAAATTGTCCCACTTTCTAATTTTCTCTTAGTAAATAATAATTATTTACTATCACATGACCCCACCTTTTTGAATTAGATTAATTTTTAATTCAAAATGACAACTTTCCTCCATAAATCAAATAATTTCTAATATTATTTGATTTTCTAGCTCTTTCTTTTTCTGTGCCATTCATATCTCTTTGTCACATGCAATCTTGTCCTTTGATTTTCTAAAATCAAATCTTAGCCCTTCATTTCAAATTTCACATTAATTTTTCCCTAACCCTAATTGTGGGTTGTCACATTCAATCTCATCCATTGATCTTAGGGTATTTGTCAATCTTCAATCTTGGTCATTCATCCAAAATTGACTTTTCTATAAAATGGCAATTTTGGTCTCAATTGGACAACTTCAGACATCTACATCTCTTGGCATTTTGAAATCTTGGAATTTCTTGACTTCATTTTCATGCTTTAGGATTGCTTCATAGTTGCATTGTGTAGCATTTTGATAGAAACCTTCAACATTTTCTTAGGACATTGGCATTATCATAGGTTGTTCATCACAAATTTGAGGGAAATTATCTACTTGCAGTAAATAGAGAAGGTGCAATGGAGGTTAATCATGGAGGTTGAAGACATTTGGTGAGATATTTCCTTTTTTTCATGTTTTCACTCCTTTTTTCTTCATTGCTTTGCTTTGGGTTATCTTATTTAAGCTCTAATATGCTAACCTAGGTTTTTCCCTAAGCTACACCTTATAGGAATCTTTTTTCCCTAATGACATTGATGTCAACCAATTCGAGGCCATGGTTAAATACTTGACCACTCCCCATCACATTTCCTTTTCAGACCAAGACTATTCTTCACCTAAATAATCTTGCAATGAGGCACTGCATATCGAAGTCTTCATCCATAAACATAAGGTTAGATGAGTCTTAGTAGATGGTAGAGCAGGATTGAATATATGTTCCCTAAAACTAGTTAAAGCACTAGGATTCTCTGATGCTTGTGTAGATGCTACCAAAAGAATTGTTATAAAGGCTTATGATGATGAAGAATGCTCCTCTAGGGGCATTATCACACTTCTTATTCGTGTGGGGCCAGTCATTGTTTATACAAATTGTCAGGTCCTGGATCTTGAGCTACCATACAACATCTTACTTGGTCTACCTTGGATCCATGCCTTAAAAGCCGTACCATCCAATTACCACCAATGCTTGAAGTTTCCTTTCAATGGCACTGAAATCCATAAATGGAGATCCTGATCCCTTCTAGTACTATACATATTTGAGAGGTATTTTGGAATACCAAGTGACAATTAATTGAGAAGCTTCAACATCTGCTTCTTCCAAATACATCGATCTATCCATACTCACCAAACCATCCACATCCACTCCTTCGTCTTCTGCCACACCATCTCCTACCATCCCCAAACCCGATCCTACTATCAAGATCCAAATCCAAGGTTGTGGGGAATATAAATTTAACATGGCCTATTGTATCACTAAAATACCCAAGTCTCCAAAATTTTATGGTAAGCCTTGTTTTAGAATAGAGCCCAATCGTATTTTTAGAGTTCCTCTAATGAATTTCAAAAAATGGGGGAATTTTTGAACAAGGAAGACATCAAAGACATACCAGGTTGGATTTACAAAAATATAGAACACCCATCTCCAATACTAGTACAAATATATGGAAAAGGCTATGATGGAACTAGTGGCTTTGGCAAAGACAAGACTGGAAGACGAGAACCTATAATGCCTTCTGGAAGACCAAAGTATCTTGGGTTAGGGTTTGGGCTACTCAAAACTAATGATCAATGTACCAATGTACTTTCAAATGAGAGTGTGAATGTTTCTGAAAGTGTCGAGACCATCGAAGATTCCTTTACCGAAACTGACTCACATGAATGGGAATTTAGTTCTCAAAGATCCTTGAGTGACTCTTGCCTTGATGAAATGTTTCTAGAACATGGTGAGCTTTCCTTTGATGAAAGATTTAGAAAAATGTTCAAAGTTGACCTTCCTAAAGATCCTCCTAAAGTCCCATTAAAAAGAGAAGAATGGGTAGGAATCTTTTGGCCTCATGATAATGACAAACCTGCACCATCATCTAACACTATCAAACATCATTCTGACTCATTTTTCTGGCCATCTAACCCTATTTATCATCATTCAAACTTATTTCATGGGCCACATGACACTATTGATCATGATTCTAGTCCATTTGTCTGCTATTTTTCCAATGAATTTGATTCGCCTAAGGAAGATAACTACTTGATAGAATCTGAATGGGACTATGAGGACAACAATTCCATATTTACCCTTTTTTCATCAGTTTGCATGCTTTCCACATCATCCCCACCATTTTCCAATATTGATGATGGTATCTCCCTTGTCTACCCACAACTTATTGACTAGGATCAACAAGGCTCACCAGCTATGGACATTTTTCAAAATCACAAAGCTATTGTAGAATTCATGGGACTTCATGAGGGCATACCAAGTGGGTACCACAAAGCTAGATTCTCTATAGATCTTGATTGTGTAGCATACTTCAAGGAGATTGTGTAATCCTCTAGTTGCAAAAATAATTAAAAAAAAAGACACATCTTTAGGTAAAAACCGCAAGGCACCTTCTAACGATACAAAAGTAAAAATAAAGGGCATATATGAGGTTGAAAACCTCTTCGAGGCACCCAAGGATGGAGGATTAGAATTTATCCCCATTACACAAGAAATTTTGACAATGCTTATTGAGGACACCATGGAAATTAATATAGCCACATTAGAAGATCCCAAATTTTTTCTCTTTGCAACATCTTTAACAAAAGAAGAAAATCCTGAATTTCAAAAATTATTTGCAGAACATAGGATTAAATTTGCATGGTCCTATGTTGATATGCCTGGATTGGATCCAACATTAGTCTTGCACCATCTACCCTTGCATCCAAATGCTAAACTAGTCAAACAAAAATTGCAAAAAATGCATCCCCAAATTGCCTTGTTAGTCAAAGCTGAGCTCAAGAAGCTATTAGACATGGGATTCATAAGATCAATCGACTATGCCAATTGGATTTCAAATCTTGTTCCTATCACTAAGAAAAATGGTCAAATATGCATTTGTATAGACTTTCACGATCTAAACAAGGCTTTCCTGAAGGATGAATTTCCACTTCTAAACATAAACATCATTGTGGACCTTACAACAAGATACGAGATGCTATCCCTCATGTATGGTTTCTCGGGTTACAATTAGATTCGCATTCAAAACAACATTCACTTGTCCTTGGGGTACATATTGTTGGAATGTCATGCCTTTTGGCCTTAAGAATGTAGGTACCACATATCAATGAGCCATGATGACAATATTTCATGACCCCATGCACAATTTAATGGAAGACTATGTGGATTACCTCTTGGAAAAGTCTTTAACACACAATGAGCATCTTAATGTGCTAGAAAAATTTTTCAAAAGGATGGAAGAATATAAGGTCTGTTTGAACCCTAAGAAGTGTGTCTTCGGTGTGACGTCAGGAAATTTTTTGGAGAATATAGTTTCTCACTGAGGCATTGAAGTAGATCATGCTAAAGTGAAAGCCATATTAGACATTCCTTTTCCAAAAGGAATTAGTGAGCTAAGGACATTGTAAGGTAGATTACAATCCATTTGATGCTTCATTGCACAACTAGCAGACAAGTGCCAACCATTCCAATATCTCTTGCATAAGGGCATCCCCTTTGTGTGGACTAAAAAATGTCAAACGACCTTCCAAAATATCAAAGACTATCTATTGTCACCACCTATCCTAATGCCACCCATTGAAGGAAAACCTTTGATCCTATACATTTATGCAACCACTTCAGCACTGGTGGCATTGCTTGCAGAAAATGACCATGAAGAGAAAGAAAGAGCTATATATACATTAGTTGCACGTTGGTCAGATATGAACTCAACATAGGAACTTTGACCAATTACCTCTCCTTGGACCTTCACACAATGGGGACTCAATCACATGGGTAAAATCCATCCCATCTCATCCAATGGCCATAAACTCATCATTATCTCCATTGAGTACTCCAAAAAGTAGATCAAAGTCAGATCCCTTACATACATAACTGGCAAGTAGATTTCCAAATTTATCCTCAACTACATCATCTATCAGTATGGTGTTCCACAATCCATCATCACAAACAACAGTTGTCCCTTTAAAAATCAAGATGTCTGTGAGCTTTGTGAATGATTCCACATTCAGCATCATTTCTCCACACCATATTACCCATAAGGAAATGGTCAAGCTGAGGCATCAAATAATATAATTATCAAAATTCTTAAGAAGACTGTCAATGACACTGGCCGTGACTAGCATTTACAACTTAACCCTACTCTATGGGCCTACCACACTAGCATCCACACACCTACAGGAGCCACCCCCTTTGCCTTGGTATTTGAAGTCGAAGCCATCCTTCCCATCAAGGTCAAAATTCCCTCTCTCATAGTCTCCCTAAAGGGCTTGATTAATGATGAAGAGTAATGATAATCATGACTGCATGAGCTAGAAATGTTAGAAAAATGAAGACACAATGCCTTGAATCATTTATAGGCATATCAGAATTTACTTTTCCACAATTATAATAAGAGATTCATGGTATGCAAGTTTGACATTGGTGACTTGGTCTTAATGCAAAATCCTAAGAATCAGTCTAACAGAGAGAAACCTGACAAGTTCAAGCCCAATTGGCTAGGTCTTTATAGCATCACTGCCTCATTTAGTTCTAGATCTTACTAGCTAGCTACTCCATATAATGAATAATTGACAGAGCCTATCAACAATCTACATCTTTGAAAATTCTACACATAACATCAAAAATCTAGGCTAAAACCACAAAAATACAAAAAATCGTCACCTTGATGAAAACCTGGCAAGCAGGCATCTTGGTGACACAAATATATATATATAACAAAAAATGGAAAAAATAATAAAGATAAATAATTCTTCCAATAGTGAAAACCTAGTAAACATGCACCGTGTGTAGGCATTTTGGATAAGTACCATAGTGAAAACTTGGCAAACATACACCATGTGTAATCAGTCTTTGCTTCGCCATCTACTTTTACTCCATCTAACTTTGTCCATAATAAATACCCAATTCTCCAACACCCTCACAACACTTTTCATGACATCCTATCATTTCTTTCTATGGTTGACAATGGTTGACATCGGGTCTTGCATACCATCCATCTTTCACCCTAGGCATGTCCTTTTCTTTCTCTTCCTTGGCTAGTCCTTGACCTGACTGGGGGCAATATTTTATCATGTGACTATAGTGGGTCTCTCACATCATGCTGTTAATTGAAAAAGTCTTGAAAAAATCCTAAAAAGTCCTACAAAAAGACAAAAAAAGCAAAAAAAGTCTTGAAAAAAGACCTAAAAATCATAAAATATCATGAAAAAAGCCAAAAAAAATCATAAAGTCCTGAAAAAAGAAAAAAATTGAAAAATGTCCTAAAGAAATCCAAAAAAATAAAAATATTTCAAAAATACAAAATCATCCAAATAACATTCAAAAATCCAAAAATAGAGTCAAAGTCAGTCATGTCAGTCAGTCTTTGTCATTGTTGAACTACACATTTCCTATGTAGGAAAGGCTCATCTTTGAGCCCCTGAGACATTAGGTCAAACCTTTTAGGTTTTTCAAAATAAAATAATGACTCAATCTTTGATCAATCAAGACCAAGTCATTGGTCTCGTCAAACTATGAGGTCTTTGAGTGTATGACCTAGGCAAGGCCATCAATCGATGAGCCCCCGAGGCTGCACTAGGTCAGTCCATTAGGGTTCATGCAACTGCATTATCACACATGCCAAATGTCTTCAAATCAAAAAAATTATCCTAAAACAAACAACTTCTAAAAGAAACTTTGATAATCAATAAAATTGGCATTTCGGTTACATTGGCATGTCAACGCAAGCATGCAATCAATTATCTCATCTAGTCAACTTTGGTCAAATTATCATAACAAGTCAACCTGTCAACTCTTGGTTCTTCTTTGGATGTGTCCTTCTGAAGAACAAATCTTTTCATTTATTTGTGCTTTCAAAAATATGTCTTTCCTAAGCATTGTCACTATCATCTGGCATTTTGAGGGATTCTCGTGACATTTGAGGATTGATCCTCTCAACATCAACATCATTCAGGATGTGTCCTTCCTAAATTTGGCATAACCTGACATTCATCATCTAGAATTTATCAAACCTGGAATCATTCAGACACACTTGGAAGAAACTTTGGCAAACATTGTCTTTTATCTTGTCATATTTGTCCTTTGAATTTTTTATCATGCTACTAGTTCCTCGAGAATGTCCTGACAATAGGATTTAGAGGAGCAACGACATATCATGATGATTGTCTTGTCTTGTCTCTTTTGGACTGTCATGTTACTAGTTCCTCGAGGATGTCCTAGCATCAGGATTTAGAGAAGCAACATCATTTCATGGCTCTTCTTTCTTGTCTTTCTGGTCTTCGATTGATTGTGACAAAAAGACTAGGGCAATTGAGCTCCTAGTATGAGTCATGATCATCCTTGTCTACGACTGCTTGTTTCCTATGATGGTACAACCTTGCACACCATTTTTCTATGTCATATCATGGTGTTTTTTGGTCATTAAAATATTTCTCCCGATGATGATTAGAGCAACATCTATTAGTTCTTCAATAATATATTGAAGGATTCTTTCTCTGCACTAACATTGGTGGAAGAGCACCCTTGAAAATTTTGGTTTGTATGTGCATTTTGAAGTCTAGGATAGGGTTGAGTCATTACATGTTGTAATAAGGTCAATTTGACCAATTTTTGATGTAAATGAAATCATTTAGGGTCCTAGTGGGGTTGTGTTCAAATGTTGTCAATAATGTAGCAACTTTGCAAAAGTTTCACTATACACTTTTTGTCATTTTTGTTGGTTAGAGGAAGATGAACGGTCATCTTTTCAAATTATAGCTGTAGAAAATTGGTATAACTTGTAAACATGTTTAAAAATCCTCCATAATCATCGAGGTAGGTTGGTTGCTTGAAGATTTGGAGAAACAAAGCATTGTTGCTCTCTTTTGTGTGATTTTATGTGTTATGTGTTTTGGTATACTTTGGACGGCTCCGTATAGTAAGATAAACATGTGAAATCAATGTGAAGTGGTGTGCCTTTGTATTAGATCTTATTTGAATCTATTTGGAGTGATTTTCATTCAAATTTGTAGGAGATAAAGCCAATTTTTTGAAGGTTGTACAGATTGATAGGATTTGCTAGGGTTTTGAATAAAATCATGTCAGAATAGGCCATTCTACCATAGGAAAATTTTGTAGTTTGGTGGAATGGGCCTTTTATGAGTGTTATTTAATATTTTCTTAGTTTTAGGGTAGGGTGATAGTGTTTGGATGGTTTTAGCACGTGTCCTATTTAAGCAAGTTTGATTGCTAGGATTGAAATTATTGGTTTTTGCTTGGGATAGTAGAAAATTGGAGTGATCTATGGAAACTAATGGTAGAATTGTGAGTTTTGTGACTAGTTGGATCTTTTGGTGAAGAGTTTCAAGTTTGGTGTGAAGTATTTTGAGTACCTCCTTTGGAAAAGAGGCCTAATTTGGCCTAGGAACAACGTTGAAGGACAATTTTAAGCAAGATGTTCAAAACAACCTATTGCACCAAGTTGATATGTTGAATGCGAGAAAAATGGGTCTCTGAAAGTTGTGGAGTCAAGTCCCTTAATGAACTTCTCTAAAAGATATAAGAGAAGAAGTGGGCTTGCTGACCTACAAGTAATTTGGTGAGATTTTGAAGGAAGTAACCCTAGATTGGGTTTGAGAGTTTGAAGGATAATTGAACCTAATTGGTTTGAAGAAAACATCACCTTGATTTTCATCAAACATCCATCTCCTTCTATCTGGTCATTTCTCTTCTTTCACCTCCTGATAATATCCTATGATATACAAAAAAATATAAATGCATACATGATCATATATTGACATTGCATTAGTACATCAGATATTTAATCCATTCACATATGGGAATTTACATCATTAGCATACATATATCAGTTGCATTCATCCATTTTCATTCACATAACATTTAAGCACATTAAAAATTTTCATAACATTTCCCATATCATTAATGCATACACATCATACAGTAAAGCATCATACATCACATTATCCATACTTACATAATCAATACACCAATGCATCCATAATCATAAACATGGAATTACATATAAAACATTATGCATACATATAGAACATCATCATCATCATCATCATAGACTAACCATCATACATAACATAGTATCATCATGACATCTCATCATAAATTCATACATCACATAACATCATAAATTCATACATCACATAACATATAAGGGCATCATCATAGGAATAATCACATAAATCACATCACATAAGCATAATAACATCATACAACATCACATAACACATAATACATAGTCCACGCCAAAATTGCATCATATATATAATCTCAAAATCATGTCATAGGATAGAGTCTCGAGGTATCCCAAAAATAGAGCTTGCAGGCTTGACAGTCAATATATCAAATGTCTCAAACATAATGACAAGATGACAAGATAATAAAGGCCCTAAGAAGTGCTCTCCTCATCCTCTCGAGGTGAAGACCAAGGTGATCGATGCTTTGTAACTAGCACTGATAGTATTTGTGAAGGCATGATAGGCTGAGTTTGTGAGGTTGATGGATCAGTAACAGGCGGCTAGCTATGTTGTGACCTGTGTCCTATAGTTGATGATCCATGACTATGGCTAGATCTTTGGCCTAAGAAGTGTTTGTTTCTATGATGAGACCTATGCCCATAGGACTATCCTAATGAAGTGAAACCACCCACAGTGCTCTAGCTACAACTCTTGTGGCTCCAGTTGCTGCCACTCCCTGTCCTCCTCTGAGACTAAGACAAACCAGGCTCCCAGTGCTATGTTGGCACTACCATCTCATATAGCATCCAATACTGACCCCAACTAGCACTAACCCTAGCTAACTCCCTAGCAATCTCCCCAACTAGTCCTATACATAACTGAGAAAAATTAGAACACCATCTTTATGCCTCCTACTGCCTAATCATAGCCTAGTCCTGCTCCACCTTTGTAACCTGTAAGTTTTCGTGTAGGTTCTTGATATGTGTTGAGGCCTCATCCAATCTGCTATGTATGTCTTCCAACCTCTGAACAACTATTGCATATCAAGGAAGTGGTGGCCTCCTGGCTACATCCTCCTCCCCATCTACCATCCACTCCCTCATCTTTCTCTTAGCCTCATCCATGTCATCATCTCCATCGATATCTATATCCTCATCATCTCCTCTAATATCCTCCTCTCCATCAACTTCCTCCTCCCTTCCATTGGCATACAATGCCTCCTCTCCTACATGCACCTCCTCCTCCCTTGACATCTCTCCCTCTGGTTTCCCTACTGGCTACTCTCCCTTGGTTTTAACCTCCTCTTGTCGACCCTCCTAACAGCCCTCCTCTCTCTCCTCCTCCTCTCCCTCACCTACCTCACGGATAGGTGATAGTGGTTCTCGCTCAACTAATTTCCACACCCTCCTACCTTGCCTCCCACTGTCTCCTTCTCCTCTCCTCCTCCCTCCATCCCCACCATCTCTTCCATCCCCTCCATCATCCCCTCCACCTTCATCTCCTCTACCTTCATCCTTGCCTCCATCTCTCCCTCTCCCCCTACTACCATCTCTACCTCCTCCTCCCCCTTGCTACACCCATGGTATCATTGATTACTGATCAATTGGCACTGGCTGATCCAAATCCATTAATGGCTATCTTGTGAGTCTTCCACCAGGCATCATAATCCATTGTAGTACCCGGATCCGTAGGATCCCTGCTCCAAGCTCACTGTTGTGCAACCAATCCATCTACCTACTACTCTGCTAGTGGCACTGATATGGCTGGCCCCCACATGGTCTCCCAAGATGAACGAGCATACTCTACAGTCCCCACAAGAACATCCTATTGCTCCCTAAACTAATGTAATACCCACTGTGGAAGGTACATCTCAATGATCAACTAAGACTAAACCGTGTGGCCAATTAGGTATCTAAACTATCGACAAAAAGAAAGATGATCACCCTTTCCTATCCATTGTGCATAATCTTTGTATGGCCTCCGAAAAATTCCATTAGTGTGTCAATGCGATGGTGCCAAAATCCTGTGTCTCCAACTTTGGTCTGCTGCAATGTGCCCACATACAAGTAAAAATATGACATACCCTCGGCCAGTTGTAACCTCTGAATTGGTGGAAGAAAAATGGGAATATGCTCCAAGGCCTAGATCATCAATAAGGTAGTCCCATAGCTAATACTACTCACCTCCTTGTAGGCCACCTCATGCAACTAATGATATAACATCTCGAGTAAACATGGTCCCCATGCAAACACACAGTCTTGTCCCATCTCATCTTGATGAGCACCTCTCCCCATCCAATAGGAAACCCATGATCGTGGCGATCAAGAATCAACACACTAAAAATCAAAGTGCATAGCATAGCATCCCATCGTGTGTACCGCTCAGCCATAAACTCCCACCTGATGTCGTAACCATCAATTCCTAGATACACGACATCACCAGGCTCATAATACTCTGTCAAAGCCTAAAGTACTTGGTGTGGATCATAGACCACTTGCTCTCCTCTGATCAGAATGCGTAGAATCCTGTAAACATCCTCTAGAGTGATAGTAGCCTCTCCCATCAGCATGTGAAATGAATAGGTCTCCAAATGCCACCTCTTTGCTAGTGCTATCAGAAGACCCCTATTTTCCAAAATAATGGGCATATAGGTCACATAGTACAATCCTAACTACATCAGTCACCTTCACTCCCTATCTCGCAAGCGATCTCTGAAGGCATATGTCACTGGCCTAAACTCCTGAGCATAAATAGGTGGTAATTTTTTCTGCACATGCAGAAATGGGAATTAGCACATTATTGAACATCATCATTATCATCTATCTAATCAAAAGTATCTAAGAAACAAAGCCTAAACTAAGTCAACCCTAGTCAAAGTCAAATGCATCATTTCATTAGGCATATGTATCTTGGCATGATGATTACGTCACAAAATATCACAGATGCATCATCCTTTAGCATTTGCATCAATCCCTCCATCAGTTGCATCATTGTAAAACAAATGTGTCACATAGTCTAACATTTTCACTTCAATTTGGCAATTGCATTCCAAAACCTAGCAGTTCCATTGCGATTCGACGATTGCATCTCACTAGCCCATGAATGCATCATTGTAAACCTAGACCTACCTTGACCTCTGCATTTGTGTCGCAATGCATCAAATGTATGTGATGCAAACACGATTTTGTCTTTCACAAACACAGATGTGTCATGACACATCTATTGTCTTAACTTTAATGCCTAAAAACACACGTAAAATGAGAAAATTACAAAGCAGGAATATGGTACATACCGGTGGCTCTGCGCCGTCTGGCCATCAGAAGGTCCACACTCAACATCCACAATGCTCAGTCACTAGAATCACCATCTTTGCATGATGTCTTTTGGCTTTGAGCTCTCAATTCTCAAAAGGAAAAAGTGAATGAATTGACTTTTCACCCAAATTCAACCTATTTATAGGGTAAATTTTGGGTTTTTTTGCAGCTTTATTACTGGAGGCTCATTTGACCAACTTTGACTGACCTTTTGATTTCCTTAAACATGTCAAAATTCAAATCTCATCGCGCCATTATTTTTCTGGACATCGAATTGACTTATTGAGACACTTTCCAAATTTTTCTAGCGTCAGCTCAAAATTTAAAAATTTTCCGGAGGGGGCATAAATACTTCATACCTTCACTGGGGCATATTCTATACTGAATTTTCTTTGTCACAATTTGATGAGCTACATTATGACAAAGAGGGGAAAAATGTAGACACATAAAATTGACCTAGGCCTGTAAAACTTTATTTTCTCCATATTTCTTCTCAACATAATTAAAATATTTAATTATGTACCATGGTCCAAATTCAACTATTAATTAAATAATTCTTAATTATTTAATTAATTCATGTCTTTTATTCGTCCTGACTATTTAAATAAATAAATTACATTTATTTTATTTAAATACATCATTAATGTCTTATGTCCCTCTATAATTAAATAAATTCATAAATTTATTTAATTATCACTTGTCCATTATTTCATCCTGATTATTTAAATAAATAAATTTTATTTATTTATTTAAATATGTCATTAATTTCTTAATGTATTCTTATAATTAAATAAATTCTTTAATTTATTTAATTGTTGTCCACCTAGGCTTTTTCTAATTTTAAATAAAATCATTTATTTAAAATTGTCCACTTTCCAATTTTCTCTCCAAGTAAATAATTTAAATTAATTATTTACTATCACATGGTCCCACCACTTTTGAATTAAATTAATTTTTAATTCAAAAGGTCAACTCAATCTTTAAATCAAATAATTTTAAATTATTATTTGAATCTCCAGCCTTTTCTCCTTGTCACATGCAACCTTGTCCATTGATTTGATTTTTCTAAATCAAATCTCAACCCTTTATTTCAAATTTTAACCTAATGTTTCCCTAACCCTAATTGTGGGTTGTCACATCTAATTTTAGCCATTGATCTTAGGGCATCTCTCATCTGACAATCTTGGCCATTCATCCAAAATTGGCTTTTCTATAAAAAGGAATTTTTGGCCTCATTTGGACATCTCTTAATCTCTTGACATTGTAACTTCATACTTCATAGGCTATTTTCTACATACTTTAGGTTTATTGCACTCTTGCATACTTGCATTGAGGCTTTTGATATAATCCTTCAATATTTTCTTTGGACATTGCCATAGTCATAAGTTGCTCATCAAAAATTTGAGGGCAAACATCAACTTGTAGCAAATGGAGAAGGTGCAATGAAGGTGATTCATGGAGGACATGAAGACTTGGTGAGATTGTTCTTTGTTTTTATGTTTTCTAACTCCATTGTTCTTCATTGCTTAGCTAGGGTTTAGTTTGTTTATACCTTATAATGCTAACCTAATATTTTCCCTAAGTTACAGTTTTCTTTGATGAAATACACCTCTTTTGCACATATTTGTGCTACATTGAGAGAATACCAGTAGACGATTCCCCAATTTGGGGATCTTCCTCACATTCCCATCTTGAGGGTAGGTCTATTGTGTCGATATTTGGTAAGGGTAAATCTATTGCGAATGTAGTTGTTGCGTCTAGTGACAAAGGGCTCAAATGCAATAGATAGTTCACAAAGTTATCAAAATCAAACACTTTTATTCTAAAGAAGTTACTAAAAGACAAATTTATAACCTTTCCAAATCCTTGACCCCTTATTGAACCTTACCCTGACTAGTATGAAGAGAACACATTCTACCAGTACCATCAAATCCTTGGACATGATATCGAAAGATGCATGCACTTGCATCATAATATGTAGAATCACATTAATGATAGTACTATCTACCTCAATGGGGGACAAAAATGCAAATAATTATGTTGCAAAGGGGAATAGCAAGTTGTAGATCTATATGAACCCCTTTACATATCAATCTACAAACTTAATTGTTGAACCTCCTAGTTTTGCTTCCCTTGAACTCTCGAATTATGTAAACATGGTTTCATTTACGCCTATTCCTCTCGTGCAACCTACAACTGAATCACCAACTATAACTTTCACATTGCAAGAATTTCCTATGAACATGAACAAACATCATTCTCCTCTATACATTCCTACTCACATCAATGGGAATATTGTGACTAGTGTTCTAGTTGACCCTATGAGTCGTGTGAATGTAGTAATGTAGGAGAATTTTTTACTAAATTTTCTACATAGGGAGGAATATGAAAAGTTGGAAACCACAATACATACACACGACAGACTCTTAGCCCCTCCAATTGGTTTCATCACCCTCTTAGTCCTGGTAGGAACAAGATTGTAAATTCTCTTTTTGATATCATCTAGGGTCAGACTTATTTAGAGTGAAGCTAGGCATCCCATTGCTAGTTTCCATGAACCTAGTCACTTTGATAGTTCATAAGTGTTTGAAGTTTTATCATGAAGGTTGTATGCATGTTGTGTATGACACTGGATATAAAACTCTGGTGTCATGTGGGGGCTACTCGTTAGATCACTTTTGTCCTACCCCTATTATTTTGCTTCCTCCAAGGACAAACCTATTCTATCACACCTATGTTAAATACAAGAATGGGGGAATAGCACCGAAGGTGACCTACCCTATCTCCCCTTATGCCATTTCAGTTAAGGCTTCTATGATCATGCAATAGCAGGCTACCTCCTCTTACTCTCAAAAGGGGAAGGGGAAGTCTTCTCTTGTCGAGGACCCTTCCTCTTCTTCTACCATGTCATCCATTTCTACCTCTATCGTTTATATGGCACCTTTGGCTTCTGCTCCCATGGCTCGCATGGGGAGTCTAATGGTGCCTGCTTAACAGAAGGCCAAGCATCAAGTATTTGTTCTTCCCATCTTACCCATGATGTCGAGGCTCATTGTCTATGGTAAGGGGAATGGACCTCGTGGAGTTGACCCTACATCTTGGCCTTCATGACCTTTTACTACTCCTACCCCTTGGATAGTGAATGGGAAGAGGCCTGCCACCGAGACGCTCGGTCTGCTTCTCCACCTATTTCAGTCTTTTCTCATGCACTTCTTCCTCCCTCTCCCATTTAGGAGGTTGTACTTCCACCGACCATGATTGTGGAGGACATACCTATTTTGGATCAGAAGCATCTTGCTCCTTCTCAAGTAGTGAATTCTAGTTTTTGGAGCTAAGCAAACTGACTTGAACATGAGCGTAAGCATTGGAGGAAGGTTTTGGTTACTAAGAAATCTGCCCCACATAAGGCAAAAGAGGAGCCAACAACTCTCATTTCAAATTTTCCTACTGTGCCACCCTCTTCTTCTATTTCTTTGGTTCCCATCGCCTCAATTTTGCTTCCAAATCCCCCCATGAATGTTGGTGACCCTCACCCCAAAAGGGTGTAGTTTTTCATCAATCCCTTTGAGGAGCCTTCTCTTCTAATGTCCCTTCTAGACATCCCTCCATTTTCTCAACCCATGTACATGTTGAACACCACAGTGGTTTCTGATGTAGCCTTGTCCTTTTCCTCCTTTCCTTCAACTTCCTCTGTGGGGATCTCGTATCCTCTAATGAAGTGTGAGTTGGAGGACAACCTCACTTCCAATGGAGGTTAGAAGAAGGGATCACCTTACTTGGGAGAGGGTTCCTCTTTGGCTTACATCATCCTTGTGATGGAGGCAACACCTATTCTCCTGATTTTTTCATTGTCTCCCTTGAAAAGATTTATGGTGGATCTTAGGCACCTCCTTCATCTCTCATTCAATTAACACATGGAACTCCCATCAAGTGCATGTTTAACTTGGTTCATGATGTCCTGGCTCTTTTGGTGATCTTTACAAGATTAATGATGTTTACCTTAGAGGAGTTTAGTGAATAAGACCTCAAGGGGCCCTCTTAGCTCTTGTCATAGGAGAGTCAAAGGGTGCTCCCCTTGCTATCCTACCCATGCAAGCCCATCTGCCCTCTCCATATTATGATCTATATTGGGAGAACGATGAAATCCTAGTTGATGAGGACTAGGAGAGCACCTCTTCTTTACCTATATATTAGATTTGTGTGTGTGTTGTGTTTCCCCCATACTTGTTTTATGTGTTCCTAGAGGACCCATGTCACCCTCGTAGGTGCTTGGATACAGGAGTGAAATTATGTCAAAAACTTCCTCTATTCATTGCATCATTCTTCCATATGTTGTATCTTGATTTTCAACAATTGGGGATGATGCAAAGTGTTGGGGGCATTTAGGCTTCCCTTCCATGTTGACCCAATTTTTTATTTTTATTTTTTCTTCATGTTCTAATATATTTGGGGATTGATGATAGTTCATATATATATTATATTATATTTTTCTTTCTATATCTAAGTAGTTCTAACCCTGAATTACTAGATCCCCCTATCTCTTGATTTCTTTGTCCTTGATTATCTTTCTTTATTTATCTTTCTCTCTTATGTGCTTGCTTCTTGATGTTGTGGTGCCTATGTTTTATCCTTCACATGTGCAACAACATTCCCATGCCTACATCTTTTCATCTATCATGGGCCACAACATCTCTACATGTTCTTCCTTTCCTTAGGATGCCACATGCTCCTTCAGTTCACACGCACCATCCTAAGGGGGGATCCTACCTCTTTGATTTTCAATAAGGTGTATTCGACGGACAACAAATCCCTTGTTGAAAATATTTGCATTTTTCAAAAATCACATCCTTCACTAAGGATACCCATAGCAATATTTTCTTTTGAAATTCAATTCATAACAAAAAGAATTGAGAATTCACCTTTGAGGAGGTTGTAAGAGAGAGGGACTAACCATGTCAAGGCCCCAGGTCATAGAGAGCCAAGAGCAGAAGGCTGCCCTAACTTACCTCACTCTAAAGGAATGTTTGATGCAAGGGACAAGAATGATGAGGACTATAAGGCCCTGCAACCACTCTTCAAACCCAAAATCTAAACTAGGGCTACACAAGCCAATTTTTAGGTTCAACACTATACCTCAAGCAACTCTCTGCCCAAGGATGGAAGTGTGGTTTCCATATGACAAGATGATGTAGTAGCGTTTCTTAGGTGTACTAGCATCTGTATGAGAAGAGGACCATAAACACTGTATGAACCACCAGAAAACAAGCTGATGGCCTAGAGAGTTACTTCTAAGGGAATAAAATAGAACTATGAAGTAGGAAAGATATAAACAAATATGATAAAGTAAATATATGAAGGCTAAGGTGACAAAGATAATCTCACAAAGATGCTTGTTCTCCAGCTAGCTCCAAATGCACGTCCACCTACACACAAGAAAGAGGGAAAATTGTTGGGGGGTTGTGTAGGGGTCTACCTCAATCAAACCCCCATTTGGATGTTTCCACCTCCATGGACAACCAAGATAGAAATGATAAAGAGATGTATGATAAAGAAGTAAAGAAAGAAAGTACATGAATAACACTACAAAATAGTATGAAGCTACTCAACCAAATCATAAAAAAGAGGAGCGAAATGTTACCACCCCCACCAAGAGCTCACTAGCCAATGATGGATAAAGAAGGCTTGAACAATCACCACAACCTCAACTGTGATGAAGGGAGGTGTTGCAAAACCTCAAGCGCATGTTGGAATGGCTTGTTCCACACTTGCTTTACAGAGTTGATAGAGTGTTGTTGCTGCTATGAAGTGCCAAAGTGTTGCTTGAAGTGATGGAAGTGAAGGGATTGTAAGAAGTGATACCAAAGAGATGAAGTGAATGCTTGGAGATTTCCAAAAGAGATTGAGTTGCATGAAGAATTAATCCTTTTGAAGGGGAGGTGAGGAGAATAAGGAATTTTTAGGTCGGTTGGTTGAAGAGGGATGTTACAAATCATTGCTAATAGGAAGTGTAATGCCTTTGCCAACTTTAGATGTAGGAATCCATCAGGGACGTAAGTGCGCCGCACAGATGTCTGCATGTTGTGCATGCATCTCTAACAAATATTCTTCTACTGACACAAAATATGAATGCCAAGTGGAATGAAGATAGCTTGCTAATGTGGAATTTCACCTTTAGATTTGGTTTTCTAAGGTGAGGAAGTGTAAAAGGGGAAGTTTCCTAAGGGGTGCAAATTTGTGCCTATACATTTCCCCCCACTTTAGTGAGCACAAATATTGATGAGTGCTTTGGTAAAGTAGATTGAAAAGGTAGTAGGGTTAGAAATGTATACCTAAAACATCAAGGAAGCATAACACTATTTGGAAAACTTGAGAGCGCAAGACAAGCAAAGGACTTCATAGTCCCACAGAACTATGAAGTTGTAGAATGAAATTTTCTTATAGGCTCAAGGACCTGCAAGGAGATGACCCCCAAGAAGTAAGCACCTCACAGGCCCAAAAACTTACAAGGAAGGTGTCCTCCAAGATCTATCTCATGAAGGAAACCTAGAAAAAGCACCTTATAGACTCACAGACCTACAAGGAAGGTGTCCTTCAAGATCTCTCACATGAAGGAAACCACAAGAAATCACCCTACAGACTCACAAAACTATAGGGGAGTGACCCCCAAGATCTCTTTCTTGGAGGAAGTTCAGAAGAAGCACCCTACAAACCTATAGACCTATAGGGAGGTATCCCCCAAGATCTCTCACATGAAGGAAATCCAAGGAAGGGGACTCCGTAGAGTCAGAAAGCGGCTTCATAGGAAGACTTGCAAATTGACATATTTACCCACAAATAGAACATGTCCAAAAGCAACCATGTAGGCAAGTAAGTTGGTAGTCACACAGACCATCAATAGATTGGAAAGCTTTCAAAGGGGTCCCTTGGGAACCCAACATGAAGAAAGGGGTCCACTCAAGGGATGCACTATTTGAAAGTACAAAAAAAGACATTTTTTCTCAAATTGATTCATTATAAAGGAATCCTTTCGAAAGATGTTCAGTTTATCAAGGAATTCAAAAGGAAGAAAATGCCCCCTTGCAAGGGAAAGATTAGAGCTTATCCCATGTCGGAGGAAGGTTCTCAATTTCTTTCTTTATGAACCCATGATGAAGAAAACACTTTTTGTTAGGGTTTCAGGTTGAGAATGTGATTCTTTGAAAAGAAGTTTGTGAAGATTCTCGAGAAAATATTTGTTGGCAACGAATGTGTTTTCTAAAAATTGAAGTATCATGGAAATGGTGTTGTCACACATGAGAGGGACAACTCAAGCAAAGAAGAGAGAAAGATGAGAAAAGATCAAAAGAGAAAAACACAAGGCACAAGGGTAGCCTAATATTTTTGTGTTAGAACTACTCATATATATATAAGTATAATAATAGTATATAAAATGAACTATTATCAACCCCCTACTATATCAAAAAATGTGAAGAATGCACTAGAAGACAAAGTAAACATAAAAAATTCGGTCAACATGGAAGGGAAGCCTAAATGCCCCCAATGCTTTGCATCATCCCTAATTTTAAGAAAATCAAGTCACAAACATGGAAGAATTATGATACACATAGAAGAAGGTTTACAAGAAAAAAACCATGCCTGTATCCAAGCACCAACAAGGGTCACAAGGGTGATCTAGGAATACATAACATAATCATGTGGGAACACATCACAACACACACACTCATCTAATCCTAAAGATAAAGAAGGGACCTCTCCCTAACATTGATCAACCAAGAGGTCATCTGCTTCCCACTCTAGATCATCATAGGGAGAAGGAGGATGATCCTGCAGTGGTGGAATGTTAAGGGGGGGTGCTTCTGACTGTCCTACAACAAGGGCTAAGGAAGAGGGCCCCACAAGGTCCCCTCCACTAAGCTCTTATGGTGCTAAGGTCAATTACTTTGAAAAGATCACTAAAAAGGCCAAAATTTCATCCAAAGAGTTCAACATTCACTTCATTGGAGTGCCATGTCATACCTCAATGGATGGGGAAAGATTTTCCTGAGGTTCACTGAGTGACTCAGGAGAGGTGAAAAACTTAGGGGAATTCAGAACTTGTTCTATTACTAAAATAAAACAATTCAGCATAGGACCACCTTTCAGAGAAGGTGAGATCCTCTTATGCCCTCCATTGCTAGAAGAACCACTCTCCACCTTTTTCTTTGGTAGGGGATGTGAACTCCTCATAGATGAGGTGAGAGTTGTAGAAGAAGAGGAGGAAGAGAAAATCACAACAAATACCACCAAAGTGTTTGACATATCCATGGGTTTTAGGAAAGGTGAGACATTCAGAAGAGACATCAACAAAGGTAGCTCCACTGAAGGAGCGATGAACACCTACACCTTTTTAGGGTCAGGTGCATTTGTACTCACAACAAAATCCAGAAGTGATGCAGAGCTAGAGTGAATGGAAGCAGAGGGGAGGAGAGATGAGGATGCGGTAGGAGGCCCTGATACAGGGTCGGTCATCTTTGCTTCCTTCCTCTATAAGGCAACTTACTCAACCACGAGAGCCTTTTGCTGGCACTTGTGCTAGCACACAAGGAAATTGTTAGAACACAATGATCTACTGAGAGGGGGGGTGAATCAATAGATCTTAAAAAATTTAGCTCTTAAACCCTTTTGCAAATTCAACCTTAAGCTCAAATGTGCAGATTGAAATGCTAACTAATATAATAGTCACAAGCACAAGAGAGATCAACACATAACATAATATGTATGTGGAAAACCCAAGATGGGAAACCACGGTGAGAAATGCTGCTAGGATCTACTATCCTAATCTAGCCTCACAAGCTTCAAAGTTCAGTTACAATGTTTAGGGTTGCAACCCAAGGAAGCAACAACTCCCTATTTAGAAGCTACAACTTCAAGGATTCTACTACACCCTATTATGAGCTACAACTCAGTGCAAAAAGGAGACTACAACCTCATACAAAATTTTGTAATATACTATGCATAAAATGGTTCTACATAACCTACAATGCATCAATTCAGTACGTAAGCTCTCTCTCTCTCTCTCTCTCTCTCCCCTAGTTCTCCCTTACTTCACTGTAACCAGCTACATGAATTTTTAGATTTTTCTTTCTGTTATAGTTCACCTTCTTCTGAATTCAAACACACTCATTCATTCTCCGTGTATCAAATAATTCCCCTCATTTAGTTCATATACATTGGAATCACTATTAAGGTTTTTCCACTTGCAACCTATTTATATAAGTGTCAGAGCATCGAGCCACACACATACTATCCAGCTTATCAGATATCACCATACCTCTGCATCAAGTTGCACAACATTTTATTCTAGTGCAAAGAATTTTCTAAGAATAACATTCTTTCAAACCCTAGAATCTGATATGTATTTAATGCATTCTTGCGATCATTTGATTTGATTATGATCTTGATCAACTCTACAATCTGGTCCACTACCTTGAAGATAAAATATTCATTTAATTGGTTGCTGGGGTAGTTGGACAAATTAATTCTTTCTCCTATGTTATTTTTCACACCACAACACTCTTCATAGCCATTTTAGATCTCTACATTTGAACTTTGGTCATCGATCAACTCCTTTGCACCTTGATCCTATGATCAAAATTCATTGTTGTGTCTTTAAACCCTGACCATTGGATAATCGGTTGCTTAAACCAGCGTCATCGATCTATCATATGGTCTCATCATTGGGACTCCATTTAGAATCCCACCAATACAAGCAGGTCACACTGATATGCTTGTCATGTTATCTAACCAGGCCCACAACCTAAATGTCATTCATGTCATCACCATGTCATTCACAACACTGATTTGAGATGACATATTGAGAAATCATTCATTTCCATTTGTTAACCATTGTCACACTCAAGTCCCATAGTTGGCATCATACTCCTATGGCTCAATCAATAAAAAAATGAACCTCAAAACCTCTTATCGGATGTTACAAAGTTTTGAAAACCCTCAAAATGACGACAATAGAGAGAACCTATGAAACTCCTTTTAAAATGACTAAGTCACTTCGATGAAAACAACACCTAATACATCATTCCAATGTGGGGTCCATATGTTGTCATCACATGTCCAAATCATCACCATGTCACAGATCCGTAATCCACAACAAGGATGTGGATTACCATTTAGTCAATCCCATCATGCCGTGTGTATACATCATCATTATGGCTGGGTCACACATGGAGTGCTTCCTTACTCGTTATCACATGATCATAAGTCACTCAAAAATAGAACTTTAGAGTCTCATGTCATAGGTTATGATATTGTGAAAACCTATGACTGGCCGATAACAGAGAGAACCTTCTTCCTTCCTTCACATCATTAGCTAAGTCTCTAAGTCGGGAGGTTATGAAACTTGAGAACCCTGCGACATACATTAGGAAAACTTAGAACCCCGTGACCCCTTATAACTTTGGCCCTAGCCATGACATACATTAGGAAAACTTGGAACCCCGTGACTCCTTACATGATTTGCACTTTTGACATCAATGAAAACAATAGTCCAAAAATCTCCCTCTTTGGAATTCATGGAAAAACTCTAATTGTTCGATCAGGCACCACTAAAACTCGGCACCAATTTGATTAACACATTGTAACACTGCAACTCCCCCTATGACATAAATCCCATCTCATCTATTTAGCATCACATTTCTCCCCTTTTAACATCAATGGAAAAGGGTACACCCCCCTAAAGAAAGGCTTCAATTTTGAACTCTACAACCATCAAGTCGTTAGAAATGCTCCAATTTTGAACTCTACAATTTTCATGACTTGATCACATTAATCTTAACTAGGGTTGAATAACTAATCAATGAATCCCCCCTAGATACATTCCCTCTCACTAGATATTAGTGATATGAGGTGGTAGAAACTACTCCCAGCTTCTTCCTCAGGTATTCAAACTACTCTATAGGAAGGGATTTTGTAAATATATCAGCCACTTGTTCCTTGGTGGGAATATACTCCATGTTGAATTCTTTATATGCAACCTTTTCTCTGATGAAGTGATACTTGATTGATATATGCTTTGTTCTAGAGTGAATCACTGGATTCTTTGAGATATTAATGTCACTTGAATTGTCACAAAGTATTGAAATGGGCTCATTGTACTCTACCTTAATGTCCTTTAATGTTTGCTTCATCCATAAGACTTGAGTGCAACATGCAGCTGTTGCAACATATTCTGCTTCTGTAGTAGAAAGTGTAATAGAATCTTGCTTTTTGCTCATCTAGGAAACCAAGTTGTTCCCCAGGAAGAATACTCCTCCATTGGTACTCTTTTTGTCATCCACACTACCTGCCTAATCTGCATCTGTATATGTTGTTAATATGAAAGCTGTGTATTTGGGATACCATAAACCATAGTCAATAATATTTTTGATGTATCTAAATATTCTCTTTACTACATTGACGTGTGATTCCTTTGGTTATGCCTAAAACCTAGCTACTAGAAAAACTTCTTGCATTATATCAGGCCTTGATGCAATTAGATATAGTAGACTTCCAATCATTGATCTACATAAAGTATGATTTGCATCAGGTGACACATTTGATTTACTCAACTTGCGGCCATTAACCATGGGAGTACTAACAAGTTTACAATCCTCCATGCCAAACTTTTTAAGCATTTCTTTTGAATACTTGGTTTGTGATATAAAAATACCTTTACCAGTTTGTGTAATTTGCAAACCAAGAAAAAATATGAGTTCTCCTAACATGGAAATTTCAAACTCATCTTGTATGTTTGTGGAAAATATTTTGCACATCACATCACTACTACCACCAAATATAATATCATCTACATAAACTACAACAATGATCATTTTTCGTACCCTTAGATTTGAGATACAGATTGCTATCAGCACAACCTTTCTTTAATCCTTGTTTTTGTAGATATTGATCTAATCTTGAATACCAAGCCCTTGGTGCTTGCTTCAAACCATACAATGCTTTCCTCAATTTGTAGACATAATCATCATTCTCTGACAGCTAAAAATCTTCTGGTTGCTCAATATATACTTCCTCTTCAAGGTTTCCATTTAAAAATGCAAATTTGACATCCATTTGATATACTTTAAAAGCTTTATACACATAAAATTCAAGAAACATTCTAATAGCTTCTAATCGTGCAACTGGAGCAAAAATTTCTTAAAAATCAATTCTTTCTACTTGTGCATATCCTTTGCACACTAATCTTGATTTTTTTTACCACAACTCCATCTTTATTTATCTTGTTTCTGAATACCCATTTTGTGCCAATTATATTCTTTCCTGATGGTCTAGGAACCAATTCCCAAGTTTTGTTCTTTTCAATTTGATTGATTTCCTCTTCCATTGCTCTTAAACAACTTTTATCCTTATTGGCTTCATTAAAACTTTTTGGTTCAATCTGAGACAAGAGAGCAAAGTTTACTTGTTCCTTATTCTTTGCAAGTCTCCTTCTAGTCTACACCCTTGCATTCTTGTCACCAATTATCTAATCTTCTGGATGATCTTTTTGAACATATTTTGTAGGAGCACATTCAACCTCTTGCTCATTCTCTTCTTATTGCTCTTCTTCGTCAACTCGTGCACCTATGTCATCCTCATCTGACTGACTTTCATGATTGTTTCTACTAGGCTAACCCTAATTTGTACTTTCATCCACCCTGACATGTACACTCTCTACAATTCTATGCAATCTCTTATTGTAACACTTATAAGCTTTGATTCAATCGGAATACCCCAAGAATATCCCCTCATCACATCTTGACTCAAAACTTCCTAAGTCTTCATCTTCTCTTTTAATATAGAACTTACTACCAAATAACTTGAAATGCTTGGCTGATGTAGGCCTACCAAACCATAATTAATATGGCGTTCTACCACTATTAGATCTTATAAGTGCTCTATTATGAATGTATACAACAGTTTGTACTACTTGTTTCCAAAATGTATTTTCCAAGTTTACCTCATTCAACATAGCTCTATCCATCTCCTTCACAATTTTGTTTCTTCTCGCTACCACACCATTTTGCTGTGGTGTTCTTGGGGTTGAATATTGGCACTTGATTCCATGATATTCACAACATTCCATGAATTCTCCACCTCTATCTAACCAAAGACATTTTATTCTTCTTCCATTCATATTTTCTACCAGCTTCTTATAACTTTTAAATGCTTCAAAAGCCTCAAACTTCTCCCTAAAAAATGTGACATATGCCATTCTGGTATATTCATCAATCAACAGCATGAAATAACTTTCTCCTTGAAATGCTCTCATCCTTATTGGACCACATAGATCAGTATGGATTATTTCCAAGGATTTCGTAGTATAGTAATCCTTTGTGGGAAATTTAAAATTTGTTTTCTTTCCTTGCTAACAACCTTGACAAATGATGTTATCAGGCTTTTCAATCTTAGGCATATTTCTAACTAGGCCTTTTGAAATTATTTTCACCATGTTGTCAAAATTTACATGTCCTAGTCTGCTATGCCACAATCAACTTTCATTTGCTTGACTAATTAGACATGTTTGGCCTTCCACTTCACATAGATTGTAGAGATTACTATTAGTCCTTATACCTTGAGCAATTGTTTTACCATTCAATCTTATCTTCCAACCTTCATAATCAAATACAACTTTGTATCCATTATCACACATCTAGCTGATGCTAAGAAGATTGTGTTTTAGACCTTCCACATAGAGCACATCTTTAGTTTTTCTCTTTCCATCTATGCTCATAATTCCTTTACCACGAATCTTGATAGCACTATTATCACCTAGACTTACTGAACCTCCTTTCATTTCAAGCTTAATGAATTAATTTTTATCTCCAGTCATGTGCTTAGAGCAACCACTATCAACAATCCATAGATCTTGTTCCTTTGCATGTAAAGTCATTTGGGAAATCATAGATAGAGTGACGCAAGATCCTTTCTCTTTCTCCCTCCATATCTTCTTGGGATTCTTCTTAGTTTTTTTTTCTTCTATCTTAGAAGTCTTATTTTCTTTCTCTTTATTAGTAGGTGAGGATTTCTTCTTCTTATATTTCATACTTGGTCCTGTAAATCTTGTTCTACAGTTTCTAGCTTTATGAACAAAGTTGTTGTAACTATAACAAATTATATCCATATCAACCAAGGGAGCAAATGGATTCTTGCTTGCAAAATTTGTATTCTTCCTTGGAATGATTCTACATTCTCTAGCCCTATGACCAAAATTGTTACAGGTATAACAATACCCATTGAAATGCGTTGAGTACCTGATCATGTAGTTTCCTTCAACTAGATGAGGTGATCTTCTTTGTCTAGGCCTCCTTGGATAGTGTACTCTTGTGAATCCATCATTGTCTACTCTTTTTACATTCTTCATCTTCTTTTGTTGATCCAGAATTGTCTGGTTGTCCTCCTTGAGTTCGACAAGTTTCTTTTCTTTATTAGATTTGTGTTCATCTTTAGGACTTTCTTCTTTGTCATATTTTTCTTCACTTGGGACTAATTTTTCTCCTTCTCTAAATCTTTCATAAAGTTTTTCAAAGAAATCCATAAATGAATTCTTCCCTTTTTCCAAACCTAAACCAGATTTCTCTTTATTTGAAAGCTTTGGTGTACTTATCAATACATTCAGAATATTTGTACCACCTTTCAACTTTAGTCCATTTCTGATCTGCTCATTGGCCTTCTCCAATTCTTTCCTTAAGGAAACTATTTTTGCTTCAAGTTTTGAGCATCTATCCATCTTAGACTGCAATTTAGATTTCATGACATCCTCAATTATTTTAAGCTCTTCTACATGAACTTTTAGTCCTACTAACACCTTATTGGACTCTTCAAGCTTTTGTGTTAATCTGTCAGTCTCCTTTTGAACATTCCTTTTTAGCTTCTTGTTTTGTCTCTTAAGATCATCATATTTGTCTCTCAGTTCATCAAGATCTTCAAGAGCACTAATTAGTTCTCCTTCAAGATCAACAATTTCCTCCTCTTCTCCTTCATATGAGTCCTCAATTTGTGCATCTTTATGATACTTAGTTTCTTTATCCATGAATAGAAATTCTATTCTATCATATCTCATTATAAAGGAATGGCCTTGATTCTCTTTTGAACAACCACTAGCATCAGACACTTCACTTTCTTCATTAATGTACAAACTCTTCTTCTTCTTTCCAAAGTTCTTTCTTTTAGGGTAGAACTCTTTCTTCTTTCTACTATCAAATTCTTGCTTGGAATTGTCTTATTTACCATATGGACACTTTGAAGCAAAATGACCTATTATACCATAGTTAAAACACTTAAGAGGGAGCTTACCTTTATACTTTCCAGATCCTCTTCTTAGCCTTCTTATGAAATTTACTTTTTCCTCATCAATTTCTTCATAATTAGATGTGATGGCAATGGCATTTTCTTTCTTATCGGCTTCATCTTTTTCTTTCTTGACAACCTTAAATGATTCAACACTTTGCATTCTCATCTCATATGCAATAATTATGATATACACCTCATCAAGAGTAAGTTTATCAATTTCTCTTCCTTCTTCGATAGCATAAATCTTGGCATCATATTTAGTTGTCATGTACTTGAGAAATTTCAACACATCTTCTTCTTTTTGATCTACACCATATCATTTAATGGAATTTACCACATCATCAATGTTGGCAAGAGACACTGCACATGTTTTTTGGTGTTTTCATTGATGGAAAACCTTGTCAGTAAGTCGTCTGAATGTCATCATTTGATCGTACCAACAAACAGATTGAAGATCAATGATTATCTATTAAGCTAAAACAAAACATCTGATAGATTTGTGTTCCTCGATTCATATGGAAATTTTTTGTTATTATTTTGTGTTGTGGATCTCAGGGAGGGTTGTTTGATGCATTATATATGTTATCTATAAATCTTGGTGCCTTGTATCAATTTGAGTGTAAGAAGATCTGGTTGACTAATTTTTTGTTCATAAGTGTATGAAGGTTGACTTGGTGAATGTAGCATGTCACAGATACTTGAGGAGTTATTGTTTAAGTATCTTTGTGTTTAAGAATTTTTATTTGGGTCCTCACTATGTTGTGACCATTTTTTGTGGATTTGCATTGAATATTATGCATGATTTGAGCTGATAGTTTGTAAAATATTTCTTATTTTGTTGAAGTTGACATGAAGTGATTAAATCCTTAGTAGCGGATATATATAAGTGATCGATTATATAATTTTGATATATGTTCAAAGTGATTTGATGTATGTTGTGAATGTTAGAAGGTTAGTAGAGTGATTATGCACAGTTTCACTTGTGCATTAAGGATTTTTTATGTGAGTTGAAGCAAAACAAAGCAGAAGAGAAAAATCAGTCAGAAGGTCTAGAATTTGATTAATGAGCCTAACCGGAACTATAATCAAGAATTTGTAGATGATACTTTCTTAGTTCAAATCCTTTGGAAGTTATCCAAAATTTTGTAAGGTAGTCATCCTTTTAGTTTTTGAGCAGTGAGTTTTAGGCAGTGTTCTTGAATGCAAGTACATTCCCATTTTGTAAATTTTTTTTTTTTAACATACTCAGACAATATTGTGGATTGACCTCCACCATGGTTTTTCCCCTAATAGAGTTTCCACATAAAAAATCCATGTGTTGTGGTGTTGTGGTTATTTTTCTTATGTTCATGCATATTTATTTTGGTTTAATGTTATCAGTACTTTAAGGATCAGATTAATAAAGTTAAAAATTGCATAACATTGATTCACCCCCCTCTCAATGTTCCTTGATTCCAACAATTGGTATCAAAGCTCAGTTCCTCAGAAGAAGTTTAAAAGCTTGGGGAAGATCTTAGAAAGTGTTTCAATGGATTCAAGTAGTCTTCAACAACAACTTATGGTTCCCCTAGATGATCTTGATTAGTCAAAATCTGAAGTCTAGGAATTATAAGAAAAAATCATGAATGTTGAGAGATTCATTGAGTCGTTGAAAGAAAAAATCAATAAGTCTAGGGAGAAGAGAAGGGAACTCTTTGATTAGATCAAGTAGGAAGGCAGTAAACATGTTATAGATGAACAACTGAAACAAGCATTGAAGGAAAAGATAGAAGAATGTGAAAAGTTTTCTAGAGATAATGTAGTCCTAAAGCATGAGACATAATCTATTATGATGAAGATGACGAAGGAGATTGAAGACTAAAATAGGAATGAAGAGAAGCTTGCTTAGTCTTTGAAAGAGAAATCTAAAGAATGCAATTGAATTACTGATGAATTCATTTAGTTGGAACTTGAGTTAGAACAATCCAGAAACAATGAAGAAGAGCTTGAAAAGAAGATTGATGATCTTAGAGATGAAATTGCTATAGAAAATGAATTCAAGGAGAAGTTCAACATTAGCTCATCCAAGCTTGATGAATTGATTAAAATTTAGAGGACTGATGGTGACAAGTGAGGTCTTGGATATGGGAAAGGAGAAAGTTCCAGATCTAGACAAAGGAGATGTAGACAGGGAAATAGGATGAATCAACCTGAAAGGTATCTGGTAAGACAACCTAATGCGCAAAGGTTTAATGGTAACTATTATGTTTGCAATAAATTTGGTCATATGGTGGATCAATGTAGAAGTAGAATGAATTCAAGTGGTCTATCATTCTTTGGTCAGTGCTTTAATTGTAACAAGTATGGTCATAAGTCAAATGAATGCAAAAACATGATGAACAACTTTTATAGAGATGTTAGATGCTATACATGCAATAGATTTGGTCATATTGCTAACCAGTGCAGATCAAGAGAAAATCAATGGAACAAATGGTCTGGACAAAGAAATGTGGTGTGCTACAATTGCAAAAAAATTGGTCATATTGCTAGATTTTATAGAATAGGTTTGGTAAATCAAAGAAGAAACATGCAGAAGGATGAAAAAGGAAAAGGGAAAGTCACTATAGATTAGACCAGGAAGCAGATGAAGAAGACATGGGTGAAGAAGAGTCCCTCTATTGTAGGAAATGAGCCAACACCAAAATTAGCTTCTAGTAATTCCTCCAAGAATTAGATTAAGGCCTCTAGCCTAGGGGGAGTTGTCAAGAAAATCCTTCAAACCCCCTATCGGTAATTGACACCAAGATGCGGATGAGTACAGTGATTGCATTGACAGATGTTGTTGAATAGTTGGAGAGAGTATTTATGCAAAATTGAAGGTTCACAGAAGATTTATCTCTCATAGTGTATGGAAACAGGGTATCCGGATGAGTTAGGGAAAAAACATTTATTGTGTCAAAAAGGTTATGTGTACGAATGATAAAAGGTCATTTCTATCCTTCATTTGTCACTTTTCATTTTGAGAAAAAGAAGTTTGGAGAGCTTTGAAGTGAACTTTGACAAAATTTGGGAGGATTCAAGTGTGAAGACGATTTGAAGATCAAACCCTAATCCGAAAAAAAGGTATTTATCAGGAAAACTTGTAAACCTGTGAATTTCTAAAAATGGCTACTCCATTGGTAGTTGAAGTCAAGGATAGATCCCATCTGAAATTCAAGTGGCATCCTTTCAAATCTGTTGAGACTGAGCCCTTAGGTGCACTTTCATTTGTTCTGTATGGCATCTTGCATATTGAAGAAATTAGGACATACATTCATGCTAATATTGAGGAATTAGGGAGCTCGCAATTGTTGAATTTGTATTCCAATCACATTATTGGAGAAGATTTTTGTATTAAGCCTGAATTCAAAATCCTAGAGGAGAAGAAATTCACATAGATTGTGAAATTCCCCATGTTTGATAAAAGTGAATGGGTCTGGTATATCTTGAGTCAAGTTCATGCTGAATTTATGTGGTTGAGTTGACCTTTCAAGATTACAAAAGAAGGAATAAGCATTGTTATAGGCTTAAATTCCTCTAGTGGATTGCCAATCTTGAAGTCCGTGAAGAATCAAACAATCACTGATGCAACTGGTTCAGTATTTGATAGAAGAGCAATGACAGTTAATAACATAATTGATATGGATGTGAAATTTTCCTTGATGGTCATTGGTTACAAGGTATGTCATTCTAGTTGAGAAAATTTTGTATCCAGTACAACCATATATGCAGTATATCAAATGGTGAAGGAGAATGTAGAGTATGATTTATGTGTGTTGCTTCTAAGTCAGCTGATAGAGAATTATTGGTAAGATCAAGAAAGACAAGAATAATTCCTTTAAATATGGTAATCTATTGCTATGTTTGTTCTTTTATTTCATGAATGAAGTTTTGGGAGCTGGGAAAGTGCATTGGAAAAATGATAAGCCCGTAGTTGTTCAAATTAGAGATATCTTGTATGGAATTGGTGATAGTAAGAAAAGGAAAATTATTATCTGGGGATATTTCAAGAATTTTCAGAATGAGATGCAAGAAAGAGAAAGAATTCCTACTTCTATTGTGGAGAAGTACAAGGGCACAATCTGTTTTATGGTTGAATTTGATCAATGCTTGATGGAAGTTGTAGATCCTAGAATGGTCTGGATTATGCCAATGGGTTATGAAGCAGAGGAGAGCATCTTGGAACTATATTCACAACATTTGTTGAGTAAGCCTCTAGATCCATCTGAAGAGAGGTTTGAAACATATGCAAAGAAGGATATGCAAGCCCATGAGCAGTTGAAGAAACCAATGATTGTTCAGAGAGTAAGGAAAGAAGTGGAAGTATTTGTAGAGAGCATGGGTATATCTATAGAAGCCATGAGAGAATCCATAAGGAAGAGAGAACAAGATAAAGCAGAAAAAGAGCCTGCTAGAACTAAATCTGCTAGTCCAGCAACATCCTCTACCCAAACTAGATCAACAAGGAGCTCTGCACCCCTATTTGATCATGCAAAGAATTTAGCCCCTGTAAAAGCTCAAGTTAAGGCATCCAGTAAGAGGAAGAAGGATAAGAGCACCCAAGCATCAAAAGTCACTAAGGAAAATCCCTCTGATGAAAAAGAGAAAGCAAAGAAGAAAGAAAAACTATCAAACCAAGTATGTCTATAGAGGAAGTTGAGAGAAGCATAATCAAGGATGGTAATCTTAAGCCCCTATGTGAAGTGTATGATACCTTTGATAGTGTTGGTCAAATATTTCTTGAGGAGGCTACAATAAAGTATTTGAACAATTTCAATATTGCTCTTGTTGAGATAATGGCACAGTTGCCTAAATAAATATATGAAATTTTGGAGATGAGGAGAGTTAGTGCCAGAACTGAAGAAGAACAACTGAGGGAATGGATTCTTGAAAATCTATGTCTGGTAATGTCTATTGAGGAAATGAAGACAATCCTAAATGAAGCAAAAAGATACATCAAGAGAAAAACAATAGTAAACAAGCTTATGATTGGTAGGACTGAAGAGGAAGCAAAAGAAACTAAAAGAATTTTGAAGGAAGTTTTATTAAAGAACAAAATTAATGTTGTCTTTAAAGAAGTGCATGTTGAAGATATTTCATCTGGTCTGGTAAATGAAGAGATTGTTGGATGTTGTGGTTGTGTTGTTGATATGTGGTTGTCATTGTTAGAAACCAAGATCTGATTGCAAACCAAAAAAATCACCTTCCACAGAAGAGAAAAATGAAAAAGCAGAGATTTGCAAAAGATGTGCAAATTGATATATTCAAAGTACAAAATATTACAAGGGATAATTTTCTTTATAAAAGCAAAGATGCATAAGCCTAATCTTATCTTGAGCAACAAGGTAGCTTAGTAAGATAAAGATAAGAACCTATAACTTAGGGATTAAATATGCCTAAGTAAACTTATGCTAATGTGTAATTAAATATTAATTACACCAACACCCCCCCATAAGTGCAACTTAGGGAGAAGAAAATTATTATGCAATTATGAGTCCCAGAAACAAGGCCTGATTAGGTACTCATTTACAAATGCAAAGAGAGAGAAAACCCAATGGGAAAAACCCCCCCTCAAAGAGATGAACTGCTGCAAAGAAGCACTGGAAGAACACTGATGAAGAAACAATGGAACCCCAAAATCTAGCAAGCAAGGAAATATACTTCTATTTGCAAAATACCATATCAGAATCACAAATGCAATAGTAGACCCGATGCCAAGGAACACTAGAAACTCACATACTGGATCAACCTTGGAATCTGTAAGCAACAGTAGATGAAAGGATGAATGAACGCATAATGATGACAAATCTAGAAGTTGTGTCTCTCGAAGCCAATGCCAAACTGAAACTAAAACTGCCCATAAGATGAGTACCATCAAGATTCTAGAACGTTAATCATAAAAACATGGCCCTCAAATGAGAAAGATCTGAACCAATGCGGATCAAGAACCATAAAATTCTAATGTGAAGTGTGAACCAAAGCAAACCAAAGATGTGTCCAGCTAAGCAAGAAAGAAGCTAAAAAGAAACAACATGAAACCAAAAAAATGCATGCGAGTTGTCACCAACATGAAGGATGGATGAAAGAACCCCCCCTTAATGAAACTTTATATCAGTTCGTTATTACAATACCAAATGATTGCAGAAGGAGAGAATGCAAAACTATAGAAAAATAAGCAAAAATGCAAACCTAGTGCACAAAAAAAAAATGAATGCATGCATAAATAAGGTACACATATTCTGTAAATGACCTCAAATCTACATAGAGGCTGAAACCAGCTTTCCAACGCCGTGAAAATTTTAAAAAATGGATAAGTGGGTCAAAAGATATGCTTCTTGGATTGAAAACAATAAAATAAGACTTCCGAGGTTGAAAAAAGCATCAAAAAAGAAAAATAAAAAAATCAGACCTATACCATTTCATAGAGCTCAGAAACAAATTTCCAATGATATCTCGTTTGCAAAAAGATGACGCTGTATGTGAAAGTTATGCTCGTTTCCATAAAACTACTCCAAAAATATCCGATTTGGCCATGTGAAGCCCTTAGGGGCTAAAAAAAATAAGGCCCCTGGTGGCATGGGCGGACTAGGGGACTGGCGGCCAAGGAGCTTCAATGTGGCCCCTAGTCACCCATGTGACTAGGGCTAGGGCTAAAAGCCCAGTTGGGGCTAGTGCTTAGGCTCTGGTCGCCCATAAGACCAATGGCTAATGATTTAAGCCCTCAGGGGCTGGCAGAAAAGGCTGGTGGTGGTGCTGCATGGGGGAGCCACTGGCGGTGGTGGTGCACTGGCAGCTGCCTAGTGGCCACCCGATGGCCGAATCCTTTTGAACGGGCGGTGCCAAAATTCTACCAACAATTGAATTTTTTAAATAGTTTTTGATTTTTTTTCGTACTTTGAGCCTTGTGAAGTGTGCCTAGGGGCCGTACGGCCCTTGGGCAAAAGAATTTTGCCTCTCCGGACAACAGTGTCCAAATCGGACAAAATTTATATCAAAATAGGGGTTTTTGGGTGCTGTGAATCCAACGATGAGGTCCATTTGGGCCCAAAGTGCTCCAAAAGTTAGGCGACCCTCAGATCTATCAAAAAAATCACTGAGCTTACAACCCTTGCAGATCTAGAAATGGTGACCAAAATGAATGAAATAAAAGTCATTTTTGGCTTTTTCCAGTGCTCTGAATCCAAAATAAAACCCTGATCTGATCCAAGATGCTGCATAAATGTGCTCAAGGAATAAAACCCTCGAGGGACTCCGAACGAGCTCTGCAATGAAATCCTCCAAAAAGGCTGAGAAGGGGCTGCAAACCGAGGCTCTGATACCATGTTAGAAACCAAGATTTGATTGCAAACTAGAAAAATCACCTTCCATAGAAGAGAAAAATGAAAAAGCAGAGATTTGCAAAAGATGTGCAAATTGATATATTTGAAGTACAAAATATTACAAAAGATAATTTGCTTTATAAAAGCAAAGATGCATAAACCTAATCTTATCTTGAGCAACAAGGTAGCTTAGTAAGATAAAGATAATAACCTATAAATTAGGAATTAAATATTCCTAAGTAAATTTATGCTAATGTGTAATTAAATATTAATTACACCAACAGTCATTGATGTCAACACTATTAGCATTATTGTATTGAAGGTTGTATATGTCGAGGATATTGAGAAAATTATTAAAGAGTTGTAGGTTGTCAGTGGAACAGTGAAGATCATGAAGGTGTCTTGAAGATCAGTTGTTTTGGACTAAAGGGTTTATTGTTGAGAGTATCTAGTTCATCTACCAAAATTTTTAGAGGTCCGCATGATGATTTGATCATGCTATGAGCAGTTGTGTTCTGACAATGTTTATGTGGTCTCTGTCAATGTTCCTAATTCAATTTTATGTGATTCTAGTAATTTATGTTGCTATGGATGATTCTTTGTTAGTTCTTGTTATTTTTGGATGCTTCTAGATCATTCTCTATCCTTGTTGTATGTCCACGTTGATTAGTGTGCTCATGGTCAAATATTTTTCTCATGTGTGTTCGGGTTTTCATGTTCTTGGCTGACATGATGGTTGTAACATGTTGCATATGCTTGAAGATTAAAATTTGAATGTTTGGTGTACTCGAAGATATTGTTTTGGGTCTCATCATAATATTAGACAATGGTGTTTGATTCACATTAAAATTTATTTGTAAATTTGGGTCGACATTGTAAATATGTTTTATATTTCTGGACAACTAAGTTGATGTATTTCATGTTGTGGATATATAAGAGTGGTTGTTTGAGCGAAGTTAGTGTGTGTTAGGGTGTGTGTGTAAGAAAAGGAAAGCCAAAGAAAGAGAAAGTGCACAAATATTGATCTAATCAGTCGATTGCAGAGTAGAGTGAGAAGGTTGAGTGAAGTGTGAAGAAGGTTTTATGTGCTTAACTGGAACCATAATCAGGCTTGTGTAGAAGCTATTTTCTCAGTTCATACCCCATGGATCTAATCCAAATTACTGTGTATTGTTGGGTAGTGAGCCCTCTTGTATTTGAGCAGTGAACTCTAGGCAGTGTACCTGAATGCATGTGCATTCCCATTATTATTTTCATTATACTTTTAACAGGGTATAATATTGTGGACTAACATCCACTGTGGTTTTTCCCCTAACAAGGTTTCCACATAAAAAATTTTGGCGTTCTCTATGTTTCTAATGTGTTGATTTTTTATGTTTTATTGTTCATTCATCAGATTTGAGATTAAGTTAAGTATGAAAGGTTTAATATTCTGTGACAACTGATTCACCCCCCTCTTAGTTGCTTGTCCATGTTTTTCCAAAAATTGGTATTAGAGCAGGTTCCTCTGAAGAAGTTTAAAAGCTTGAGGTGATCCAAGATGGAATCATACAAGAAGAATAGTCCTAGATTTGATGGAACAAACTACTCATTGTGGAAAGCTAGGATGAAGTGTCATTTGAGGTGTACTGGTGAACCCTTCTGGAAGATTACAAAGAATCCATATGTTATTCATCAAAATGGTCCTTCCACTGCTAATGAGATTAAAGAAGCTGAGAATAATGTCAGGGCTATGGAAGGTTTGTTGAGCACTCTAACAGATTCGGAAATGACAAATGTGATAGGTTTGAAGACAACTCATGAGATTTGGACGAAGCTAGAAACTTTGTATGAAGGAGATGTACATGTGAAGATGGCTAAGCTACAAAGTTTGAAAGGCAAGTATGAAAATTTGAAGATGGGTGAATATGAAAATATTTCTTCTTTTATGAAAAGTGTAAATGAAATAGTGATGGGTATTAGATGTGTCAGTGGTACCCTAGAAGAGGAAGAAATTGTAGCTAAAGTGCTCAGATCATTGCCTCCCTCTTACAAAGCAAAGGATCATGCTATTGAAGAAACCAAATTATTGAGGAATATGACAAGAGATACACCGATTGGTAAACTTGTTGCCTTTGAGTTGAGTGAATTTGGTGAATCTGTTCCCAAGAATGAATCTGCATTCAAGGCTACTGTATCTGGAAGAAACAAGCAAAGATATGACCTAGGAGAGTGTTCTAGAAAGTCATCCAATTATGATGAAGAATTGAAACAACTTGAAGATGAAGAAAGAGAGGTAGAAGAATTGGAAGCACTGATTGTGAAGAAAGAAGGTAGAGGAAAAGGTAAGTATAAATGATTTTTTCTTATTAAATGTTTTTCTTGCAGTAAAATAGGTCATTTTGCATCAAGGTGTCTTACAAGAGTTCCTAGATCCAAGCCTAACATATATAGATTCCAAAAGAAATGTTACTATGCTGAAGAAGGAGTGATTGATGATGAGTCTAATAAAGATAATGGAAATGAAGATGAATGGGTGTTCCTTGCTATCAAGGAAAATGGTCTGGTGGCTACTGAATCTACTATAGTTGAGAAATCTCTTGCAGCCCAAATTGAAGAAAAGGATTAGTGGGTTATTGACAACAGATGCTCACATCATATGACTGGTGAAAAAATAAAATTTGTAAGTCTTGAGTAGTATGACGGTGGGGTTGTAAGATTTGGAGATAACAATGCTGGTGTGATTCATGGTAGAGGATCTATTTGTCTTGGTGGTAAGAATAACATTGATTGCATTCTTTATGTTGAAGGCTTGAAACACAACTTGCTGAGTGTTGGATAGATGGTGGAAAAGGGTTATGATCTCCAGTTCAAAGATGGAAGATGCAGGATACTTGGAAGATCTGGAAAAGTAATTGCTTCAGGTAAAAAGACAAAAGGTAATATTTTTCACCTGAATGCTACTAGTGAAAGTTGGTTAATTGCTCAAGTAGATGAAAACTGGTTATGGCATAGAAAGCTATGTCATGTGAATTTTGATAACATTGTCAAAGTAAGTTCCACTCAAGCAGTAAGAGATCTACCTAAGCTAGTGAAGCCTACTAACACAATTTGCAAGGAGTGTCAGATGGGAAAACAAACTAGAGTTTCTTTTCAGAGCAAACATCATACAAATGGATTACTAGAGCTGGTACATATTGATCTATGTGGTCCCTCCAGAGTCAGAATTCTTGATGGAGAAAGGTACTTTATGCTGCTTATGGATGATTATTCTAGGATGATATGGGTTGCTTTCTTAAGAGAAAAATGTGAAGCATTAGAGAATTTCAAAAGTTTCAAAGGTATGGCAGAGAATGAGAAAGGCCTAAAAATAAAATGCTTAAGGTCAAA